>SMDT01000148.1:0-208017 GCA_005392925.1 Aquilaria sinensis | reverse complement strand
TTCCAAAAATGTTGTAGCAGCTTACCAAGGCTCAGGTGTAAGTAGGTGTCCGATCGCATCGGGAACGGGTGTAGAAGCCTAGAATTTTGAATAAGGAAAACCTAGAAACGAAATATGGAATAGAAATAAGGTATTTAGGTGCTAGAAACAAAAATAAAAGTGTGATTTCAAATAGTTTATACTCACACAAATGAATTCGGAATCACCAATACGCGTAAGATCGCTTTTGGTGTTCAGATGTGGTTTTCCATCAACTAAATAAACCTAGGCAATAATAGGGAATTAAATGACATTCATAATTGCTTGGATGATGGAGAAATGAAGCCTAAAGGGTTGGAGTTACACCAGTTCAAAAAAAAATGCGATCAAGTCGGTAACGGAGCAGAGAGTGCGATGACGATCTATTGGTGTAATGTCTTCTTGTCCACTTTAATGAGCAAGACCAAGAACAATGGAGGAATTGTGAGGCTATCTAATTGAAAAAAGAAAAAAAATAGGAAAGCAAAATGTGGCCATGGCTGGAAGAAAGTGGCAAGTATGGCAAATTGGAAAATGGCAGCCATGGCTATAAGTTTTGTTGTTGTGGCAGCTATGTGAAAGAAAGAATTAGAGAAGAGAAGGAATTAGCCTAGGTCTAGTACATAAATTTGGGCTCTTGGCTTTGTAGGGACATGGAAAAAAATTGAAAAGGAAAGAAAATGAATAAAGGCAAGATAATATTCAATGTGATTTAACTGAAGAAAATAAAGATAAGGAGATAATATTTTTTTTTTTAAATTCAATATTCTTGAGGTGTTGTGGCTGTGTGTTTTATAAATTAGAGATTATGGTTAGTTGAGAAATTATTCTATACAACAAAAGCACGAACATAGTTTAAACTATGCACATGTTGGCCAAATTAATAGAACCTAAGCAAATGAATTCAGAATTGAGTGAGACAGATTTCTTTTGACTTCTTTTCGCAAGAAAAATCCAACGGCACTCTCAGATTTTCCATTCGATGCTCAGTTGGAAAAGGACAAAAATGCCATTAGCTTAAAGAAAATGACTTTAAGCTTCCGGCTTGGAATTTAACTTAATAACTACTAAATAAATTATCTAAGAATCATGATTCTTAGTATTACATTGATTTTTTAAATTAATAGGTAAAATTACAAAAATACCATTGAGGATAAAATGGTAAGTTTTATATTTAGGGTAATTTGGTAATTTTCTTTTTCTTAATTTCTAGGGTTATTACATTTCTAAATACATATTATTATTATGTCACTTAAACTAAGATCTTTTCTTAATAAGTTCCATACTATTAAATTTAAATTTCACACAGAGAAGAGAAAATTTGAAATTTTTTATAAGATATTAAAAGTACGAAGAAGAATTTTTATAAGTACTCTACTATCATAAACGAAAAAAATTCTATTATTTTCTTTTGCAACTAGTATTGCTTGTAGCCTATTCTGCATTGTATTATGATTATTATTTATAATAAATAAAAATCAAATACAATAAGGAATCTTTTAAAGTGGATGGCAAACATGAGAATAGTTCTAAAGAAATATTATAATAAAAAACTATGTAGAAATATAAAAGTGAGACTAATAAGAAATATATTATTAATTTTAAAAAAGACAATTAGAATTATAGTATTTGAGTAAAAATCAAATACAATAAGCATTTCCTAGTTTTTATATATTCATGACTGACTTAAACCCTTTATTATAGTGTGACTAAAAGAAAACTAGAACGTGGAAATCGATTTAAGGAAGCTTGAAAGGTCCTAATTTGTCTGACTCCAGGCGTGAGGCACGAAACCGTTTGTCGTCGGGTGCCCGATAACCGGTTATTGTCTTCCAAGGGCCATGAGTCACGGTTCGGTTTGTCTTTTGGGTGGGCAAAAAAGCCTATATAAGGCACCATTCATGCCCTCGATTTCCCACCGCCAAGCTTAGCCAACCACTAGTTTCCCAGAAACAAAAAGCATCCCAATCTCATCGGTAATATCTCTTACTATTCCTTGTTACATTATTATTTCCTTTCGTCCTTTGGTTTTCTTTGAAACTTCAAATAACTCCTTACATTTATGATCAATTTTAGACTACTTTATATTCATGTTCTTTTTATATGCGCATGTAAAAAATAAATAAATAAATAAAATCATACACCAAGAAGTGTTGACGTTTTGAATTTCGTCAAGTGATATGTATATATATTTTGTCATTCTATATACACACACATCTACTTTTTAATATTAGCTGTGACACTTTCATAATGTTTAAATGAATATGAGATTTGGTTAAAGGAAACCATCATAAAACATACCATTTATTATGTTCACGTGGCACAATATTCATAATATTTCTGTAAAAAAGTGTCATTTTTTGTGACAAAGAGAGTAATTAAAGACTGGTGCAATCTTCTAGATGCAAATGTTGGTAAATGAACATATTTGCGTAATTTGCTTGTTCCCAAAATAGAAAAAAAAAATAACTCAAAAAATTACATACAAAAAAGTACATGACAAGGCTTTTCCCACCTCTCGGATTCAATTGATTGTGGGGATATTTAGCTGTGGCTTGGTTTGGAAATAGCTTTTAAAATTAATGTTAGATTTTAAGATAAATTATCAATAATTGTAATAACTTTTTCAAACTTTAAATTCTAAAAATGACAGTTGAATAACTTTTTTAACCTCTAAAGCTAAAGACTGACATTATTTCCAAACAAAACCTATGTTTATTCTATACGTGTGGCATGTAGATTTGGAGCCTTATCCAAAATATGGTTGTCTCTGGTTCGGTTGTTGTTTTTTCTTTGTTTTCTTCTCTGTTTAGTGGGCAGTTTGCTCATATAACTCTTCCATAGAGTTATGTTTGTACTTTTATTCTCATTTGAAAAAATTTTTTGGCCGATGAAAAAAAAACACTATCAAGTATAGTTTTTCCTTTTCAGGTACAACTTGAAGGAAGCTGAAAGATGTCGTGCAACGTATTGGCCACCCCGATCATGAGCTCGGCAAAGAGCGTGAAGCCCCAATTCGCAGGATGGAAGAGTAAATCTGGGGCAGCATCGGCCGCGGTGGCTTTGGGAATGGCTATGAAGCACAACAACCACGCAAGCCGCCGGCTGAAGGTCTCGGCAGTAGCCGTCGCCGACAATGTCGCCGTGGCTCAGTCTCCCAGACCCATCCCAATAAAATCGCTTCCCCCCACTAATTACACAATAACGCTAGAAGACATGCAAGCGCTAGAGGCTCAGAAGCATGGAGAGAACACCTATGTCCTGCTCAGGAACGATCTCGGCTTCAAACTCGAATATGTTCGGAACCTTGATTTTTACGGCGCTGAGTATATCGGCCTGCCCTTCCCCATGGTGATTGAGAATGGTGAGGTGGCTTCTTTCTTACACCAAACCGAGGACAAGTGCGGTTGCGCTTGCGATTTGCCGACAGAACCCACTGGCTTGATCTCGTCCGGGTATGTAATATACAAGGGCTACTCAGTGGACACCAATTTAACCTACTACTTCGGCCTTGGTTGGATCAATGGCAACCAGAAGGTGCATACGCATAATCCATAATGCTGAACGTTATATACACGCGCACGCGCACACACATATCAACTGATGTAACAAGTTTTTCATTGCTCTACTACTAACTCTGCATCAAACTACACATGTCCAGTTGGTTTTCGCAGAGTTCCTCAGTTCTGCGTGTGAACAGGGACACATTGAAGAAGAAATCTACAGTAAATTAAAGAGCTGCTCGAAGCTGCACGCTTGCGACTCTACTTCTTTTAGGGAGGGTGAGACTCTACTTATCAAGGCAAAGTGGGACGCCGGTGAGAGCGTATTCCAGAGAACGAGCATTACTGCGCACTTCAAGCGCCAGCTTGCTAAAGGTCCCCATTATCATCCCGTACACCTTCTTTATGAGTAATTCTATGTTGGCCCTGGGGATGCATAAAGTCGGGCGATTTAAATAAAAGTAGACCCAATTATGATCAACCCATCTCTTGTCTTGTGTTCCCTCATGTTTGTAACTATCTGTTTTGAATAAATCAATGTTGCCCACGTGTGGCGTTATCTTTACTTATTTCTCACTCAAGTCTCCTTCTTTTGGGTTTGTTTGTCTCTGAAAGAATGTATATTGCATATTTGAATTACTATTGCTAATCAAGGATGGCGATTAGTTATTGATTAAAGGTGCATCACCATGACTTTTTTTTCCGTCGCTGTTTCTCACTCCGAACGCTTGCACTGACAAATTTGCAAGTTTATGGATATGGGTCAACCACCTAGCTAGTCCCTACCATGAATTGGGATTTTTTCGTTCATTTTCTTGCTCTAACTTGTAATGCAATTCTCCATGCGCGCCAATTCAAACGCATGGGGGCTTAGTACTGCACACGAGGAACGGTGCCTACACAACATTGCTGCTGGATGAAATTAAACTGCATGTTATCCCCTGTCGATGGGTGGAACTAATTAGGTCCCCTAAAGCTGAACATCTTGGTTTGGCGAGCTCTACACGACAGGTTTCCAACGAAAGCCGATTTTTCCGAGATTGACATGCAAGTAACTCATCACTACTATGAGCGCCATTGTGTGTGTGTGTGTGCCCATATTTGATTTTCTTAGAAACTAGGCCACTCATGTAGCAGTGGGTAGTTTGTTTTATTGACTCTGATGAGAATTTGAAGCCTCTTTTTTTATTAGTTATGCAAGCATCTCCATTGCTAGGGTGAATGGAGGTAGATTCAAGTTAAGGGTAGACCACTCCTCGATATTCATTTTCTAATTTTGGAGAGAGAAAGAGAGAGAGTGAGAGCAAAGGGCCAAAAGCTAGAGAATGGTACAGGAGATGGAATTTCAGCAGGGATTTTATTTAGGGTCATGAATGAAATAGCTACAACCTTCGTCTTCATGAATTTCAATGGCGACTGGCAAGCCAAGCACCTGTGAATGGTCTTCTAGAGATTGGGTTTCATAATAAATGTTTATGTGGCAGCAAAAAGAAAAAGACCAGGATATCGCTTCAGCTTTGTGAGGTTTCAAGACATAAAAGATAAAGATAAATTAGAAAAGGAGTAAACAACATTTGGACCAGCTGATTAAAATGACGACAAATATCTCATGTCTCCAAAAAGGTCCCTCCTTGCGACAAAAGGAAAAATCTGTTCAAGAAGAGGTCCAAAAGAGCCTGGTCAGTGTCGACAAAGCAGAAAGGGACAATAGATCCTTTGCAGAAGTGGTAAAAGGTTGTGACAAAGGTGGATTATTGGAGGGCAGAGGAAAACACAAACCTGAAGCTGAAGAGTAGGGCGAAATTCAGCTTGAATAGAATGACGAAGAACTACAGTGGTTTTGCTGATGTGAAGTTAGTGAAGTGAAACAGTTGGAGATGTTGAAAATGCTTCAGCTCATTTGTGATTTAAGAGGCTTCTTAGATTGTAAAATCAAGTATGTGTGGTGGTCTTAGAGTTATTTTGGAATGTCTATCTAAAGAGGCAGTGTTAGATATATCCGTGATGGTGAAGAATGGTATAATCAATGGTTTCAATGGGTAGCTTCTTGGATAGTGCATTTGAATCGTCTAAGACATATAGCTTGGTTGAGAATTGAAGGCCTTCCACTTCATACATGGAGTGAGAGGTCTTTTGCTACCATTGGAGTGAGCTAGGGAAAAGTTCTGATGATTGATAAATTTACTCAATATAAATCTTTGATCAACTTCGGCAGAATAAGGGTTTTCACCCCCATGATGGAAAATATATCATGTGTTATCAAGATTAAGGTGGATAGCAAATTATATGATATTCAGGGCTTGGAGATTAACTCATATTGTAGTTCTCTCAGATCTGTTGATGATTCTAGTTTATCATCACAAAGAATGTCAAGCAGTGTCTGGTCTTCAGATTCTGAAGAAGATGAGGATATTAATTTCGTTCCTGATAGCTTAGATGACATTTTGGTAGACCAGAAGAAATCCAGGGAAGTGAAAAGATCAATCTGGAAGTTCTGAAAAGGCAATTATTAGCCTCTAAAAATGTGGAATACAACTTGTCAAGCGATCAGATAACAAAGTCCAACAAAGGAGAGGAAAATTGTGTAACTGGCGGGCATCAATTTGGGCAAGACGAAGCAGTAAATATTTTGAGAAGTTAGATCGGAAAATTGATAGTGGAGGGGACATTGGGCCTAAGTTAGCCCAATCAGACAATCTAGAAGAAATGGAGCAGGTGGGCTCGGTGAATTATGAAACAAACAATGATTATGGGTCTAAAAAGGCCCAACTCGACACTAAGACATGCCCTGTGGTGCGTAAGAGGAGAAGAATACTTGGGAAGCGCAAAAAAAAAAAAAAAAAAAAAAAGACAAGATTGGATGGTGTCCTTGAGGCCATATGTGGCTAGGGTGGAAAGTTGAGCACCCGAATGATGAAATCGTTTGCGAGGAGTAGAAGACCCAGTTTCAGTGGTGGTAAAAGAATCTCGAGTAATTCTTTTCAGACCAAATCTTTATGTCAATTTGAAGCTGGGAGTCATGAACAAAAGGTCACAGGTCCTTTCTACTTTGACTTTGATATTTTGTGTATGAATAAATTGGTGTTGGAGGCAATGAACAATAATAGACTAGGTGATGTAAAGTCAGTTGCTGATGCTGGAAAGTTGTTTGGTTTTGAACTGGATCCGATGTGGAAGTCCCAATGAGGTGATTCAAAGCCTCAGGCGGAGACATTGCGAAAACTTACCTCTTTGCACTTTGGCTCCAATTGGTTGGGTGTATGGTCAATTCAAATGCATCTGTTATCATTAAATGTCCGTGAAATTGGTTTTGATGCCAGGAGATGGCCGGTTGGGACATTTTGCCAAAGCTAGAAGGTGGAGTTTCTTGGTCTTCAAGAGCCCCTGGCAGCAGGAGATTTATGTTTGCAGTAGTCTTAAATGTAGGGGTCGGGGAGATTTGAGTTTACTAAAAAAGACACAGATGGTAGATCTGGGACTCTGATATTTTTCATGAAGAAGATCAGTTTATCATAGATGGCTTCTTGGCGATGATTGACAAGTGGATGAGTTGCTCCGAAGTAATTATTCTTGTTAATATTTATGGTCCTCAGAATGAAACTCACAAGAAGATTGTTTGGGATGAACTGCTAGACTGGAAAAGAAGAATTGCTGGAATATGATATATATTTGGTGACTTCAACTTAGTCAGAAAGGATGCAAATTCAAAGAAAGAGTGGCAGCTGATTTTAATGACTTTATTAGGCAAGCAAAAGTTTGTGATCTTCAGATAAGGGGTGATCAGAAATATACTTGGTATAACAAGGGTGACTCCAAGATGAGTAAATGGCTTAGAATCTGCACGTGTCTCGGTTTTGGTAAATGGCTTTCCCACTAAAGAATTTGCTATGGAAAAAGGATTAAGGCAAGGATGTCTGTTGTCTCCTTTTCTTGTTTCTAATTGCAACTAAAGCACTAAATATAATGTTGGTTAAGGCCATAGAGAACGGGGTTTTCAAGGGTGTCTCGGTTGGAAATGGGAAGTTGTCAATCTCCCGCCTTTAATACGCGGATGATGTTCTCTTTTTTGGTAGCCAGTCAGAATCAAACATTGTTAATTTATTATACTTGATGAAGTGTGTTTAGTTTTCTTCAGGACTGAAGATAAACTTGAGTAAAAGAAAGATCATTAGTGTTGGAGTTAGCCTTTGGGAAGTACCATCCTTCGCCGAGTTTGTCAGATGCTCGGCTGGCAAACGTCCATTCACATATATTGGCTTGCTTATTGGTTCAAACATGAATTTGGTGGTAGCATGGAAGGATGTGATGGAAAAATTTGACTTGAAGCTTACAGCCTAGAAATCCATATTATTATCTGTTGGAGGAAGGCTGACCCTGGTTAAACCTATGCTTGAAAGTCCGGCTCTATACTTCTTATCTTTGTTCCGTGCTCCTCTGAGTGTCCTAAAAAATCTTGAGAGCCAATTCTTTTGGGGGGTCAAGGGGGAGGTATGTCAATCGCTTAAAAATTGTTAAGCAAAAAAAAAAAATGGGGGCTTGATTATGGGGAGTTTAAGAGGGAAAAATTTGTCATTGTTAGGTAAATAGTAGTGATGCTTTAGTGTTGAAAAAGATGCTTTATGGGCCCAAGTCATTAAAAATATCTATGAGGATGAAGGTAATTTAAGTTGGAGTGCAGGAGGAAAGTGTTCAGGTGGTGTTTTGGGGAACATAATAAAGGCTGGGTTATAGATGGATAAGCTAGGGGTTTTCATTTCCTCTTCTTTTAGACGGGTAGTAGGATGTAGGAAGGGTATTAGTTTATGGAATAATGTCTAGAAGGATGAAAGAAAAATCAAAGAAATTTGTCCGTGTTTCTTTTTATCTAGAATCAGAAATGATGGGTCTGTGAGAGATCATGGAAACTGGTTAGATGTTATCTGATCTTGGGAGTTGAGGTGGGTTAGAGACTTAAGTGGGCGCAAGTAAGATGAACTTTAAAGGCTGAAAAATGCTATAAATAATATGTAGGTGTTCAAAAATCAACAAGACAATTGGAGACAGGAGCTTGATGAAAACGGCAAACTCAATTAAAGCTTTGGCGAGATTGATCGATATTGCTTGTTTCCATACACAGTCTTCCAGTCAACCAACCAGGTTGAACACCTGGGTTCTGCGGAAGGCTAACATATTTATCTAGAGAACATTACAGCAGAAGTTACCAGCCGAAGTCAGTTTGCTTCAAAGAGATGTTCCAGTCAACAATATTTATCTTTGGGTATAGTTAGATCGATAGAGCATTGCCTGGTTAGATATTCTTCATGGTAGATCTGCAATTGTGTCTGGGCATAGTGGCAGTTTGGGAATTTTTTAGGTCTGGATATTAGCAAAGTCCTTATAGAAGCCAACACGCATCTATTAAGCAAGTCTCAATGCAAGGTATAGGAAGTAGTCAAATTTAAAATGATGTGGGTTTTGTGGAAACAAAGAAATCAAGTGGTGCACAACAAGGCAAATTCCAGGCCCTTAAACCTACTAGATGAAATTCAAGCTTTATCTTTTCTTTAGGTTACTAGTACGTCTTCAAAAGCTAGATGCTCCTGGTCTGGTTGGCTACAAAATCCAAGTGGTTGTTGCACAAGTTAGGATTGATTTTATTGCAACTCTCTAAAGTTAGTTCACTTGCTAGGCCCTAGTTGTAGTTTTCCTTTTACTATGTTTCATGTGTTCTTAAATTTTGGGCTTATTTCTTGGTTTGTCATTTATGGCTAGCCACTTGTTGATGCAACATGATTTCTTGTACTCTTTCTCTTTAACAAAATTCTTTTCACTTGTCGCTAAAAAAAAAAAGTTGAGGGTAGACCAAGTTTTGTTTTGAAAGAAAAACTCCACAAGCTAAAGGAGAAACTCAATCATTGGAACAAGAATGTTTTTAGTGATAGAAATGTAGCTTTGAACACTGTAAAGCTGAAAGTGAATGATTGGTATGGTTTGTTGGAAACCATGCCTCTAACTAAAGAAGAGTATATTCAGAGATGTCTGATGTGAAGCAATTTTGGGAGCAAGCTAAAGTCAAAGAATCTTTTCTCAAACAGAAATCTATAAACAAATTGCTTAGAGAGGGAGATAAGAATACCGGTTACTTCTAATAGTTGATGAATTACATATTCAAAAATAACTTTATAAAAGGCACCACTAAAAAGCGGACATGGATTGAACAATCAACACAAGTTAAAAACGAGGTTGTAAAGTCCTTCAGAGACAAATTCCAGGGGGATCTCTAGGTCAAACCTTCATTCTATTTCAAAAATCTAAAGAAGCTTTCAAACACGGATGCCTTGGAGTTGGAGTTTCCTATTATAGAAGATGAGATAAAATAGACAATTTGGAACTACAGCAGCTCAAAATCCTTTGGTCCTGTTGGATATACATTTGATTTTATAAAGAAATGTTGGAAGATACTTAGTTATCTATCTATTTGTTTAGGGGTTTGAAGATTCTAGTAGAATTGGAAATGACAACAATGCATCTTTCATTGCCTTCATACCAAAATGACCAAATCTTTCATTTTTACAACACAACAAACCAATCAACCTCATTGGGGGCTATGTATAAAATTATGGTAAAAGTCCTAGCCAATAGATTGAGAAGGAAAATGCATTTGATTGTGAGTGAAACGCAGACTACCTATATGAAGAATAGATAGATTTTTTATGGAGTTCTCATAACAAATGAATTAATGCATCATGTTAAATAGAAGAAAGAAAACTGTTGTGCTTAAAGTAGGCTTCATAAAGGGCCTTTGACAATATGAGTTGGGATTTCTTGTTCTTTACCATGAAGTATATGAAGTTTGGAGATAAGTGGGTGAGCTAGATAAAAAGGATGCCTAAAGTTAGCTGCAATCTCAGTTTTGGTTAATGGAAGTTCAACAAGTGAGTTTTGAATGAAGAAGGGTTTAAGGCAAGTAGACCATTCATTCCTTTTATTGTTTTGAATTTTTGTGGAAGTTATGCATTGTTTTTTGGAAATAATAGTTAGGAAATGCAAGGTCAAAGGGAAAAAGCTCAAAAGCTAGAATATAGAATTGTCGAATCTGTGATTTGCATATGACACACTTCTTATTGGGAAATAAGAAGATTAGAATAAAATATAGCTTTGTAGAATTCTATGGTGCTTTCAACTGGTGTCTAGCTTGAAGATAAACTTGTCAAAAAGTTGCTAGATAAGAATTAATGTAGGGTTCTATGAGCTAAACAACTGCAGCAGTATTAACTGAAACGCTCCAGGATCTAAGTGGAAATGGGTTAAATTGAGCGATCAAATTTTTTTGAACCTAATAGGTTAAGATTTTTCACCCAACTATTGAGCCAAATCATGAAACTTGAATAGTTGACCTATTCAAGCTCTCTATGTTATCCACACGAACAACTTAGACCACCACACCTCTTCCAGGTTTTGGCAGGAGTATTCCACTTGGGTTCGCAATGCTAGCTTGTGTGCTCCAAGAAGAGATAAGAGGTGAGTGTGGTTGGATATCTCAGAACCTTTTACCATTTCATCCCAGGGGGCAGCCAAGAAATTAAGATTATATATATATATTTAAACAAAACTCCTAAACCAAACAGATTTCATAACCTTAAGTGGACTAGGCCTAATTTTGGGCTCAGTAATGGCTCAACTATTGGCCAATAATTAATATGAAATTATCATGAAAGAAAAACCAAACAATGCGCTCAAATAATCCAATTTGCTCAAAGTGTATGACCCTAAAGGCTTCTATTACATTGAAAATGATCATAAATCAAAGTGTATGACCCTAAGGGCTTATATTACATTGGAAATGATCATAAATCACATTTATGATCATAAACAATGAGCAATATCTAACAATGTATTATTGCTACCCAAGTGACAAGATAGTTAGTGACTTGATTAAACCTTTATGATCAGTATTTATATATTCCATTGTCCTTTGTCTAAGACATCAAGGCTAAGCTTGAGGCATTCAATGTGTCACTTTCATATAGCCCAATCTATGGTTTCTTGATTTTCGAGTAGATTCACTAAAACTGATGATATTGATATCCCATTTCAAGTCATCTAAGCACGGCTATGCATTTTCTCAATCTTACTCAGTCAAGGGGCCTAAAAGATATCACTCTCATTATATAAGGGCAAATATCATCTTGATTATACAAATCTCTTTGCATGATATGTGACATATTCAATGACTACCTTTATGTTCACTCTGGTACGAGCAATAAGGAGAAATATCAAAGTATGTGACTCACATGTAGAGAACCTTTATAATATCAAAGAAAGGGATTACATATACCATGTCATTATGAGAATCACTTAAGATACTCAAATAAGGATCCATGTAGCGTTCTCATGACTGGTCAGTCCATTAAACAAATTGTCCAAGTTGCACCCATATATAGATTATATATCTCATATTACTCTCCATATATGTTAATTATTATATATTATTGTAACTCACTCCATAATAATACTCAGCCAATGACATTTAAGAATACTATTTTTATAGAGTTATAATTACGTTTAATTGTGCTACACAGAAACAAACAATAAAAGCAATTATTAGAACAATGCCTCAATAAAATATCACAACTCAATGTGTAATCATCTCATGATTGCCTTTTAGGCACAATACTAACAAATGTGCCAAATTTTGAGGTTCAAAGAATGTCTCATATCATTGGATGTAGAGCTGGTTCACTTTCCTTTACATACCTTGGTTTACTTGGGAACTAAAAATGGAAATTTTCAAAATAAGACTATCTAGTTGGAAAAGGAAGATGATGTCTCCTGGAGCTAAAATCACTTTCTTTAAGTCAAGCATTTCAAGCTTGCAATTGTTTCCCTTTTCACCATCTCGTATTGCTTGCCATCTATTCTAGAACACTTGATTCTTTTTTATAGCAATTCTTTCAATGAGCTTCAGATGGGAGTAGAAAAATACACTGGGTTAAATGGAAAAACGTAGTGACTGGTAGATCTTTTAGGGTTACATGTGGGCTATTTAGAAAATAAGAACCTCATTTTGTTATCTAAATTGTGGTATAAATTCGAATGCAAAAAAGTAGCCTTGAGGATGAGAAGTAATTTATTCATTGTATGAGGAGGAGGGGAACTTATGGTCTTCTATCTCTACTTGTATTTGAGGTTGAATAACTAGTATAGGGCATGCCTTGGCTGGTATGGGGTTGAATTTATAGGAGAGTTTCTCATGAGTCTTGGTAATGGGAAATCCATTTTCTTTTGGTTAGATTTGAAGGTAGGCAATGTTCCTTTGAAATATTTAAAATTTTTGGTTAATTTCAAAACTAACAATTTGTGGTCTCTAATATGGGCAAGTGAGTTAGGGATTATTAGGTTTAGGGGCCTCTAGTAAATAGACAAGTGAGAGGGCATCTAAGAAGTGAAGTTCAAGATTTAGGCTGTTTACCAAACCCAGTAGGTCAAGGCTAGACAATCTTGTTTTGTCTTTCTTTAACAATAGTGAATTCCTTGTCAAAGCACTGTAAAAAAAAACATTAAAGCAGTGTCAAGTGTATACTTCTTTTAGTTACCCCATTATCTGATGGAACTTTTGGTAACCACTTAAGGTGAATTTTTTTTCATGGAATGCAATCCAAGACTAGTTTCTAAGAAGGAGGAATTTAGCATCCAGAGATTTGGCTATCATGAAGTAACCTTGCTCATTTTGCAAGCAAATGCATGAGGGTGCAAAAGATATCTTATTAAATGCAAGTTTTCAGAGAAAATTTGGAAATTAATATATGCTTTGTGGGAAGATCGATTTCTGCATATACCAAGTAGTAATCACCTATTCCAGCAACATTCTTTCACAACTAGATCTTTAAATTTGAGCAATGCTTAGCATGCTATAGTAAAGGCAACCCTTCAGTCTCTTTGGTTAGCAAGATGTAATCTCATTTTTAGCAACAAGTATATTGATAGTTTTCAAGTGTTTTCATCAAGACAACACATATTCTTTTTTCTAAGTTCCGAAAAGGTTAAGGTGGGATAGAGTGTCTTTCGATCATTGGCACATTAGCCCCAACTTATGTGTCTAGTTTTCACAAAAGGCTTTTCTTTCTTGCTTGAACGAGTTGCATGTAGCCTGTTGGTTTCTTTGCTAGCTTCTGGTTGGATTTATTTAAGAAAATTTCTATTCCTGATAAAAAAAAACACATTCATAGCAGTGATAGATAAAATTATTTCTATACACCACATCATCAATTAACCAAGAGCAACCATTTCCTACAAATTAAGAAAAAGGAATATGCTATTGGGTAACATAAGAATCAAATATTACATTGCTCATGAAAAGTTAAGCTTACCAGATGGAGTTAATTAAATACAAAGTCTTATATATAAACTTAAATATTAAGAGCTTACAAAGGAACATACAAATAACCATATACTAAAATAAATACTAAAAAAGAAAGTTAGAAAGGCAACTAATAGGAGCCATTGACTTTTAGTCTCTAGCACGTGCCAGTTATTCCTCCTTTTTAAATTTTTGAGACCAATCATTTTTTTAGTCGGTACTTGATATTTTGTGACTTTTCAAATATTAGGAAACTAAAAATGGAACTCATTCTTCCTCATTCTCCATTATTGAGTTGTGATACTCCATCCTACATTTTCCTCATTCACAGTCATCAATTTCTACTATTTTGCTTTTGTTTTTTTCAACTAAAAGATAAATCAATTGATTATACACGGAAATTTTATTTTAGTTAATTTTTTTGCTATTGGAGAATAACAATCTTATTTTGAGATAGACCAATTTTTGTACATCTACATATAGTTAAATTGTAGAGCACCTATCAATGATTTTTGATCTCGTAATAAATTGTATGCACATATGATAACTGCAAGGATCTAGAGTTATTTTACATGGGTAATGTACCTCTGTTCGAAAATCATTGATTATCCATGTTGGATAGTTCAAAAATGAAAGAATCTTGATTGTATTTTAGGGTTTGTGATTTATCTTAATGGTGAATAAATTTCAATTGTAATAAACTTTTTTGTGTCTTAAAGAAATGGCAGATTTTAGGAAACTAAGGTATGATATTGCTGAAATTTTTTTAGACCATTAAAACAACTGAAAATGTAAGGTGTGAGATAGATTTTCATTTTTGGATAGGCTAAGGTCATTCTACATAAGAATTGTTTAGGATATAGGTAGACACTTATCAGTCATCAAATTTCTCAAAATGATAATTTAAATGTTGTTGATTTTGTAATATTTGTTCATCATAATTAAATATATACAAATTTAAGTCATATAAAATAAGAAGATTTAAAAGGGATATGAATGGATGCATAAAAGATTAATAATGGATAGATACATGAATCCAGATTTCATACTAGGTGTAAAAACTTTTGTAGGAATTGTATGTAGTGGTGCTACTAAACTCATAAAATGTCCATGTTGGCAATGTCAAAATAGATCTTATCAAAATCAAAATGAAGTTGAATTGCATTTGTGACAGGAGAATCCAAAAATTTGGGCCAAGTTAATCGCCATTGAGGAGCAGGCCAAGTCCACTATAAATGAAAGGATGTGCATGATTAAGGCATTCATTGTGACAATCGGCCAAATGGCAGCTTAGCAGAACTTACCTAGAGGTATTAATCTTGACTACGTAACTTGAAGGTTATGTGGAAGGGGATCATATAACTTGCCACATGGCTTCTAATCAATGTTGAAAAGATCCTATCCCCATCCTCTGGACCCTATCCCTAAATGCAGGGATCTCATATATCGATTCCCTTTGCATCCATGACTGATGGGATTCCAGCAGCAGGCTTAATCGACTTTTCATCAAGTTTCGCTGGCATTGAGTGTGCCAGTATGGATGACAAGATTCCAACTACAAGCTTGGCATGGTTGGGCGGGCATCTACATTCCCGAAATGCTCTAATAGTGTTAGTGGACTTAGCTTGGGAGTCGGGTACCCCAAACACAAGCAACCTAGGGCAGACTTGGCACTAAAGAGGCATCGCAGGCTGAGGATCATGCATCGGACCATCATTAAGATAAGGGCCATTATGATGACTATTATTTTGATTTTACTCATCTCGACATGTAGGGTTTAACGTACTATTTTTATGTAATTATATTGTCAAAAATTAACTTTTTATATTAATGTTAAATTAATTTCATTTCAATTTTTAACCTCACTAATTTATAAATATAATAATTAATTTTGTTTAATATTAATAGCCATAAATTAAAATAAGAAAAAGAAAATAAATGAGGGAGTGACTAAATTTATGTCATTCCATGTGGTGACTAAGCAGGTCAGTCACTCCTATCATGCTTTCCACAAAAAGAAGTGACTGAATTGGTTAGTCACTCCCTATTAGCAACAAACTAATTGGAGATGGTGCGTCCACACATATTACGAGTACTTATATTCCTAAAGCTGGTGGTTTCAGACTGACAACCGTGCCTTTCTGGATTTTTAAGGATGCAAGGATGTGATGGTGAGTACCCTATTTATTGATAATAACGGGGCTGGGTTCGCTCTCTTTTAGCATAAGTTCTCGATCATAGAAAAATGGAGATAGTCTTGAAAATTTTGATAACGCAAGCTGTGGTACTAGATATATTAGTTTGGCATTTGAGTAGCAATGGCATTTATTCTTGTAAAAGTGGCTACGAGCGTTTAACGGTTGGCAAGATCCAGAGCCTATTTGTTTCTGCGTCCATGCCTTCATGGTTGAAGAGAATGTGTTCCCCGATGGTTAACTAGGTGAAAGTCTTAGTATGATGCTTGAGTCAGAATTTGTTTCCTACTCGTGATAACCTATGCCTCGAAGGGTTGCAGACAACATGTGGTGTTCACTATGCATGGGCACAATAGAGTCAACCATTCATGTTATGAGCAATTATATGGTGGTATAGGAGCTTTAGCAAGTCCTTGACCTTGCTTATGTTGGTTTGGCTCCGACTGGTTCAATCAATGATTTGCTCCTAAATCTAAATGGCCTAAATCTACCTCTACTTAGGGATAAGATATTTACGGTGTTCTGGGTGCTTTGGTTTTGTAGGAACTGTGTTGTCCTTGGTGAGGTAACATGCTTACAATAGGCACTAGGTTAGCAGGTTTCATCCCGGCTTAGTGCTTTCCTCACCATGTTGGAAGTGGCAACAACAGTGTCAATGGAAGATGGGTGGAAAAAGACAAGTGTACGATGAATAAAGGTGAATTTGGATGTTGTTGTAGGTAATGATGGTGCGCTAGGGTTAGGTTTGGAAGTTCATGACTCGCAAAGGGTGCTTCATGCAGCTTTAGCAATCCACAAGACTGGACTAATGGATGGTTTTTATGTAGAGAGTTTTGTGGTTCGAGAGTCTTTACAACTTTGCAAGAACCTGGATATCACCAATATCTCTATTAAATGGGATGCTAGACTGATGATCGAGGCATTACAAGGATCTTGGCTGATCAAAGTAGAGGCAGCCAATTGCCTTTCGGATCCTACGTCATTCCTACTCAGGATAGAAAAGTGGACTGCTATGCATTGCTTCTATAAGGCTAACAAAACTACTCATCTCCTTGCTTAGAAGGAGCTTATTATTTTTTATTTTATGCTCTGGATTGGCACTTCTTCATTGGATATTGGTTTTGTTGCTTATCAGGAAGTTGATTGTGTAACAAGTTGATTGTTATATCATATCTTTTTCCATCCAAAAACCAAAAAAAAAACATGAATAAAATGCGAAACCTAACCATATTTAGTTTTCTATTGATTATGTGAGTTATGTATTGCAAATTTACAAGAATGTCATGTCCTTATCACTCTGTAATTGTCTTTTCACTTGAATTTTATTGTCTTTGGTCATACGTGTTGTTGTTTGTGATAAAGAGTTCAATGTTGGAGACAAGAGACTTAGTTGAAAGATAGTATAAAATATGAATTATGTGGGTGCAAAGAAATCTTTACAGTCCAATATTACCTGAATAAGGGGGTCATCCAAGTTCGAAACTGATCCACCAAGCACTTGGTAACACAAGATGTCTTTTATTTTATTAACAAGAAAATACTAAATTTTTTTCCTGACCGGCAAGAAAAATATTTATTGGAAACCATCAACTAGCTAGAGAGCTTACATCTTAAAGGTATAAGATTCTAGGGGGGATACATATACAACCAACAGAAGCCAAGAACATGCCTATGAGAGTCTAAGGCGAAACATACCAAACATAGGCCAATAACAAGTTTGAGGGCTAAAAGGAGATTCAAACACCAATTTGATTTCCTTGATATCCAGAAATAAGAAAGATGTTTGATCAAAGTAACCATCTCCAAGTGATTAGAGATCTTGCTATTGAAAATTAGACTATTCCATGATGTCCAAGGTAAACAACACATAATTTTGGAAATTGGAATTTATATGCACCCACGGCCACTTATATTTCTCTTACGTGAGAATTCAACGGTTATAACATTTATAGTATGTTAAACTTCTTTTTCTCATTAGATGCAAAATGTTTTCCTAGTAATTAGATTCATTTTTACAAGATATAAACGTTAAAATGTACTTATATGTAGAGAATTGGCAAATACCTTATTTTTTGGGACTCATACTACACACGTATGAACTAGTCATTGTATGAGAGAATGGGACAGTAAGGTTGGGTCTCTGACCTCCTCCATATTGCTCTGCCTTCTTAACCACTAGCCCAAAAGGCTAGAGATTACCACGTTAAAGTTTTTATCATGCTATAAAATGATTTCAAGATAGCCAAATCTAAAGGAGGAGATTAGTTTTGTAGGTCAAATGGGGAATACTTCAAGTCTAAGATCATAGGCATTTCATAAGGCTCAGTCTTTAGTACTCTATTAGTGGCACATGTCCACCAGCATGGACACTCTCATTTCTTTTTCATTTTATGGTATGCTTGATCCATGAATGTTTAATAGTATGTTGTTATTACCATGTGAAGTATAAACAAAACCACGGTCTGGAAACACTACAATAAAAGTCTTTTGGAGTGATCGATATTTAGTGGCCAAATAGCGGCCAAATTAACTTTAGAGTGGCACAAATTTTGGTGCCCAGACTATATCCAAGGACTGGTTGTTGTTTGCTTCGATTGCCAAAAGCGATTGTTTATTTCGGTCACCAAGAGTAATAATTGCCTTCAGCGACTGCACCATTTTAATAATATATCTTTTTTTATTTATAAACTTTTTTTTCATTCTTTTGAATTTTTTATAAATAATTTGATTCTATTTTCAATGTTGTAGAGCTTGTGCGAGAAGGTAGCTTCATTTTCTCCTAAAATACAAACATACAGAACATAACCATGGATCCCCATAAAAAAGAAAAATGGAAGAAAATCCTACAAGAGTTATTAAGTTATCTACAGAACATGAATCAGCCAATTCATGCTAGATACAACTTGGGGAGATACACACACACACACACACACATATAATGAAAAAATTTCATTTTAGCAAATAAACTTTACATTCCTTTTCATTTGGCTTATTTATTTTATCTTGCATCCAACTAACTTATTATTTTTTTTAATATGTTTGAAGAGAAAAGAGAGGAAAAAGAAATTCAAATTCTAGATGGTGAAGCGTATAAAAGTTCATGGATTAGTAAAGGACTTCTGATAGTCTAATTATAAGTGGAGAGAAGAGATTGATTTATTTTTTATTAATCTACAAGAAGCATATGCTTTTGTTCTAATAGATATTATGACAATTATGGTGATTTAATTACACTTGTAGACTTTAACCTTTTAATATTTTTTTGTTCTAACACTAATATTCATTTTGTTCATTGAAAGTCCCTAATTTTGTTAAAACATTTTATTGTGGCTCTTTCTTGGATCAAAGTCATTATCTTGAATGGAAAATACTACATCAGCATAAGATTGTAGATGAAAAATAAGTTAATTTTAACCTAAGTTACACAAAGCATTTTAAAAGTAGGAATGGAAACGAAATGGGGGAAGTGTTAATTTTTAAAAATTGAGTAAGAAAAAGTTTTGTCAAAATGAGAGCAGGAGTGACAGTGGCAATTGAGTGTGGAAGCGGTGATCTAAATTAGAAGAATTAAGTAATTTAGATTTTAACCCCGTGAAAACTTTCCATTCGCCAAAGAATATTTAAAACATTGAAATCTAATGATCAAATCTCCCTCTCCCCCTCCCTAGTGTTCACCTCCCTCACTGAAATTGGTTAGCCAATTTTTAGGTTAGACATGGTAGCGCTACCACACCAATAAGTTTTTCCATGGCTGCACTGCCATGCTAAAAAAATTTCCAAAATTTTAATCAGTCTTCATGATCTAGTGGTTTTTTTCATCCTCTTTAACTTCCTCTTCTGCCATCTCTTCCAAGACTCAACTGATTTTTATGAATCAATTTTTAAAGATTTAGGTTTTAAACTTTCAATCCAGATTTGTTAAAATCCACTTAGATTGGGAAAAAAATTATTCAAGAGAAAGTCAAAAAAAATGGAAAATGCTATTAAACCATGAAAACTTATTAGAATTTTTTAATTTTTTTTAATGTGGTGGCACGAGTGTTCCAGTGGCATTGCTACCTTTCTAGAATTTCAATCAATCTTCATGGTTTGATAGATTTTTTCAACTACTTTTTACTTTTTTTTCTATCATTTCTTTCAAATCTTAGTGGATTTTCATAGATCTGAAATTGAAAATTCAAAACCTGAATCTTGGAAGCTCGATATACCAAAGCTGATTTTTAAAGAAACGCAAGAAGGTGAAAATGGCTACCAGATGATGAATGTTTATCAACATTTTGGAAATTTTTTTCACGGTGATGAAGAGTAGTGGTGGGATTGTTAGCCTTCTAAGTTTTCATGTTTTTTGTCAAAGGGAAGTCTTTAGGGGGGTGAAACTAATTTTTCCCTTACAATCCCAAGCTAACGTCATAGTTTCCATTCAAGATAACAATTTTCTTACAAAAAAAATGGGTAAAATGAAATATTTTATTGGAGTTAGAAACCCACTATAGACAAATTGAAAGTTGGTGTGAGAACAAGGAAAAAAATTAATGGGTATTCGCATGTAATTAAACCAAAGTATGATGATCTACTAAAAAATTAAAGGAGGTTAAATTATATATCTCTTATTCATATCTTTCTAGAAAATAGGGCTTCATGGACCCCATACTATATATATAAATACCCTGCTAGGGTTCAATGGTCTTCAGTTCAAAAAGTGAATGTTATACCTTGAATGTTATTCTCCAATTCTGATGAAGACTTTGGCACGAAGGCTTCAGGAAGAAGAAGAAAAGTCTAAGCATGATAATATTGGGTTAAAGGGTTGGGTGTGAGGGGGTGGTGGTGAGGATTGAGGAAGTAAATTAGGAGAGAGATGATGACAAAGATCAAGTAGATATTTATAAAAGGTTTGAGAGACTTTCAACAAAGGTGAACTTGTTTATCCCCCAGTTTTTCCCTTATAATCCCCTACCAATTAATGTGGCATTTTCAGTTTAAGATATCACTGTTGTACAAAAAAAGGCCAAAATGGAATGTTGTAATGGATTTAGGGACATGTTACAAACAGATTAAAAGTTCTAGTTAGAATAAGAAAAAAAAAATTAAAGGTTAGGGTTTATGCATGTAATTAACCCAAATTATACGGATGCACTATAAAATTAAAAGGGGCTCAATTACTAAATTATATATCCCTTATTAATATCATTCTAGAAAATGGGGCTCCATGGACCCCATACTATATATATATAGAGACACGGCTAGGGTTCAATAGCCTTTAGATTAGAAAGATGGGCATTATACATAGAACTTTATTCTCCAATTCTGATGAAGACTGGGGAGTGGAGACTTAAGGAAGGAGAAGAGAAGTCTAAGCACGATAATATTGGGTTGAGGGTTAGGTGTAAGGGGGTGGTGAAAGGGATTGAGGAAGCAAATTAGGAGAGAGATGATGACAAAGAAGTAGAAAATATTCATAAAATGATTGAAAAGGCTTTTGACAAAGGTGAACCTGTTTAATTGTATATAGATATACAAATTAAATCATAAAGCAGGTGAATCACATGGATCACTGAAACTGATCAGAAAGTGGCGTAATCAGCTTGGCGAGCACCCAAAATGCTAGCCAAACAACTGTTAGAAGCTGTTCAGAGTTGAGCCCATGACTCTCAACTAGATCGCCACAACTTTGGCCATTGTGCCAAATCTATATTAAATGTGTGCCCCATCAAACATATTCACCATGCCCAAACAAGTCTGATGTTTTCTCTTATCATTTTTACCTTTCCTCGTAATTTATATGCAACACAAAAAGCCTGAAGCGTTTAGAATCTCTTGCTAATGGTATGAGTCGCACATCTTTTTGTTCCTAGGTAGCCGGTAACCGGTGATTATCTTAGAAATGGCCTGAGCCACGGTGATGTTTGCCGCTAGTGTTGGCAAGAGCCTGCATAAAAAATCCTCCATATGCCACATTTTTTCAGAACAAACTATATCGAATAGACCACTACTTCCCATTTAGCAAGGTAATATCTATTGTTTCCTACTAGCATCCCTTTACCTTCTCTGGGCTTTATTGAATCTTCAAATCTTCAAGTTATTTATTTTCTTCAAATATTTGATGTAAATACTAAAAACATGTTTGCAAAAATGTTTTAGGACTGCAAAAGTTCAGCATTTATTATCTATTATAACCCAGAAGAATCTAAGTTTTGTCTTTGAGAAAACATACAGTTTCCTCTCCTTTCTTTCCCTCCCTGGCTCCTATTTTGCCAAAGTGTAAAAGTTCAGTTTTGGGAGCATGAAAGATGTCTGGCAACATATTTTCCACCCCAGTTATGAGCACGACAAGCTTTGGTCTGTACATGGGGTGTAAGATGAGCACGTGGGCAGCCTCCTTGGCTCATCAGCGAACAGTCTTAACAACAACGTTGAAGACCATTGGTTTCAAAACATTGCTTCCCCAATCAACAAAGAAGTCCCAACCACAAATCCTATTAGCGGTGATTACACGAACATACACAATGCTAGAAGAAAGGAGGGTACTATAGGCGTAGAAACAAGGAGCAATCACATATGCCCTGCTCAAGAATAAGCTCAGTTTCCCCATAGAGTACACGGGACATCGAGATTGGTCTGGTTATGTGTACAGGGGCCTGCCATTCCTCGAGGTGATTGAAACTGATTGGGTGGCTTGTTTCGTGCATGTTGTAAAAAGTAAGAAGGCAACAAATTTGTGGTGAAGCACACACACATCTCATTATGTTGGGACTAGTTTATACAGGTAGAGTACAAGAGTTTCGATAACATGGAAACTCTAATCACCTAAGACTTAGTCTGCAAGATAACAGGATAACAAAAATGAAACATAAAAGATATATACAAGGATATATACATGGTGATGGTGACCTCAATACTCCCCCTCAAGTTGGAGCATATGGATCAAATATGCCCAACTTGTACGCAAGAGAATGGAATTGATCTTGCTTTTGGGTTTTGGTGAGAAAATATGCCAGTCGTTCTTTGCTAGAAATTTGGCATGGAAGAATATCTTAAGACTGAATTTTTTTTTTGAACAAAATGGCAATCGATTTCAATGTGCTTTGTCCTTTTGTGAAACACTGGGTTCATGGCAATGTGAACCACTACCTGATTATCACAATAGATTTGCACTGGTTATGCTAGTTCAACTGTCAAGTCTTTGAGTAGAGTTTTGAGCCACATTACTTCACTAGTTGTGGTGGCCATAGCTCTATATTTGGCTTTGGCTAAAGAACGTGTGACAGTGCTTTGCTTCTTAGATTTTCATGAGATAAAGGGGTCATCGAGCTTAACAATGAAGCCAGATGTGGAGTACCATGTTGTTGGGCAACAAACCTAGTCTGCATCACAGAAGGCTTCCAACTTTATGTCATTCTTAGAAGGAAACAACAAACCTTGCCTAGGTGTATTCTTTAAGTATCGAAGCAAGTCCATTACCGCATAGAGATGAATGTCACACAGTTGTTACATGAACTGATTGAAGAGATTTACTGCATAGGTGATATCCAACGTGGTGATTGTGAGGTAAATGAGCTTGCCCACCAACCGATGATACTCTCCTGGATCCGTTAAAGGTTTACCTTCAGTTTTCCCAAGGTGCAGCTGCTACCGAATTGGAAAAGAATATGGCTTGTAGGTGGTCATTCCAATTTCTTTAAGCAAGTCTAAAGTATATTTTTGTTGGGGCAGAAAGATGCCATGTAAAGATCGAGCAACTTTAAGTCCAAGAAAACGTTTGACCATTCCAAGATCCTTTACGTGAAATTACTCATGCAACTTCTTCTTTAAGTGATGGATTTGTTTTGTATCATGTTCTGCAATAATTATATCATCCACATGGACTAAGACAGTAACAAAACTTAGTCCATTGCCCTTGATAAAAAGTGAGTAGTCACACTTAGATTGCTTCAATCTAAGCCACAAAAGGGATTTAGAAAACTTATCAAACCACTATCGAGGAGCCTGCTTTAAGCCATAAAAAGATTTGTGCAATTTACAATCTCTATCATCACCATCTCTAGTAATTCCTGGAAGGCTTCATGTAGATTTCTTCATTTAACTCTCCTTAAAGAAAGGCATTGTTAACATCTAACTGGTGTAATTGCCATCCTTTAGCTGTAACTTTTGACAAGAGAGATCTCACAGTTGTTAATTTAGCAACAGGTGCAAATGTTTCATTGTAATCAATATCTTCTGTTTGATTAAACCATTTTTCCACCAACTGAGTTTGAAAACGTTCAATGGTCCCATCTACTTTATATTTGATTTTGTACACCCATTTGGACCCAATTGCTTTTCTATCTTGTGGTCGTTTCACTAGGCTCTAAGTGTTTTTTTTCTCAAGTGCTTCTATCTCATTGTCCATGGCCACACGCCACTTTGGGTCTTTGCTCGCTTCATGATAGTTTGTTGGCTCAGTGTTACTTGTTATAGCTGCAAGCAATGCTTTATGTCAAGCGTTAAAGTGAGAATAGTCCAAATGATGTACCAAAGAGTAGGGTTTACATGAGGAGATACAATTTGCAGCAGATAAGGATGGCATATCTACTTGAAGTAGTTCATGAACATAATCTCGTAACTAGTTGGGCAAACACTAAGCTCTTTCAGGTTCTTGGAGGAGAGTTTGGTTTAGGGCTATAGGTTTCAAAATTTGGATTGATATCTTGATCAAGGTCTTCTTCACTAATGGAGTTAATGGGATGGATAATTTCATCATGCACAGTAATTTGGTTGCTTGGAGCGGAGTGATGTTCATTTGGGTCATTGTTTGCACAATAGGGAAAGTTCTCTTCAAAAAATTGTACATCCCTAGAAACATGTATTTTATGTGACTCTTGATCAAAAACTTTGTATCCTTTTTGCCCTAAAGGATATGCAATAAATATGCATGGCTTGGAATGAGGTTCAAATTTATCTTTGGTGCTAGAATGTACGTAGCAGAGGCAACCAAAAACTCTTCTATGATTAAGAAAGGGGACTTTACCAAATAGTATTTCACAGGGACTTTTTCCATTTAACTTTGGAGAATGCATGTAATTGATGAGATAAGTCACTGTCAACATACACTCTCCTCAAAATTTGATGGGAGGATTGGCTTGAAATCGTAAGGCCCGAGGCACTTCAAGAAGATGTCTGTGCTTCTTTTCAACTTCACCTTTTCACCGTGGTGTTTTTGGGCAAGATGTTTGCGCAAGAATTCCGTTTTTTTGGAAATGGGCAAGCATTGGTCCCATAATCAATTCCTGTGCATTATCACTTCGCACCTGTTAAATCCCTTTTTAAAATTGATTTTTTTTCCATGGAAAGAAAGACAAAAAATCTATTGAAGGCATCAGACTTATGTTTGAGTAAATACACCCAAGTGCATCTATTGAAATCATCCATAAGTGTTAAAAAATATTGTGAACCTTAAAGATAAGATGTTTTATATGGTCCCCAAATGTCCATGTGAACCAGTTCAAAAGGTTCTTTCGAAATACTCAAACTTAAAGGAAAAAGGCTCCTTGTTTGTTTTGCTCGTAGGCAAGAGTCACAAGGTATATCAACTTAATTTGAAGGTAAATTCAACAAAGGAGGAAGGCTAGCTAATTTTTGGAAAGGGATGTGACCTAGACGTTGATGCTAAATTTGCTGGGAGGCAAAGAAGTGAACACTTATAACAATATGTTCTTTGAAGTGCTTGAAGTAGTATAAGCCATCTTTTTGCTCACCCATGCCAATCGTCCTCCTCGAGTGTAAGTCATGCAAGACATAACGGTCAGAGAAGAATGTGAGTGAACAATTTAAATCCTTCGTCAATCTGTTCACTGACAATAGATTGCACATGAACTTTGGTACAAATAGCACATCATTTAAGATTAAGTTTGGTGTAAAAAACACTTTTCCATATGCATGTGTGTTAGGATAGTTTCTTTTCAGTAATCTAATAGTGGAAGTGTTGCTTCCCGATTTCAAGCAAGTCAAAGCGTTTTAACGATATGTGATATGGTCTAAAGCTTCACTATCCACAATCCATCATATAGAATTATTGAAAGTCTTACTAGCTGATTTGAGATTTTCTTTTGATTTTTGACTAGCCAGAAGAGCCATTAGTTGGTCATATTGCAATTGATTAAGCATAATGTTGTCAGAAACTACCTAGGTCAACTGTGTTCTAGTTGCTCTGTCAGGCTTTTTCATTGAGTTTCCCTTACTTTCTTGTGTTTTACGCTATTGCCACCAATTACAAAAGCCTTTTAATCCAAAGCAATCATCATAGATATGACCTTTCTTACCACAATAGTTGCGAAGAAGCAAGGATTTGTGAGGCTTCATCTGGTGTGTTTGATTTCGGGTTGGCTTCGTTGCAAAGACAACCACCTCATTGATGGTATTCATGGTGGAAGCAACTGATTGTTGCTTTTTTTCTTTCGTAACGAGAGCATATGCCTTGTTGATGTTTGGTAGGGGCTTCATGTTGAGGATTTGAGAGCAAAGCACACCAAACTAGTCATTAAGGCCCATAAGAAAGCAATGCAACTTTTCACTTTCTCTTTCAACAACCATCTCCTTGGCTGCACCACATGTACAGATCGGAACTCTCGAGTATGTCAAAAGTTCATCCATAATTCTTTCATTTTTGTGTAATAGGAAGCAACCGACATACCTTGTTGTTATAACGTAGCAATTTTTCGTTTCAGTTCATGAATACGAGGTACGTTACCTTGAGAGAATCTTTCTTGAAGTTTAGTCCAAATTTCTGCAACGCTTTCTGTGTATGCTACACTTCCATAGAGTTTCAGTGCTAGCGCATTGAACAGCCATGAGATCACCATGGCAGTAGCCTTCTCCCAGCTTGTTCATTGTCGTCACCAGCTGCTGGCTTTTGTACGATCCATTAACTAGATCAACTTTGTTCTTTGCTCTCAAGGCGTTTAACATAGCTCTCCTCCATGTTGGATAGTTATCTCCTTTCAGAAGACAGCCAATCAAGTTGAGTCTAGTGTTATTCGAAGGGCTAAGGAAGAGAGGAGAGTTAGGGTCGATTAACATTGAATTTGATGTGGTGGGTTTGTTGCTGGTGTCGGACATGGTTGAACGATCTCTGCTCTAACACCATGTAAAGAGTAAGAAGGCAACAAATTTGTGGTGAAGCACACACACATCTCATTACGTTAGGGCTAGTTTATAAAGGCAGAGTACAAGAGTTTGGATAACATGGAAATTCTAATCACCTAAGACTTGGTTTGCAAGATAGCAAGATAACAAAACTGAAATGTAAAAGATATATACAAGGATATATACATGGTGACCTTAATACATATAACGGATGATGGTAATAACATCCATCAAACTTACGGGGATCGTCAAATTTCAGCTGGTGGTGTGGCGTATAAGGGCCGGTGTCTAGAAACCGGAAGAACTTACTTCTTTGTGTTCGCCTGGAGCAATGGTAGGCAAAAGGTTGGCAACGTTCCATGAACCTTTTCTCGTATTGTTGTTGTTATTTCTAAATTAACTGTATATATGCCTGCGTGTAGCTGGCTCACATAGAGATTCTAAACATTGCGAATGAAGGCCAAATTTATTAGGACAGGATGTACAAGACACTGACTTGGGAGATTAGGAACAAGTCCTCTCAAGTTACGGGAAAGACGGGCGGGCTGTCGATATATTCCATGATCAATTGGGATGCTAGGGAGAGTATGCAGATTTCAGAGAACTTGCATTACCATGCATTTAAAGCAGGACCTAGTTGAAAGTAAGCCGCTTCAAAATCCCTTTGCCTCTGGGTTCGACTAACTAAATTAATGTCGCATATAAACTGATTTGTTGCATGCCAAATGTCTGTTACAGATTTAACTATAAATTCACCATCTTGACTAATTAAGCTTCCAACTGAGCTTGTCATGTTTGAATTTGAAACCTATAATACTACAAGGGGGAAGGGGAGGGGTATTTCCTATGCTCAGTTGCTACAATTAAAGCCGTAGCAGACATAAATTGCAGGAAAGTCATCACAGCTTAGGTTGTTGACTAGTCAACAAGTGTTACTACAACGGTTATGCTGCACAGGTATTTGAGATGCCAGAAATCGTCACAAAGCTGTCAGAATTTGAGGTGGAAAATTTAGGTGGGTAATTAGACGACAAATTTGATGTAGTTTATATTGCCAGAAATGAAATCGTCACAAAGTCAGAGGAAATACTTTGTGATGATACAACTGTGGCAGCTTTTGCTACGATTTTCTGTCATACAAAATTGTAGTAAAGCGAATTGTCGCAAGTACGTGGGAAAAGCATTCCTATGATTTTGCTACCTAAATAATTTTTGTTACAATCTTTCTACAATTTTGCAACATATTTGGGTACTAAAACCACAAATCCTCCCTTCTCTTGTGCTAAAATCACAACTCGTCCCTCCACCAAGTAACTTAAATTTTAAAATAGTCAATTTGGCATTGGCTGATGAAATTCATCACAGCCTGAGCGAAAAATGCGTCATTTTGAAATTTCAGAATTGAATGGGCGGGATTATTATGGTAACCTTATTGCGACGATGTTGTGTTGCGCCTTATTTCTATGACTTTGTGGCAGTCGTTGGGATTCACACAAAAATCGTCGCACACACTTCTTACAATTTTGCTTCTCCTTTAAAAATGGTAGGAAAATGGTACGATAATGGTAGGAAAAAGGGTTTGCACATTCGTCACCCGGCCTTATAAGTTCGCAACCCAAGATCTCCTTCACACCTCCTCCCTCTGATTGTCCTATCTACTCTCCACACTCACATCGTTGCTCTTCTACACATCTGAAGCTCCTCTCCACTCTAGGCTCAAGATTCTTCTTTGTTTTTGGTGTTTTTGCTTCACTTTCTAGACTTTATTAATTTGCTTGGCCGTTTCACTATGAATAATTGATTCAAAATTATGTTGTTTACATCATGCATGTTATTATGATTCACGCATTAATGCTAGTAATTTTTGGATTATTAATCTTCTGTTTGGAAAAGAAATGTTGGGAATATAATGGTTTTTTTGGGTTAGTAATTTTGTGTTCATGTTGTTATATGTTAGTATTTTGATTACCCTCTTGATCTTCGTCTCTGCTTGCTCGATCTGACCATTTTTTTTTTTGTTGATATCCCAGCTGATATCCAGACCAGATTCCCTACTCAGTCCGAAAACAATGGGAGTACTTTGCAAAATGAAAATGATCAGCTTGACCCTGCATCTTATTGACTGCTAGTAGTGGAACTTGTGCTTTAGAATATGAATATTTTAGTTTATTAGCTAACTATAATTGAACCCTTTTATGTAACATTTGAAACATGGTCATTAAAAGCGTAACTTAAGTCATAAAAAAGTATGACTTTACGATTCCAGAAGCAAAATCGTTCTTGAATCGTGCTTAAAATCTATTTTGTTATAAAGTCATGTAAAAATGCAATTGTAGTCATAGAATTGCACAAAGTAGTAGACCCTATGACTCCTCATTTTTCCATTATATTAAGGCAAGTCAAACTTTTAAAAGTTGAACTACAGGCCAAACTTGAGAGCCCAATAAGATGGATATGATAAAGAAGGTGAAGCCAAAGCTTTTGTTATCCCATCTCTTTGTTCTCTCCCTTTCGCATCCCTTGTTGGATAAAGCAATAGAATACTAGAAGCTAGAAGAATAACAAATCGTTCTTTTCCTCTCCCCATGGTGGCCTTGCACCGAATAAATTTTTTTGGTAGTTGCCACACTATTTCAAACGCAAATTTCCCTTTTTAACTTGCATCCATCAATTCTAACATTTTGAATTCTCTGTTAAGAGTGATTGTTAGTAACCTACGACCATGGCTTCTAGGTTAGTCCCTGGACATGCCCTTCTCAGCTATGGTGAGTTCTTTCCTTTCTATACCTTTTACTATGCCCACTAAAGGAATATTCATCTTTTTGGAAATAAGGCCACTTTATATCTTGCAGGTTTAGAAAGAAAGAAAACCAAATTCAGCATATGAACTTTCTCGCATTGTTTTGCTAACTTGTGCTCCTATGCCTGCCTGCTCAACTTGTTTCCAACACATTGCAATTTGTTTTAGTAATGCTAAGAATCTGAAAACAAAGTTGATCATGATGACTATAACTTACAGCTTTAACTTTTACCACACATACAGGCATTCTAGAGGAAGTCACTAAAAGAATGGTTTATATACTATCGTGCTATGCCATCTACCTCTGCTTCGCTTCTATTTGAGTTCAACTTCCAATGCCAAACCTCATAAAAGCCATTTAATTGTAATTCATATCACTTAAGCCGCCAATTTTTCTCCTTTTCCAAAATAATAACCAACAAAAATCACAAACTTATTTCAGTTTTTCCAATTAAAATTTTGGAATGAAACATTTAAATCCTAATTCATATATTTTGCGCTTTTGGTATTATTGACACCTAATTTCGTCCGACTATTGAAAAAATTAAAAAAAAATAATTAATTAATTAAAAAAAGAAAAAAATTTAAATTAAATGGTTTAGGGGGGGTATTTTTGTTTTGTAAGGTTAGATAGTGAATTTATATATATATGTAAAATATAAAAGGGGAAGTTTTTTTTAAGAATTGACAAAAATAAGAAGTTTGGGGTGAATCTAACAAAATTGAGAAGTTTGGGGAAAATCTGACAAAATCTGGAAATTCCAGAAAAATCTGGTAATTTTTTGCATGATTTTTTGGGCCAAATTGACAGAACAGACAAATTTGGGTCAATCAGTAATTTCGTGAAAACAACTGAGACCAGACTAGTAGTCAATGAAAGATAAAGGACTAAAACTGTTATTTTGACCAAATTATGAGACAAATCTGTTTTTAATTAAATTTCGAATTTTTTTTAAATCAAAGGAATCCAATGCTTCTCCCCCTATAAATAGGGGTCCAAACCTACAAAAGAAGAGAATATTATGAAGATTAGAGCTCCTAAATTAAAAAGGTGAAAACTGTAGCTTAGTCCCTGGCTGCTTTCCCCACACCCAAAAGAATTCCTGAACTTCTACTTTCACCTTTCCTTTTTCCGTTATCGTTTCTCCCTCTCCGTCCGTTCACCGTTTTCCGTCTCTTCCTCCTCCGCTGCCTTCGCCGTCTCTCCCAGCTCGTCGCCGTTGCCCCCTTTGCCGCCGTTCGCGTCCAAGCTTGCCGTTTTCCTCTTTACCGCCGCGATTTCCTCCCCGTTTTTCCTCGGCCACCGCTCCTTCTCCCTCCTCTCGCCAGCGTGCCGCCGTCTCCCCTCTCTCTTCGCGCGCGACTCTCCGCCACCTTCTCACCAGCCGCCCCAGCTTCTGCCGACGCCTCCAACCTCTCCCCCACTGCTCCAGCCGCCGCCAGCCACCCAGCCCGACGCCGTCATCCCTCCGCCAGCCTTCTAGCCCGCCGTCAGCGTCGCCTGCCAACAGCTCCAACTCCCTCATAGCCGCGTGCCGCCGTCGCCGGAAATCAAAAGATTGAAGCGTGCCGACCCGCGACCCGTCCAACCATTGTTTTTTTGGGTAAACCTTATAATCCTTGATTCTTTTTATTTCCTTCATTCTGGTCACTAACTTATTTTTCTTTGCAGAATTAATTATTGACCACAATTTTTTTTTCTTTTCTTTTCCTTCTTTCTTGTTAATTTTTTTTATAGAAGGTTATACCTCCTACTTTTATGTGAATGACCAAAACGCCCTACTTTCTTTATTTATTTACTTTTCTGTAATTGTTTACTTTATGCACTTTTATCTTTTTTTAAGTGGATGGCTAAATGCCCCACTTTATTTATTTATTTATTTTCTTGCATTTATTTATTTTATGCACTTTTATTTTTCTTAATTTGATGGCTAAATGCCACACTATTTTTATTTATTTACTTTCCTGCATTTATTTATTTTATGCACTTTTATTTTTTACGTGGATGGCCAAAACGCCTCACCTTATTTATTTATTTATTTATTTATTTATTTACTTTATTTCATTTTATTCTTTATTTACTTTATTTTTTTTTATTGGATGGCTAAACACTTTATTTATTTATTTACTTTTCTGCATTTATTTACTTTATGCACTTTTATTTTTTTAAGTGGATGGCTAAATGCCCCACTTTCTTTATTTATTTACTTTTTTACATTTATTTACTTTATGCACTTTTTTTTTTTTTAAGTGGATGGCTAAACGCCCCACTTTATTTATTTATTTACTTTTCTGCATTTATTTAATTTATGCACTTTTTTATTTTTTTAAGTGGATGGCTAAACGCCCCACTTTATTTATTTATTTAATTTTTCTGCATTTATTTATTTTATGCACTTTTTATTTTTTTACGTGGATGGCTAAACGCCCCACTTTCTTTATTTATTTACTTTTCTGCATTTATTTACTTTATGCACTTTTATTTTTTTTTAAGTGGATGGCTAAACGCCCCACTTTCTTTATTTATTTACTTTTCTTTGCTTTACTAGCATTTATTTACTTTATGCACTTTATTTTTTTTAAGTGGATGGCCAAACGCCCCACTTTATTTATTTATTTACTTTTCTCTATTTTTTTATTTATTTTTTACTTTATTTTTTTAAGTGGACGGCCAAACGCCCCACTTTTCTTTATTTATTTATTTTTCTGCACTTTATTTATTTCTTTATTTATTTACTTTCTGTGCTTTTTTATTTCTTTATTTATTTATTTTTCTGCACTTTATTTTTACGTGGATGGTTAAGCGCCCCACTTTATTTATTTACCTTTTTTTTATCCTGCAATTTATTTGTAATTTATTTTTCTTTATGTGGATGATTAATTTATTTTATTTATTTACCATTTTTTTAATTGCTGGCCAAAAGCCCCATCTTACTTCCTTATTTTATTATTATTTTTTTTTTTATTTATTCCTATTACAACCCCCCCCCGTCCTTTATTTTTTTCCGTCATTTTTAACATTATTTGGAATATTAAGACTTATCCTTTTTTTTTTATTTCCTTTAAATAACAAAATTTAACCTTTTATTCCTTTTATTAAAATAAATTTTTATAAAAAAATATTGACTAGACGATCCAATAATTAAAAACCAATGGTTTTAAATAAGTTTTTTTTAGATCTAATGATTAATAAAAACTTTTAAAAAAAAAAAAAGAAATTTTAAAATATAATAAAAAAGGAAAATAATACTAAGACCATTAAAAATCCATATTTGGATAATTCGGTAAAAATGAAATGGATTAATAATTAATTAAAATATTCAATAATAAATAAAAATTAAATTTTCATTAAATTTCATATTCGGGTGATTCGGTAGGATCCATGGTTTGGAAAATATCAAATTTATAATAAAAAAAAATAAAAATTAAATACCAAGATAAAAATCCATTTTCGGATAATTCGACAGAATTTATGATATGAATTAAATAATTAATTAAAAGATACAATAAAAATTAAACCAAATTTCATGAAATTCCGCATTCGGGTGATTCGATAAGATCCATGGTTCAGAAATATCAAATTTGTAAAAAAAAAAATTATACAAATTAATTACCAAGATTTTGAAGTCCATATTAATTTAAAAAACCCACATCTGGATGATTCAGTTAAAATTTCTAGTTTGAGACTTAACTGAAATTATTTAAAAGCAAGCAAAACAAAATTAAAATTAACTAAGGTACCAATTTTGGGCGTTAAAATAGAGTTATTTTAACGTAACCGTACTCCCGAACCCTCGAACTCTCGTAGACCATTTTTAAGTGTTCAATCGACCTAGGTGAAACCGATTGGTGACAACTCCCAAAAACCCCCACGTTGCCACAGGTATGACTTATTCTTTGTGGTATTGGACATTTAATGAGTAAAAATATTGTAAAGTGTGAACTTTTATTGACAAGTTAGATGGTTTTAATTTACTATTTTTGAGAGCTTTTATATAGATCTTACAACTCCACGACTTTTTATGACCTTAGGATTGTAGAAAACCCAAAATGACTATAAGTAAAAACCTAGTTTTAATAATCTTGAGTTGAAAATTTTTTTATATAATAATTCATCAGTTTGACCATTAGTTTTATATATTTAATACACACACATACATGCAAAACCAAAAACAAAAAGAAGATTCACAAATGAGAAAATTGTAGCAAATAGTTTGTCACAAAATCATCCCACAAAGTATGGCTAACAAAATTGCCACAAGCCTTTTCCTCACAAGATTATTGCTGATGGTGGGGCCCATACACACCTTGACAAGGCATCAAATAATCTTCACAATTAACCGGTGTTAGAAAATCATAGCGGCTGGCATAAGGAAATTGTTGGTACTGTCCGACGATCTCAATCGTCACACCCTCCTCTGATGGTGCGATGACTAGTATCTACTGATGAAGACAATTGTTAGTCTCAAAGAATGTCTCCATGGAAACCCCTCCAACAATCAAATTAGTATCTTTATGGAATACTAGAGATAGCTATAGTTTTTATGATGAAGAGAATAGTGTATTTTGGCTGGCCATGGAGGTCTTTTTTTTTTTTTATGCATAATTGGGTGCATTTGCTATGTCCTTACAGGCATGTTTGAGCCAGTTTGAGACATGTCCTTACAGGCATGTTGTTAATGAAGGGATATCTCTTGATTGTAAAAATCATACTTTTAATTAATTACTACTTACAAGGAAACTTCTTTCTTAAGAAATATTAGGTGAAAGCCAGTTTAGGCCCTTGATCTAGAGTGGCCTGCTCTCCATGTTGGATTGAGCCCATTCCAATATCAACATGTCTCACTCTTGAAAAATGTGGGCTACGAGTCCTCATATTTTCTCAATCCAATAAGCATAAAAAACATTTTTTGCTTCGAACGATGCCTTCGCATCCAAATGACGCCTCTCTCTTCAATTCTTTGACATAACGGGCAGGTTCTCTTGCCATGTTTAACGACGGTAACAAAGAGGTGCACAATGTTTAATGACGATTGCAGGGAGGTTATGAGTCTGCATTAAATGTCATTGGGAAGTCAAGGAGTCCCCATAGGGCTAAATAAGAGTAGTCTTTGTCACCCTCTCCCCACTTCTATTTTCACTTCTAATGCCTCTCTCATCCATTCTTGGTGTTTTTCTCTCTTTTTTTATGACTACTATAGTTGCCTGTTTGCCGTCCTTTCCATTGTACCACTCTGCTACTACAGTCTCTAGTCATCGTATCATTTTCCTGTTGCCGCTTTCGTATCCTTCTTCTCTGGTAATACTAACACCCTTTCTCTTGATATTTTTTTTTCTCTCTTTCCCTCTACCATTCGGGTGGCCGGCGGCTTCCCATTTCCCCAACTTACGGTCGTCCCCCTTTTTTTCCTACTTGCTAGATGGCTCGTATGCCTGGGAAAGGGAAGGCTACCACCACCACCATAAGGCAATGAAAGTCAATGCATTTGGAGCGTGAGGGTCCAAACTTGGTAGAGGTTTCCAACCAAATGGACAAGCTTTTGGCAGAGGCCATGAGAGCTGCGATGGAACAACACTACTGGCTAGTAGGAGTTGGGCTTGTAATAGTTCCTTCGGAGGCTAGGGCGCACCATCTTAAACAGTGGTTCTTCTTCATCTATCAGTCCAATACCCCTTTCACCCATTTCTCAGCCTGCTATTTAGAACATATCTAAATTCCATTTTCATAGCTTAGCCTTAATTCTTTTATTCACTACAATGCCTTCATCTAACCTACCGCATGGCTGAGGTGAACCCTTTTTCAAGACATTCCTCCATTTCAACTTGCCCTCCTTCATTTCAACTTGCTCTCCTTCATACCAGGCTTTGCTTTCTTCCACTTTGTTCCTATATCTCGCAAGGGCAACTGTTCTTTTACTTTTGTAGCCCCAAGATATTCTTGGGCAGTTCAAAGAACAGGTTTTCCTTTGGCATGGGCGAGCCCAATTGGTAATTCCCCTGCAAGTAGATCGACTTGCCCATTCAAGAGACATATGCCCAGCCCCCATTGATTTAAGGATCGGATGTTGAAAAGTCATACTTGGGCCTTTTGCCTTGGCTGGAAAGGGTCGCCACAAATGAAAAGTTTGATTATCTTTTTCCTTTCCCCTACCAAAGGATACATGAGACCACCCTTATATGGATCGAGATCAGCTGAGCCCATCTTTTTTATAATGGGGTAAAGACTCTTGGCAACTGGATCTCGAGCGCCAAAGGGCAATTCGTCGGGATCCTCAAGGCTCCGAAAAAGTCTCAGCTTCTCATCTTTTCCTGTCTTATTTTGAAGATTCTTAAGTACTTGATGATTCAATGAGCTTTTTGTTGGAATTTAGTTATGTGGCAACGTCGGGTTTTCTGGAGTCGCCACCAATCCGTTTACCTAGGTCGATTGGTCACCTTAAAATTGGTCTGCGAGAGTTCGGGGATCGGGAGTACGGTTACGCTAAAACAGTATTGTTAGAGCGCCCAAAATTGGCACCTTAGTTGATTTTAATTTTGTTTTACTTTGCTTTTAAATAATTTTCAGTTAATTTAGAAATTTTAACTGAATCAGTTAAAATGTGGATTTTTAAGTTAATTTGTATAGAATTTTATACTTCCGAACCATGGACTCTACCGAGTCATTTGGACACGGAAGATTTGGATTCCGAACCATGGACTCTGCCGAGTCATTTGGACACGGAATTTGACGAAATTTTAATCAATTTAATCCATATTGTAAATATGGATTTTTACCTTTTTATTTATTTAATTTTTAAAAAAAGTCGATATTTTCCAAACCGTAGATCCTGCCGGATCATGCGGATATGGAAATTATTTAGAGTTAATTATTTAATTATTACTTTATGGAATTAATTATTAGTTTAACTTATAAGTCTTTTTTTATTAAATTTGTTAATGATTTAAAAAAAAATCTTTCTTTTTTATATCTTATTATTCTTTTCTTTCTTTTCTTTTCTTTTCTTTGTCTTTTTGATTTTTATCTTTCTCTTATCTTTTTTTTTTTTTATCTGATTTTTCTTGTTTAATGAAGGATATTTATTATTTAAAGAATTACTCAATTTATAAAAGAATTAAAAAAAATAATTAATTAATTTTTTTTTATTTAATAAGAAGTTAATTTAAAGGAATCAAAGAGTTTAAAAATAAAAATCTTTGATCATGGTACGGGGCGTTGTTACTCAGCCAGACCCTCTTCACCAGGTGAAGCAGCTCAAAAGCGGGCACGAGACAGTTTCCAGCCAATATACCATGAACTAAAATTTTTTTTTTTTTTGTTTTTTTGACTTAACAACATGGTTCAGATTTATTTTAGATATATATTTTTTTATGGCTAATTTCTTTAAATGAAATGAGTTTAACCATAAAATAAAGAAAAATTAAATAACAATAAATAAAGTGAAGGTTTTCTTCTTTTTTTTTTTATTTTATTTTTTTTATTTAATACCAGGATTTTATTTACCAAAGAAAACAAAAGAGTTAAAAATAAAATCTTGATATTCATGTATTTGATTGATTTTTTATGTTTGATAAAAGATAAACCAAAATTAATTATTCAAGAAAAGATTTATATAAAAAGTCTTGATATTTATACATATTTATTTTTAAGCTTATTTTTTTAATTTAATAAAAGATGAACCAAGAAAGTAATTATTTAATCAGGGTTTTATTTATTTAATGAAGAAAATTAAAGATTTATATGTATATTTTTTTTAAAATAAAAGTAAAATCTTAATATTTTATTTGATAAAAAGGTGAATCAAAAAGTAAACAAAACTTTATTTATTTAATGATGAAACCAAAAATTTATATGTATATTTCAAAAAGAAAATTCTTAATATTTATTTGTTTTATTTTTTTTATATAAAAAAATTAAACAAAAATGATTATTTAATAAGGAAACTAAAATTTATATGTATATTTTAAAAAAAATAAAGGTAAAGTTTTGATATTTATATAATTTATTTTAAAAAAAAAAGAGTAAAGAAATCAAAGATTTATATGTATATAAAGAAAAGTTTTTTTTGATATTTATATGATTTTTGTTTTAATTTTCTAATTTATAAATACATCTAATTAATAAGTAAAGAGATTTAATTTTTTTATTATTACCTTTATTTGAAATCATTTGGATAAAATTTTATTTAATAAAGGAAACAAAAAGTTATATATTTTTATTATTTTGAAAGAAATAAGTAAAAACAAATAAGTAAAATATTAGCCCAAAATTTTTTTTTACTCTTTTATTCTTTTTAATAAAGAAATTAAAAAGTTATATTTTATTATTTTGCTGGATAAAGAGATAAGTAAAAATATTAGTTCAAAGTTTTTATTTTTTATAATAAAGGAAAATTTATTTATATACTTTATTTAAAAAAATACTTTATATATTCTATTTAAAATATTTTCCAAGCCATGGATCCTGGCGGATCATTTGGACATGGAATTTAATTTTTATTAAATTTTATTAATTATTTAATTAATTATTAATTAAAAATCATTACTTTTAAAGATATATTTGCAAAAAAAGGATTTGTATTCATTTATTTATTTATTTATTTTTCATTATTTCATTATGTTTGTTTATTAAAAAGGAAAAAAAGTTATGTCTCAAAATAATAAAAGATAGTTGGCTTTTTTTTTTTTTATTAGTGATTTTTATTAGCCTTTAAAAATTATTCACATAAAATTCCCTTTTTTTTATTTTTTTATCATAAAAAAAAATTTAATAATAATAAAGTGGGGCTTTTTGGCCATCCACTTTAATAACTCAATAATAATAAAAGTTAGCACAGTTAATATGGTTAGTTGTTAATAACAATAAAAAGAAAAGTTAGTAAAGTTAGATTAGTTAGTTGTTAATAACAATAAAAAAAAGTTAATAAAGTTAGATTAGTTTGTTAATAACAATAAAAAAAAAAGTTAGTAAAGTTAGATTAATTAGTTGTTAGTTGTTAGTTGTTAATAACAACAATAAAGAAAGGGTTAGTAATAAACACAATAATAAACAAACAAGTAAAAATTAAAAAGGTTAGTAATTAATTCTGTAAGAACAAAATAAAACGTTAGTGACCAAAGTGAAATAAATTGAAAAGATGAAGGATTAAATGAGAGTTGTACCCTTAAACTTTGAAATTGAATTCTCAGGAAAGAAGCGCGACGCGGGCGCAGGGGGCAGGGGGGTGGGGCTGCTGGGGGCGACGGCGGGCCAGGCGACGGAGGCGGCGGGGGCGCAGGGCGGCCGGGCGACGGCGACGAGGGCGCGGGGCGACGGCGGCGAGGGCAACGGCGGCCGGGACGACGGCGGCGAGGGCGGCGGGGCGGCGGCGGCGGGATGGCTGGGCGCGGCGGCGGCGGAGACGGCAGAGAGACGGCAGGACGACGGCGGCGAGAGACGGCGAGGGCGACGGCGGCAGGAAGGACACCTAGGCGCACGGCGCGGCGACGGCGACGGCGACGGCGACGGCGACGGCGTAGGAGCGACGGCGACGGCGAAACGGCGGCGGCAGGGCGACGGCAGCGGGATAGGACGGCGGCAGCAAAAGAAAGAAAGAGAAAACGGAGGAAGAAGGTAGTCGAAACGTAAAAAAAAAAATAATTTTTGGGACTTTTTTGGCAGAGGGAGGAGAGGCTAGGACTAAGGCTTCTATTTTCTCTTTTTTGAAATGGAGCTCTGAAATTTTTTCTCTGATTTTCTATGTGTTCAGTGCTGAATTTGGGGGGGTATTTATAGAAGGATCTTAGCTGAACTGTGGACGGATAAATTAATAAAAAATCTCAAACTTATCTTTTAAATTGGTAAAATGACAGTTTCAGTCCTTTACGTTACTCCAGCTCTGGATAAGCTCAGAAGCTTCTGATTTTGACAATTTTAACGTTTTCTGTCAATTTGGGCCAGAAACGTCCGTTTAGGCCCAAAATTGACGCGAAAAATTACCCAAAGCTCCTGAAACTTTCAGAATTTGTCAATTTTGTCCGAAACTTCTCAATTTTGTCAATTTTACCTCAAACTTTTAATTTTTTTGTCATTTTTTTCTGAAATTTTATTTTTATTTCAAACACATACATATTCACACATATATTATTTTAAATCAAATCTTCTCAAAATAAAAATATATTTTAAACTAATTAACATAATTAAAATTTTTTAGCAATAATAATAACAATAATAATTTTTTTTAATTAGTTTTTTTTTTTAAAAAATTTTTTTAAAAAAGTCGGACGAAATTGGGTGTCAACAAGTTATCAAGAATAATTACTAAATTCTATAGACGCCCTAAGATATTCTTGTTTTACTACTGCTTGGTGTAGTCACCTCATATGTTGGTGTACATCTACACCTTGATACATGAGATGATTATTTAATATCTACTCCATAACTACTCATATTATGAAGGGATATAACCTTTAAATGAAAGGATATGTCTATCCCAACATATATGACCCTTAGGGCGGTAGTTATGCACCATAACTACCCTGGTTAGTGAAATAAGATGACTTTTAGTGAAAGATCATATTTTAGGCGAATTTAACAACCTTTAGAAGGTGGTTATGACCTTGATTTAAAAAGACACAACCATTAGAAGAGTTGTGACTCTATGGCCAAACCAACACATTTCTTCTAAAGGTAGTTATTGCCTTATTTTAAGAGAAGAAGTTATGGGTGGATAAAGCCACCTCTTGCTATAGTAGTGTAACCTTTTATGAAAAGTTGTGATTCTTTTATGAAGGGTTATGACCCTTCATAAGTGCCAATTCATCCTCTATAAATAGAGGGCAATAGAATTGTGCAAGGACAAATTGCATATATGGTTTTATTCAATTATATTATTGGCTTTGTGTTAATAATGACTATTTAAAAGTTATAAGGCAATTTAAGACAAGTAAAACTAAAATAATGAAAACTTGTCAAAACAGATTTGATTACATGTGCATGCGCATGTTTTTGGTTTGTTTTGTCATGAATAAGTTATTTTATTTTACTTGTGCTTGAAATTGTCTTGTTGTGATAATATATGCATCTATTTAATGTACTAACTATTACATGTTGTAGATTGCTAACTTCATAAGTAGAGTTATCAATGAACTAAGATTTGATCTAAAACTTGACGATGACAAAAAAGTCATCATGTACAAAGATGTTTTAGGAAATGCTAAATAAAATGGAGTTATTATTCATCTTGTTTAAAGTTTTTTGGAAAAAGGAAAATAAAACAAAGCAAACTAAGTGTTTGGTTTGTAACTACAAAGAAATCTAAGCAAAGGGTTACTTAGTGACTACTGTACAAAGTTTCTCATTCTCTTCAAACATTACATTATATGTAGCATATACATTTTGACCAAATCAAATTCTTTGTAAATTGGTGATTCATGGGTTAAAAACTCACATTTATTGTGAGAATGATTATTCAAAAGGACATATGTGTTTCTAGTGAACAAACTTCAAGTTTGAAGATGAAGAGTTGGCCATGCGAGACTCTTTAGTAAAAAATACACATTAGTTGTGTAATGTATACTTAATTTAAAAGAATGTGTTCCTCTTAAATTCTTTTTATAAATCTTGCTTGCCATGTAAAGTTTTCCTATACATTATGGTTTATCTTAGTGATAATAATAATGATTCATTGTTTCTTGAGTTATGGCCATATAGTCTAAGTGACCAATTTTTCATAAATTTTAGTAAGTTTATTTTTACTTGGATATCGAAAGTGATATTCTAATAATGCACATTTAGGCTAAGAAAAAGTACTAATGTGTCATAAGTGATTCACTTAGTTCTTTTTTTATAAAGTGGCCTTACAAATGTATTTATTTTGCATATGTGTAAAGTAACTATGATTGGCCATGTTTTGAGAATATTTAGCATGTCTCTTAGGCAATTTACTTAAAATCTTTTAAGGTCTAATGAACATCAAGTCTAGATTATGTTCTAGATATAATCATTTAAATTTTACTTCTATCAATCATAAAAATGTTCCTTGGAAGAGGCTTTGAGTTTAAACGATCTAATGCTTAAGGAGCATTGGATACAACCTATTTTGTATGGGAATTATTAAGGCCGATGGTAAATATGTTGCTACCATCATTTCTTAAACATAAAGAGGTTGGTCATCAAAATTATCATGATTATGGTTATGGTGGTTAGATTGATGATCTCTATCAGGAAATGGGCCTAGAATTTGAGGACTCAATGCCATTCAAATGCCAAAATGATCATGCAAATGTGCAAAATCAAGATATTGTTTTCCTTGTTATTCTATCTTGAGATGTTCAAGTAGATAACTATACCACAAAAAAAAAAATTGTTGATATTGGTTGAAAGGGAGGCATACTTGGTATTGTCTTGATATAGATGAACCAAGTAATGTCTAAGATTGACATTATGCATTTTGATGCAATTTTTATGCTTGATTCTCAACATTTTGGCAAAACGTGAATATTAACTTAATTGATCATGTATTCATGATTTGATCATGAGTATGAAGTAATTATCAATAAGATTCAAGTGGTGTGTTTATGGTTATTAAGATAGTCGATCCATGCACACATCTCAACTTAGTTGGAAAGCATTAACAAGAATTATGTATTCTTTATCAACAAGAAATATTCTAATTTGAGTATATCTCCTATTGTGGAGAATATCTTGTTCATAGTCATTAACAAAGTTAGAACGAAATGTCTTCCAAATGTTAGTTGAGGCCATACTTACTGTGATATGGTTAAATGACCCATCTTAACAAACTTTAACATCCAAAGGGTTGTAAAAGTTTTCTTTCAATGTCATTGCCACTCTTGTAGCATGTAAGTACCAAGAGGAAGAAAATGTGTCTTCCTAGGCAACAAATTAATGTTTAAAGAATAATGTTAATTGACATGAAATGTGTAGAGGATCATAATATTGAATCTTGAAAAGATGTTATCTTGGTTAAAGTTCTAAGAGGCTAGTGATTAGAAATGTTCAATTTAGTTTTCTTATTTGGAAACCTTAATATATGTAGAGCTTATGAATTTCTTCTTTTGAGAATAAATAGTCCAAGGCTCACTAAGATATTTGATTCTTTTATGCTCTTGATCATTCAGTATTTTATCAAAACCATACGTTGGTCAAATTAATAGATTTTGTATCTAGCATAGGTGCAAGATCAAGGTGATCAAGAAATGAGTTTAGGGCATGAGGTTATGCATCTCATATTGAATCCATTGATTTAACATAAGTGCTAAATCAATTGAATTTTCATAAGTAAAAATGGCTCTTTAGTTGTCCAAATTAGAAATATAAAATTGCCATAAAGAGATAATCTGGACATCAATGATCCTCCATTTGGCCAAAGAGGCTATATGAGAACTATTGGGTTCTAAGTATCATTAGTTGATCTTAAACTCAATAGAAACTTAATGAGGTTGTATTTAAAAGTTGAAGATCCATAGATGGATAATTTCACACCTTTAATGAAATTTGGATCCATAAGGTTAATTATAGTAACAAAAGTTAGATTTGGATATAAGCTTACATCTAGTAGATGATAAGCTCAAACTTTCTTAAATGGTGAGGAAGTTTCCATGAAATTACATTTTTCATGGCTTTTGGCCTTAAACTCATAAAATAGTCTAAGAACTATATAGTATAATAAGCTTCGAGACTAAGGTCTTGAAGTACTGTATATGTAATCTTAAACTTGGTTTGAGATAATGCCAAAAAAAAAAAGCGATTGTTGTTCTTGGGCCATACTTCAAGTTTAACTTATGGTTGTTACTCATAATTCCTTAAGCATTTTTTTTGGAATAGAAGAGTTTTGGATTAGTTCCTTATTTAAGTCTAACATGAATCATGCGGTGTATATGATCACTTGTTAGCCAAGTTGATCAGGATAATTAGTTCAAGTATTCATTTTGAATCTATCCTAAGAACCATATTAGTATATAGTATATGTCATATTACATCATTCGGATGTAATGAGACAATGACAATGAATGTTATTAAGGTAACATTACTACATTAAAATATGGTTAAGTGTATAGATGAATACGCATCTACATTTCGTTATATCATTTTGCTTTGTGCAAAAGAAATTGCTTTATGTAAGCAATCTGTTTATGTGGTATTTGTTTATATACAAAAGACCTTGTTTTCATGAAATATAAGAGTCATTCGTGACTCATGTAGGCTAAGTATTATCTTAGTAGTGGTTTTGACATTGAACTATCTTAGCAATAGTTTATGCATCCTTGGTGTTCATATTTCATGAAAATGTAAAGCCAATGATATAACTATTGAAATGTAATATATGGAAATGAAGTTAGAGTCAGTTTAACTAACTAGTTGGATTAATTTCATTTTTTGTCTCCTTATTAGTACGAAGATATGATAAGTTGCACTACATATGTGTAGTACATGTTCGTCATATATGTGCATATACTTGTATGAGATACTTGTATTACATGTGTGTCATACATATCATCATATGTGTAGCTTATATCACAACAAAAATCAAATATATGTCCAGGCATAGGTTGAAGGTTGGTTTTCTCACACAAATAACCTACCTTTGTTCTTGGAGTTTGAACAAGGATGAGACCGCTAAAGTCTTGAATGTAAGTTGTTACTTCAATTAGTCATATGTGACTTAATTAAAACTTACATCCAAGTAGGAGTTACATAATCCAACTTGTGAAAACTTTAGCATAAAGGTCATCTTGATCTAAATTATTTATTTAAGATCAAAGTAAGGTGTTAGTCACACCGCGTTTGTATGCCCACACATACATCCTAACCTATGTGACCAAGTGAATTTCTCATCTGTGAGAAGTTTGGCACTTGCATGGTTTGTTAAGGACATATGCCCCTAGTGGGAGTCCACATGGAGTCATACAAACAATGTTTGAGGGGAGATAGACACCTCCTAAATAGTGGTTGTCAAACATTATGGTTGTGTGCACTAACATACCATGACACTTGTACATATCTAGTGTGTCTTTTGACTTGTTGACCATAGAAAGAAAATAAGTAAGTTTTCTCTTATCTTACTTATGTGTGAGTTTCTTTTGTTATGCCCCTACTCACTATTGAATACTATTTAGTGATTTAAAATCATAGTATTACTTTGGTGAGCTTCTTATGGCTATGATAATGCGGCCAGATATGTTTCTCATTGGGTAATCACTAGGTTTTAAGTTACTATATAGTGAGTGCAATGGGAAAGACTTTATAATGATTTTTTAAATTATTGCAAATTATAATCTGATTGCATATGTTGCAAGTCAAATAGTTGATACAATGTCATCTATACTTGAATACGAGCGCTCATAAGTAGTACTTGATGTAATATTGTATTACTGAGTGTACTACACGATTAAAGTATAAAGTGACTTTAAAAATGGATGCATCCCGAGTTTGGTACGTGACAAAGAATTTGTTAGTAAACTTGTAAAAAAGATATGTTGTAGCCAAACTATGTATCAACAAAGTCTTGAGGCATATAGGCATGATTAATGATACATGTATCATTAATAAACCTTGATTCGTTCAAGGATCTTTGATTAGTTCAAGAATTTGTGGTAAAGACAATTCTCCTATGTATGTTTAACCACTACATAGTGAGGAGATTTGTTGTCATGCTTGGGGTCACACGCCCAAACTTGCATATGTCAATTTCTCTTTTGTCATAGTGTGTTTAAGGTGTTCCTTAATCATTATTCATGTGTTCCATCAAGTATATTTAGTGCGAGTGGGAGCTGTTGGAATTTAGTTATCAAGAATGATTACTAAATTCTATAGACGCACTAAGATATACTTGTTTTACTACTGCTTGGTGTAGTCACATCATATGTTGGTGTACATGTACACCTTGACACATGGGATAATTGTTTAATAACTACCCCATAACTACTCATATCATGAAGGGATATGACCTTTAAATGAAAGGATATGTCTATCCCAACATATATGACCCTTGGGGAGGTAATTATGCACCATAACTACCCTGGTTAGTGAAATAACATGAATTTTAGTGAAGGGTCATGTTTTAGGCGAATTTAACAATCTTTAGAAGGTGGTTATGGCCTCGATTTAAGGAGACACAACTCTTAGAAGAGTTGTGACTCTATGGCCGAACCAACACATCTCTTCTAAGGGTAGTTATTGCCTTATTTTAAGGGAAGAAGTTATGGGTGGATAAAGGCACCTCTTGGCAAAGTAGTACAACCTTTTATGAAGAGTTGTAACTCTTTTATGAAGGGTTATGACCCTTCATAAGAGCCAATTCACCCTCTATAAATAGAGGGCAATAGAATTGTGCAAGGTGAAGTTGTGAACACAATTTCTAGAGGCTCTACTTATTTTATTTCGTCATACACACTTCTCTATCACAATAAAGAGAATTATGGTTGAGTATTGGGTGTGAACCAACATATTTAATTACTTGCTTTTCCAAGTTAATTAAATATATGATCTTGGGTGCTCACAACAAGTCACGTCTTCCGCAAATATGTTCAAAGAGGCGCTTTTCATCAAGGAGCCTATCACTCGGTTCTTCAGTCATAACCAAGTATGTCTTAATTTCCGCATTAATTTTATATCATGGAAATTAAAGTACTCATTAGTTGTGCACTAAATTTCCTTCACTTTCTCCTTCTTTTTGTGCAAATATGGGTTATGCCACTACCTACCTCATGAGGAAACGGGGGATTTGGGAGGAAGTCTCCGAGGCACGCAAAGTGCAGCCTGCTTCTCTAGCAGCTACTAAAGTCCCTTCTGCCCTATTGAAGATGCTCCAATTGTGCTCCTTCCCCCCTCCCCAATTTGCCTTTACTGGGGAGGCCGCTTCTTTCCTAGGCACCACCTCTTGCTCCCATCGACCTCATAGCGAGGGCAGAGAAGGAGGAGACAAGGCTTGTGGAGGAAAAGCAAAAGTGTCCGTACGGAGGACCCCGTTCAAAATGCCCTTCTAACAAAGGGAATGAGGGTGGTTAATGAAGCAGTCCTCCAAACAAGCCTTGTGGGCAAGTCTGCTCTAAGCACGTCCAATAAAGTTACTCCCATCCCACAGCGTCACCTCTTTTTTTTTTCTTTTAGGATTTTGCTCACTCTTGTGGTTTGTTTGTCACAGCGGATGCCCCCTTGGTTGGGGTGCTTTAGCTTGTTTGGTGAATGGGTCGAACAGGCGAAGAAGTTTTTTATCGGATTTTGAGTTTGCTTTGTTTCATGGATTTGCATTTTCATGTTATTGTATGTTGTTTATGTGTTTTTATGGAATGTTTTGTTTATAAGGGCACTTGAAACCCAATCATACTAAAATGACTTGAACCCCTTTATAAACGAGTTAAATTTTATCAGGTTTGAAAGCCATGCCTCTAGCCCGAGTTGATGTGGTTAGGGTTGGGTTTTGGAAAAACCCAGTGAAACTTGCACGCCAAAGACCCCAAGTCTGGGCACATGTGGAGGAGATTTTAAGTTTCTAGGTGTAAGTGTGAAAAGAGAAGATGAGTTTGAGAAGGAGAAGAACAGTTTTCCCAATTTCTCAATTGGAAAATTGTTTTCAACAAAGTATCAAAGAAATATATATTCTAAACAATATAAAAATTCAAGAAACTATTTTATTAATTTGACCAAATACAATATTGTTTACGTTCTTTTCTCTACAATTGTTGCTAGATCGCTTTTGTGCACTGAATTGTAGAATATTGTTACTTTCAGAAAATTTTATTTTGTAATATTTTGAAAGTCTTTAAACCATTTATACGAGCTTGGTTGATTTGTTGCAAATGCATATTGAATCTAATTCGAACTCTCACTGTCATGTGACTCTGTCTTGTCTTTAAGAAAAGAAACAGTATTAATTATAATTGTTTTGTTGACAAAAAGGTCCCTCCCATGCTTGTTCAAATAAATGGACAGGGCCACTTTGAAAAACTGGTGGGAATCGATTTTAATAACTTTGTCTTACTGGAGCCGTGAGGCACGAAACAATTTGTCGTTGGGCGACCGATAACCGGCTTCCAAGGGACGTGTGTCACGGTTTCGTTTGTCCTTTAGGTAGGCCAAAAAGCATGTGGACAAAAATTTCAAATTTACCATTAATATTTTGAAATGAGTTTAAATTTATCATTAAAGTTTTTTGTTACAATATACTGTTAATATTTTAAAATGGTTCAAGTGTTCCACTAAATGGTCAAAATGAGGTGGATATGTCATTGTCTGTTAAAAATTAATAGAAAACTTTAAAAGTAATTAGTTTTGAAATTTTTTTTAAGATAATGTAATTTTTAACAAACTGCCTTAAAATAATTTTTTGTGAGAAATTACCCTCTTTCTCCAAGTTCTCGGCTAACACCACTTTCGGTCGCCATCTAGAGATTTTTTTTGTGGTAGCTGACAACAAAAAATTTTCAAATTTTAAAGGTTTTTATATAGTTCAATTTTTTGTGTCTCCTTTACAAACTTTTTAAAAGCCTTATTTTCAAGATCATATCAGATTTTTTTAGATTGAGGTTTAAAGTTTAAAAAACCTAGACTTTTGTTTTAATTTATGAGTTTTCTGTTTTGTTTTTAGATTTATCCTTTTGCGGGCTTAGTTAGGTTTTGACTTTGATCAGTGATGGTGTCTTAGCAGCTGATGGCAACGCATGGCCGTCAGCGAACAAACAAAGTCTCTCAAGTAGAATCAACTACGAGACTAAGAGAGAACGGAGGAGTTGTGGCTTGGAACAACGTGACCAGGCTGCTACCTATTGGGCACCTTTTCGGGACCAAGCTCATAAACGATGGTGCAAGGGCAACATGATTTTGGTGTCTTGGGAGGAATGGCAGAATTGACGCCTGCTGTTGGTGGTTGGGTGACTAGTAGAGTATAACAAAAAATTTTGTGGCTAATTTGAACACACTCCAAAACATTAGTGGAAAAGTTGAAATTTTTTTTCCTTATAAGAAAAAATATGTACAGTTACTGACATTTTTTTAAAGTCACACAATCACCTCAAAATTTCAAAATATACTATTTTTGCTATTATCTATTATTTTTTAATAGTCAGTTGCACATTTGAACATTTTTAAAATATTAGCAGTGATTAGAACAAAAAGAACTTTAATGGTAAGTTTAAGTCCAACTCAAAACATTTATGGCAAATTTGAGAGCTTTGCCAAGCCTTAATAAACCAAGTGTAGCCGGCCAAGTGCAGGAACACAACCAAGCGTAGCCAGCCACTAGTTAACCATGCACAAAAGCATCCCAATCTCATCGCTAATACTAGGCCGGTTGTCCACACTACACTATGGGAGAAGATCTTTGTAATGGACCAAACCATTAGCTTTCAATAACTCATACTCTCAAATGACATCCAAGCAAACATACCAATGAATATACTTATCTTCATTTAACCCAATATACAGAAACCTTATTCCTAGGGATGGCAATTGGGTGGGTCGGGTCAGGTTTGGGTCAGGTCATTCAGGTTCGGCTCTAGTCGGGTTACATTGAATTCGGGTCCAGGTCGGGTTCAGGTCAAGTCATTTGAGTTCGGATTGATTTCAGGTTGAGTTGATTTTGGATTCGGGTTAGGTTGGACCGAGTTTATTTGGGTTCGGGTTCACTTCAGGTCGGGTCAATTTTAGTCTCGGGTAACTTCAGGCCAACTTTCGGGTCAAATTCGGGTGAACCTTTATGTTCACGTGGGTTATTAGTATGAAGTCAAAATGATTGAATTTATTTAATTTTTTTTAAAAATTTAAATCAAATAATTTGATTTTTTTTTTGTGTGATTTAATTTAAATTAAATTCTCATTTTTTAGTATATTTAATTAAAATATTCATAAAAATCTTCTTCATTATAGTTTAGTACATATTTAAGTAATTTAACATTATTAGTAATATTTGATTGTTTTTCTAAACCCATACCCTTTAACTATCATTGTACAGATTATTCAAATCTTCATTCAGCTATCATTCAGACATACACAATGACAAATTTGTTATACTCATGTTTCAATAAATTTTCTTTGAAATTATAATGAAATGCAAATCAAGTTCATTATCAGTAACTAAATTGTAAAATTTAAAAAATTTTAGGTGAAAGTGCAAAGATTTCAAAAATTTTAGGATCGATGTTGTAATTATTATGGGTAACTAAAATAAAATTTTTTAAAATTTAGGTACTTTATTGCACTATACTTAAAAGTATAAGAATGAATGTTGTAATTTTAATAATTACCTATTAAGATCGTTAAACTTTCTAAATATAAAAATTACTTCTGTTGGAAAAATCCAAATATGGGATTCACTAAATATGGATATTTCTTCCCCAAATAAGATACTTATAATATATAGAAGTCCTAAAAAAAATAGAAGTTACTAAATATGAAAATCCTTTCTCAAAATATGAAAATTATTAAACATGAATATCTTAAAAAAAGAAATGAAACTACTAAATATGAAAGTCCCATCTCCAAATATGAGACTTACTAAATATGGAAGTACCAAAAAATGGAAGTTACTAATAATGGAAGTCACCATTCCTAAATATAAGACATACTGAATATGAAAGTCTCAAAAAACGGAAGTTACTAAACATGGAAACCTCCATATTTAGGACTGAGTTAATATGGAAAATAATGAAAGAGGAAAGTTAAGGTTTAGGGTGAGGGTTAAAATCGGGTATTGTCGGGTTTAGTTATCGGGTCATCTCGGGTTCAGGTCAGGTCAGTCTCGGGTTTGGGTCATTTCCGGTTCGGGTCAATTCAGGCTCGAGTCATTTCGGGTTCAGGTATTTCGGGTTTGTGTCATTTGGGTTCGGTTTTTCTCGGGTTTCCCTTTAATCGGGTTCGGGTTCAGGTCGGGTTGGGCACAATCAGGTTCAGTCCATTGACTTTTTTAGTCAAATCGGGTTAGGTCGGGTTTGGGTTCCGGTGGGTTGGGCCAGTTCATCGGGTCGGGTCCAATTTTGCCATCCCTACTTATTCCCCCATTCCTTTCTCATTTTACATATAAAGTCCACACCAAATCTATAAAATCTATATAAATTTTACATATTATTGTGCCATCGACACTTCCAACAAACTCATTTATATACTACACCACGATAACAACCTATGAAATACGAGAAAATGACAAGAAAAAGTCCCGCATCAACCTTCAGCCACAGGGAAGTAGATGAAACTTCTCTTACATCAGGTGAACGACATAGACTCGCAATCACAAGACTATCGCTGCAATTATACCATAAAAGTTGTGACAGGTGTCATCAACCAAGACATTACTTAGAGGACAAAAGCTGGCAATAAATCATCCTTCCCAAGGACACTTGTCACAATCTCTTCACTCCCTTGGGCTTTAATGTTTGTGTGCGTATCTCTTCCTCTTCGCTGCTATTTTATTATTTTCTTTGGTCCTCCAGTTTACTTTGAAACTTCAAATAACTCCTAACATTTTTTTATGAGATAGTAACTCCAAACATTTATGATCAATTTTACATTACTTTATATTTATTCTCCTTTTTATATCATATAAAAAAGCATGCAAAAGAAAGAAAATCATATACCAAGAACAGTGGCAAACCCAGGTTTTTAGGTTTGGGGGGCTAGGGGGCTAGGTGGAGAGATAAGTGACGATCACAAAAGCAGACTAGAGGATAAAGAGACAGAGAGATGTTGATAAAGAATGATTTTGGATGGATATGAAATGTTTTAGAGGTTAGGGATAAATTTGCAACGAAAAGTAAAGATTTAGAATTGTTGGTGCTATTTACCCTTTTTATATTTTTCAGCGAGTTTGGGGGGCCAAAATACACACTTGGTCCTTAGTTTCTGACAAAATGGCTACCTTAGTATGTCATAGTCTCGAGAGCACCCCTACCCTAACGTGGTTCCGCTATTGACCAAGAAGCATTTATGTTTTCAATTTCGTCATGCTATATGTATGTTTCTCATTCTATTCTACATATATACACAATTATAGTTTTTAATATAGGTTGTAATTTGACAAGAATTCTAAAGTGACCTTTTAATTTGTCTTCAAATTGAATTACTAAGACTTTGTCAATGATATGGTCTATACATTTGGTACGGTGGAACAGGATCCCAAGGCCCTAAATTTACTACCACTGATAGGCTATTAGGGAACTATGATCCTGCTTGGGTACAATTGACTAGTTATTATTCATGAAATATATTAAATCATTACGTCCAATTAGTTACTTAGCCTACCCAGCATAGGAAATATGCATACATTGTCCTAGCTATGCGATAGCAATAAAATAAAACTATAAAGAAAACTGTGGAGCACCAATTCATAAAACATAAGTGAAAATAAGCCAAGATGTAAAAAATTTAGTTGTTTTAACTTCAAGTAACAACTATGTGCATACATCTCAAGCTTATATGCACCCAAACATAACCCTAGTGTTATACATACCAATAGACACTAGTAGAGGCAATCTCTTTATATGAAAATACCATACATTTAGAAAAAGCAACTTATATCTATTAAAATCCATCCTTAGCTCTTCACCTAAGCAAGTTAGCTTCAAGTGATGAGCCACACTTTCCTTGTACTCACTTAGCTTCAAGCTGTAAGGCAAACGCTTTGGTCAGTACTAGCTCATGCTATAAGTAACTTAGAAACTTAAGGCTTTATATTTAGAGAGTAGCTTTAAACGAATAAAACTTAGATTTAACAGTTGCCCCTTACCAACTGTTAAGCTTGACTAGCCCGCTTAATATCTACACAACACTTAAGGGGTGAGTACTCTAAAATACTCAGCAAGGGATTTGGTACCTGTAAAGGGGAAAATATACAAGTAAGCAAAGCATGACAAACATACATACATACATACACACACACACACACATACATATACATAAATTTATATATAACATAAAGAACAAAACAAACAATCAACATCATAACTAGAAGCAAGAATAAGGGCAACAAATAATGCAAATAATGGATCGATGGATGAATGAGATATGCACAAGCGAATGCACTTAGAACTTCCTTACACTCATTGGTGCTAGACTTGCCATGAGCTCATACAGCCGGGGTACTTGGATACTGGCCCTTGTATCCTATGCTAGCATTTAACCAACATTATGAAGTCCTTTTACGGGTACCGTAGAGTAAGTCGTCACTTACTTAACCCTTGCCTGCCTCTTACGGCTCCTTTAACTTATTGTGCAAGGTAACTACCTTATATGGTTCAACTTACCAAGATCTTTGAGCTTAGCTTAAGGCTCCTTAGTGGCTTACTTACCAACCACAAGGTTTGGTTGGGATCCTCTCGGGTTTCCTTTTCATTACCCAAAGGTCTATGACCTCCCACATGGGCCAACAAAAAATCTGAAACCCGGGATTCCCCTTAGTGCTCCTTTAGTAACTTAAGCACTTTAACCCCCTTAGCAACCATTCCTTACCCTACATTAACCACACCAATAGCTACCACCTAAATAATGCATAATTCACAACTTAGGAATGAGTTCTTGACCCAACCAAGGCTATGGAACATCTTAGAATGGCTTAGGGATGATAACCGAGAGATTTAGACATTCATAGGATGCCTTGAGCTTGAAAGGTTTAGGCCTTGATGACGCTGTTGGTGATGCATTGCCAAGGGCATCAACTCTCAAAATCCTAGGAAGTTGTTTGAGAGACAAAATGGCGATGCAATGCTTTTCCAGCATTGTATGACTGTGTGTAAACTTGCACGAAACTTGCTCAATTTTTCAATCCCCAAGGCCAATTTACATGGGTTTTGTTTCTACTTCATTCCCACATCTAATACTACATTTGTATGCATTATTTGAGCTGAATTAACTTAAATCCCTTACCTCATATCATCTTTAAAGCAAGAAACAAGCAACAAGCATACTTAAGCTCCATGGAATTCCTTTGAGTTCTAACTTTGTATTCAACCAAATTGGACACCATAGGCATGAAAATAAGATCATTTTAACCATTTAACAAGCTTAGAACTAATCCACAAGGATCAAAGATGCTTACCTTAGGGTTTGAACCAAAAGCTTGCAAGAACAACTCTAAATGCACCAATTCCACAAAAAATAAGCTAAGGGCTTGTCGGGATGGCTTTGAGACCTTCAATTTTCATGGAATTTTGGGTGATTTGGGAGCTTTGAAGATGGAGAGCTATGGAGGAGAGAGAGCCACAAAAATGGAGTGAAGAAAATGATGAATAGTGCTATCCATCTCTTCTTATAACCAACTACACCAACTTAGCTCAAATCTCTTCCACTTAACACTTTCGCCCTTAAACTTAATTTTGATTCACTTAGGCCACTTAAGCTCTTCTCACACCAACACTCCTTGGTCCTAGTGAAATGGTTTTTTTTATCTAAACACTTTTCTCTTAAGTCACTTAAGCCATTATAAGACATAATAGCTTAATTTCTCACTTAGTGCATTTTTCACCCTGAACTTCCACTTTTGGTTCAAATGGCTATAAATACTTATGGTCTTAACTTATTTAGCTCAAAACACTTTCATGAACCTAATTTTACTGAACTTACGGTCATGCCACTAACCTGGGTCAAAATTACCATTTTGCCCTCTTTGCCATTTCAGTGCCAATTTCAATTTGGAACTCAACTTAACCTTACTTAGCTTGCTTTCCTTGCTTAATAAAAATTATTTGAGGAAAATAATTTGGGATTTTTCAGGCGCCTAATTCAACGATCAAAGTTGTTGACTTTTCAGCAACTTTGACCACAAATTAATTGCATATCGTTCATTCTTTCTTAGTATTTTCTTGTTTTGCTTAGCTTTCTATAGTTTGGATGGCGTTGCGGATGCAGCGGTTTGGAACAGGATTGAGCGAGATGGAGCTTGGGCATGCAAAGCTGATGTAGAAGAAATAAAGCACTGGCGACAGGAGTGTTCTGCCATTTTTCCTGATTTGGCAACACGTTGCCGCCAACTCGACTTGATTGGCGACACATCGCCAACGTTGCCCCTGTTTTGCTCGAACTTGGAGTTTTGATGGTCCCCCATGCCTTCCCACCTAATGAGCTGTCCTTGGATGGGGGATTTCTATCCTTTTAGGGTTTTGAAGCCAGAAAAGAGAAGTGAGGAGGCCCTTGGGTATAAATAGCTAGAGACAATGAGGAGCAAAACAAGGAACATGGGGATACTCTTCTTTTCATCTCATCTTTAGACTACCACTATTGGAGAAGGTTGGAAGCTTGAAAAGGGAGACTAGGAGTCATGGAGGCTTAGACTACTAGAATCCATCTTTGGTTTCTTCTTTTCCTTTTCTTATTTAGTGGATTTTCATGGATTATTTGTTTATGGGTTTAATGTTGAAAGATATGATGGATTGTGAAGAGATTACTATATTTCTCTAATATGATACCTCTATTTCTTGCTATTCAATGGATCTTTCTTGATTTTTTATTGATATTATTCTCTTTGTGTCACCCATCTTTGTGCTTGATGCTTGTGGGAATGATGGCCATTTCACGCACTTATAAATTCCATTTTTTTCTTGAGAGAGAAAGAAAGGTAATAGAAAAGAGGATTAAGGTGTATTGAATTTTGTAGGTTAGAGGTAACTTATAGGTTCATTAGGTGATTAAATAGGAGTTTTTTTTGGACTACACTACCTTGGATTAAAGCAAGAGATTGAGAAATGTCTCATTTGTTCCTAGGTAAGTAAAGACTTAACTTGAGAAAGTGAGTTTTTGGACCTTAGATTCGTACACCAAAAAAAGGGGGTAAGTATTCTAGGGCTTCAAAGACTTGGGTAGCATGGAATAGAGAGGATTCCTAGGAAGATGATTTACCTTCTTTTACCACTTAGTTTAATCTCTTTTAGTAATTGGATTGTTAATTTAGCTTCCCGCCTTTGAGTTAATTAATTAATTAAAGGAGTCATTTAATTTCGTCCGTGTTCCTTAATCCCTTAATTCACTATTTGAGCTTAGGCTTTACTAGTGCTTTCACTTTAATTGTTAAGTAGTTTAGATAACTAATATCATTTCCTTGGTAAAGTCACATAATCCTTTGGGACAATACCCTTCCTCATCCTAGCTTACAAAAAAATCCATCATACGCTTGTGAGTGATAAAAGGTTATAAATTATTAAACTCTTATTTTCAGAACAAGATTTACTTACCTCAACATTCAAAGTTGAGGAAACACTAGGAGAGCCCTTACATTTGGGAACTAGGTTCTATCATCTATTTTAATTTAAAACTAGTGCAGAGCCCAAGACAAGTATCAAGCTAACGTGAATGTTGAAGTTGCTTGGAAATATTCTCTACTCGAGAAGGTAGTTCAACTCTGTGCGCATGTGTGTGTCCAACGACACATCTTGCCATCTCACTTAAAGGTAACAAGTTTTGACTGTTTATGTATAACATTAAAATCCATATTCACATATGTAGAGGGTTTACACAGAGATCAAAGATCAATGTTGGTAAAGATATTGATTGGAATGCAATTAAGATAAAGCTAGAAAATCAGGAAGATAGGTACACAACCAAAAATCATGGGGTGACATCTAATATGAAGTGGATCTACGACAACGATCCTTAAATAGACATGCATTCCCACAAGTGGTATGGGAATCACTATGCGTAGGCTATATAGCCATAAAATCACCGGCAATAAAGCACCCAAATAGTTGTTATATTACTAGTGCTACTAATAAAAAGGGATTCTTCTTACTCGTCAGTTCTAGTTAAGTACAATATGTTTTAGAATAACAAAATCTAACATGACCCAACGACTTGTCTTAACTCACCTAAACTTGACCGTGACCTAACTCGATTTGATGAGAAAAGCCAATGACCTGAACCCATTTGTGCTAAACCCAATCTAAACCTAAACCTGATTGAAATGAAACTAAAGAAAACCATAACCTAAATTAACCAAATCTGAAATACACAAACTCGAAATTACCCAAAGCTGATACTGACTTAACATGAATCCAAAATGACCCGTTGAGGAAACCTAACAAGTTTCAATTTTAACTCAAATCAATACAGAATATATGGTTGATAGAGATTTAAAAAAATTATGATATTTTATATATTGATTATTATCAAAATTGTACATCAATTATGGCCATGCAATTTAAAAAACATAAAAGTACTTTAAAAATATTTTTTTGTTTCGGGATATTATGAACTTCAAAGAATAAATTAACAAAATAACTTGTTTTGGTTTGTTAGAGGTCTTTTTGGATGTATTGTTTTAATAGTCTTCTGAGTTTATTGGTGTAAGGGTTTCAATCGTATTCTAATTAGTAATAAATGTAATATTTATTTTTTACTATTCCTCAAACTTTAAATAGAGTTAACATAGTCAAATATTTTATTTGACGTTTTTTATTTGTCTCTAAGATATACTTATTAACCTTAAAACCTAAACCCCAATCCTAACCCTAAACACTAAACTGAACTTTTACCATACACCCTAAACTAATCCTAACATTTACCATAAACCCTAAATTTAAATTCCAAACCCTAATCTTAAACCCAAGACCCTAACCATAAACTTTAAAACCTCATACACTAATCATAACTTAAGCTATAAATCCACAATCCTAACCATAAAGAACATACTTATATTTGAATTCTAAATCGTAAACATAAACCCTAACCCTAACATTAACCCTAGCCTTTGCATTAACCTTAAATCTAAACTCTAAACCCTAAACCCCATAACCACAACTCTAACTCTAACCTTGCATCATAAAACCATAAAACCCTAAACCCCATAATCAAAACTCTAACTCTAACCCTGAACCATAAAACCTTAAACCCTAACCTCATACATAAATCCTCAACTCTAACCCTAAACACTTAAACCTTAACCCTTAAACCTCAAACCCTAAGCCCTAACACAGTAATACTCAACCCTAACCTTCATTCTAAACCTTAACTTTTTTCTTTCATTATCATCCATATTTAGTAAGTGCTATATACGAAGGCTTCCATATTTAGTAACTTTCATTTTTTAGGACTTTCATGTTTAGTAAGTCTCATATTTAGGAAGGGTAACTTTCATAATTAATAATTCCATTTTTTAGGACTTCCATATTTAGAGTCTTAATTATATTTGGGGATGAGACTTCCATAGTTAGTAACTTTCATATTTTAGGACTTTTGTATTTAGTAAGTCCTATATTTTAGAAGGAAACTTTCATATTTAGTAGTTTTCATTTTTTGAGTACTTATGTATTCAGTAAGTCCCAAATTTAAAAAGGGGACTTCAATGTTTGGTAAGTCTCATATTTGTGTTTGTCCAAAACAAGTTACATGTTTAGTAAGTTTAATGATCTTAGTATGCAATTATTAAAATTACAACATTGGTCCATAAAATTTTTAAGTATAGTGCAATAAGGTACCTAAATTTTGAAAAATTTCATTTCAATCACCCATAATAGTTATATGATAAGTCCTTAAATTTTTTAAATCTTTGTATTCTCACTTAAAATTTTTTTCAGTTTAGCCATTGGTAGTGAACTAGAGTTGCATTTTGTGGCAATTTCATAGAAAATTTGTCGGAACAATAGCGTAACAAAATTTTTGTAGCATGTGTTCTGGTTGACAAGTGGGTGAAAGTCTGGGTGGTGTATGGAATGATAGATGGCTTACATTCCAATGTCATCATTTGTTGCAGGAAATTTGGGTGCTTACCCCATTAGCATTGCAATGACACTCACAGTTAGTCATTTATTTGGCCCTTAAGCCTTCCACATGTTTAATCTTGCACCACCAAAGGCTTTCTACATTACACAAGTTTGTGTATCTCTATTTGATTCAACGTGTTTAATCTCTTTTACAGCACACTATTGCAACTAGCTCAGTTCTTCGTCCCTTGACTTAACTTCAATACCTGCCTAGTTATTACGGCTTTCTAGTTCATTCACTTGATGTATTTGCCTGCTGATGCTTTTGTACTACAACCTATGTAAATTTTTGTCCACCCTGCCATGCTCCATTATACTTTACTTCAGCTTATGAGATTCTAGGCTTTATCACTTTCTTAGCATTTAGGAATCTCTTTTCGAACCAAGCAACATTTGCTTTTAACTTAACTATTCTAATCCATATATTATTCAACTAATTCACCAAGGCTTGAAGATCTTGCTATAGCAATGTGTTTTTGAGACCCGTCGCCAATTGGTTTACACCTCGGTCGATTAGGCACTTTAAAATAGTCTACGAGAGTTCAAGGGGTTCAGGATTGTGGTTACGCTAAAATAACTTTATTTTAAAGCCTACCTTAGTTTTGATTTAAATTTTGATGTGCTTACTTTTAAATATTTGAATTAATTTCCCAAACCATGGGTTTTAATCGAACCACTCAGATATGGACTTTTAAAAAGTACTCTTGATTTTATGTATATTTTAATTATATTTCCAAACCATAGATCCTATCAGACCACTTGAATATAAATATCTAAAATTAATCTATTTTTATTTATTTTTCTTGTAAGGATTTTAATTAATTATCAATCCAAACCATAAATCATATCAGATCATTCGGATATCAATATTAAATGCATTTATATTTGTTTTAGTTATTACTTGTAAAGATTTTAAATAATTATCCAAATCATGGATCTTATCAGATCAGCTGGTTATGGATCTTAAAATTTCTTGTTACCCTAAATTCATCCTAGGGTTTTATTAAACCCACGCATAATTAAATTTTCCTAAATGTGATTTTTTATAGATGCATTATGTAAACTAAATGAATTTTTTACCAACACTAGTTGTAAAAAAAAATCTTGTATCTAATCTAAACCTGTAATCCTGTGTAATGTAAATCGCCAAACTAATTCATGGTCCAAAGTCAATGGATTGACCAAGTCAACTAGATCTGGAAACAGGTCAAGTGATGGGTTGTGTCACGAAGCGGGGTCTCAGTGCCCCGGATTGCAAAAACTAGAGGCCTTTTGGGACTGTTATCTCACTTAGTTACTATTAGCTAACCATTACTTGTAGGTAAATTTAAAACAATTTATGTGCAACTAATTTCTTAGCTTACCCTGCAAGAAGATAGGCATGCGTTTGTCCTGGCGATGCAAAAAAATAAGTAAGCCATTTATGAAAACATTGCCTGAGCATTACATTTAAAAAGTACTTAAACTATGCCAAGACAATGAAATACTAACTACTACAACTTCAAGTAATAGTTTGTGCACGCTCAACAACACTAGCATGCACCCAAAAGCAACTCAATGGTTTGACATCACAATGTATCCTAATAGAGGCAACATCTTAGTGCATAAGGTACTATATACATACAAGCCAAATCCTTAACTAAGATCCATTACTTGAGCCCTACCTTTGAGCTATCAAGCTCCAAGTGCAAGCCCCTTTCTTAAACTTCTACACCACTTAGCCTTTAAACTGTAAAAGCATAACATTTAGTTAGTACAAAGCCTAACTCACAAGTAAACTTAGAATCTTAAGGATTGTGAAGAACAAGTACCTACAAAAAGACAAAACTTAGCCCACAACTATCCACTAGTTGTTAGGCCCGAAGACGCGCCACCATTAAGTGTCACCACAGAGACGCATCGTCATTAAGCATCACCAACATTACGCAATTGTGTGCAAACTTGCACAAAACTTGCTCAAACTTTCAATCCTCAAAGCCAATTCACATGGGTCTTGTTTCTACTTCATTCTCAGATGTAATACTACATTTTTATGCATCCTTTGAGCAAAATTAACTTGAACCCTTATCTCAAATTCAGCCATAAAGCAAGAACAAAGCACAAGCACACTTGAGCTCAACTTAGCTCTCTTGAGTTCTAAACCTAAAACCAATATGATATGGTAGCAAGAACCTCAAATCAAGACCATATCTAGATACTCAAAGAACTTAGAACCAACTCAAATAAAACCAAGAAGCTTACCAGGACTTTCAAGCCCAAAACAACTACTAAAGAGCTAAATGGGAGCGAAAATACCAAGAACAAGTTGGAGGCTTCTTGGATTGACCTTGGGACCCTCAAATTTGATGGAAACTTGAAGGACTGGGGTGCCTTGAAGAAGGAAATCTGATAGGGAAAGGGAGCTATGAAATTGGGAAATAAACAAATGGGTAGAAAAAGTCAAACTTACCTAAAATATCCTAACCACCCCACTAAGTCATAATTCTTAAGTTCTTGGTTCTTGGGCCTCAAGTTTTTCTTTGATTCACTTTGGCCACTGAACATACACTTAAAACCATCCCTCCTTGGTCCTAAAAAGTTCAAAAGCCTCTTACACTTAGTCTCTTGGACACTTAAGCCACTTAAGACATAAATGACTCAATGTAGCATTTAGTGAAATTTTTGCACTTTTCCTCCAAAAGATGGTCCTAATAGCTAGAATAACTTATGGTCTTGACTTAATCAGTCAAAATTCCTCATATGATCCTAATTTCATTAAAATTATAGTCATGCCACTCTTTTATGTGCCAAATCACCCTTAGGAACTCACCCGTACTTATACTTAGCTTATCTTTCTTGCTTAATAAGAAGTTAACCTGAGGTGCTTAAGTGAAAATGCTTAAATGAAACTCACTTAATTAGTCAAACCCAATCATTGATTGGGAAAGTCGTCAGATCCTCCATTCCTTCAGAAATTTGGTTCCCCAAATTCTGATTTAAGCTGGCAAAATCACTTGGATATTGCCTTAGCATATCTTGCTCGGTCTCCTAAGTGGCCTCTTTATGCCTATGGTCAAACTATAGTATCTTGACCATTGGGATCCACTTTGTTCTTAGTTTCCTGACTTTGCGGTCAAGAAACTTGACGGGGTACTTTTTATAAGTTAGGTCTTCCCTTATTAGAATGGCGGATGGGGCTAACATTTGCCTCGGGTTCATAATACATTTCCTTAAGGAACACATATGAAAGACATTGTGAACATGGGCCAAACTTGGTGGTAAAGCCAATTGATAAGCTACTTTTCCCACCCTTTCAAGGACTTCAAAATGACCAATATATCTTGGAGCCAACTTACCCAATTGGCCAAACCTAGCCATACCCTTCATCGGGGAAACCCTAAGGAGTACCTTGTTTCTTACATCAAACTCCAAATCTTTCCTTCATACATTGGCATTCTTGGCTTACCGGCCGGAGGTAGCCTTGATCCTTTCTTGGATTAACTTAATCTTTGTTGTGGCATCGACAACGATATTTGTGCCAACAACTACATCGTCTACCTTATCTGCCCAACAATGAGGCATCACACAATTACGCCCATAAAAAGCTTCATAGGGCACCACCTTAATAGCTATTATTATAAGCAAACTCAATCAAAGGCAGGTGTTGGTCCCAATCCCCTCTAAAATCTAATACACAACTTCGCAACATGTCCTCCAAGGTTCGGATCACTCGCTCAGTCTACCCATCAGTCTAACGGTGATAAGCAGTACTTAGGCTCACAGTGGAACCTATAGCCTTTTGAAAGGCATTCGAGAACCTTAAGACAAAACAGGGATCTTTATCAGATACAATCTGATAAAGAATTCCATGAAGTCTCACCATTTCCCGAATATACAACTGGGTCAACTTTTCTATGGTATAAGTAATCTTAATGAGGATAAAATGTGCAGACTTTGTTAACCTATCCATCACCACCCAACTTGAGTCATGCTGACTTCTTGTGTTGGGTAACCCAACACAAAAGTCCAAGGTGATGGATCCCACTTCTTTTCCAGGAGGGGTAAACTTTGCAACATTCCTAATGGCTTTTGGTGCTCTGCCTTCACCATTTGACAAATGAGGCACTTAGAAATATATTCATAAAATGAGTCCTAAGGTCATGGTACATTTTATTCACACTAGGGTGAATATTAAGCTTACTCGTATATGCCTCTTGCAACACTTGTTGCCTTAAGTCACTTGGCACATAAAGCCGATCACCATAGTAGAGCAACCTATCCTTGTACGAAAATTCCTTAAGTACGGTACCATGCCTTTCATCCTCAGAAACTCTCTTCAAGTTTGGGTCATTGTCCTGACTTTCTTTAACCCTAGCCAGCCACGTTGACTGAATCTTAAGGACTGCAACTTGAGCCATTTCCTAGTCTCATCATGTTTCAAATAAGACCAAGAACTATTCCACAATGAAACTTTCTAAGGTAGTAGCTACTTGATCCTTGGAAAGAATTACACTAGAATACTTATGGCTCAAGGCATCGGCCACCACATTACCTTTACCAAAACAATAGTCTATCAAGTAATTATAATCCTTGATATACTCGATATACCTTCTCTGCCTCATGTTCAAGTCCTTTTGGGTAAACAAATATTTCAGACTTTTATGGTCCGTAAACATCTTAAAAGACCTTCCTATAAGGTAGTGTCTCCAGAGCTTTAAGGCAAACACAACAGCTGCCAACTCAAGATCATGCATCTGGTAGTTCAAATCCTTTACCTTAACTGCCTAGACCCATATACAATCACTTGGTTATCTTATATAAACACACATCCTAATCCTGTGCTAGATGCATCAGTATACACCAAAAAAGTCTTATGCGGATCTGGTAAGATCAAGATGGGAGCATAAATTAACCTCTTCTTAAGCTCCTAAAAACTTTCCTCACACTTAAAAGTCCAGATGAACTTCAATGCCTTATTTGTCAAGGCAATCAATGACAAAGCTATCACAGAAAATTTCTCAACGAACCTTCAATAATAGCCCGCCAAACCCAAGAAACTTTGAATTTCATTTACAGTTGTTGGGCGTTTCTACTCCACCACTGCCTTACCTTTTCTAGGTCAGCACTTAGTCCCCGAGCATTTATGATATGCCCGAGGAAAGTAATTTTACTTGCCCAGAATTGGCACTTAGAAATTTTTACTTAATAGTGGTTGTCTTTAAGCACTTGTAAAGCTATCCTTAAATGTTCTTCATGTTCGTGGGGAGTCTTAGAGTACACCAAAAAATCATCAATGAACACCTTACCAAACTGATCTAGGTAGGGCCTATAAATCCAATTCATGGCATCCGTGAAACTACCAAAGCATTAGTCACCTAGAAAGGCATAACCGTGTACTCATAATGCCCATACCTAGTCCTAAATGCGGTCTTCAGAATATCTTCATCCCTTACTCTTATATAGAAATATCTAGACCTTAGGTCTATTTTTGAAAAGACCTTTGCCCTTCTTAATCTATCAAATAAGTCATCGATCCTGGGCAATGGGCATTTGTTCTTTACAGTTACTACATTCAGTTTCCTATAATCTGTACACAAATGTAAGGTTTCATCCTTTCTTTTCACAAATAACACTGGGGCACTCCACAAGGAAACACTTGGCCTTATAAAGCCCTTACCGAGCAGCTCTTCTAACTGCTTTTTCAGCTCATCCATTTTAGGCACTGACATCTGAAATGGAGGTATGGAAATCGATTCTGCCCCAGGCTGTAAGTGTATGGAGAATTCAATCTCCTTAATTGGAGGTAATCCTAGGAAGTCTATAAGAAAAGCTTATGAAAATAGATTGGCTATTGGGATTTCCTTAAGTTACTCCTCGACCACCACCCTATTCAATGAGTAATATACTTCCTCACTCACAATAGGAATGAACTCTATCAACTTGAGGTGCAAGCTTTTAGTACTACTTGCCAAACCGCCCATGCAACTCACACTTACCCCCGAGCCATCCTCAAGGGTGACCTTACAACTTGCACAATCAATCTAGGCCCTATACTTATTTAACCAATCCATTCCAAGGACAATATCATATGGTATCAAAGTTAAAACCCAAAGCTCACACAAGAACTTATGATCCCTTAACTCCAAAGGATACCCTTTAACCATTTCATTGGTGAAAATGATATTCCTCCCAATAGTCTTAATAAACTTCATCCCATCCATCAAAGTTCTTTGTAAACCCAACTTGAAAGCCATGCTCAAGGAAATGACAGAAGTAGTAGCACCAGTATCAAACAAAATCTTAATACTAGTACCCTGAACATCAAAGATACCTTGCATAGCCATAAGCTCTCTAGGTGTTTGGTCTATCAAGCTGAAAACACATGGTTGCACAAAGGTTTTGGTATATGCATTTCTAGCTCCTGAGACTCCTAACTTTCCTTGCCTTGCTCTTGGCTAGGCCTTGGGCACTCCCTAGCCCAATGTCCCAGCTAGCGGTAGTAATTGCATATATTGGTCCTAAGGATGCATGCTTTGTTACCATGAAATTTTGGACACTTAGAACAATCACCCTTCCCGATCTTTTTGCCTTTCCTGTAGGGACCTTGGTCTCCTCCCAAGTTAGGCCTTTTGCCCCACAACCTTGAGTGCATCGGGACCCTTGGCTCAATGGCCTTATCCTTGGGTTTCACCTCCATCAACTCCCTTTCCAATGCCAAGGCCTTTTGAACGGCCTCATGGTTGGTCCAAACTCTAATAATAGTCAAGAAACTCTTCAACTCCATCTTAAGTGCATGAATGAACCTTTTTGCTTTAAGTTCATCCTTCCTGGCCATATGAGGAGCATACTGGAAAAAAGAACTAAATTTCCTCTCATACTGATGGACCATCAAGCTTCCTTGAGCCAAATCATCAAACCTTATCCTCTTTTGATCTTGGGCCCCTCACTATTGAACTCATTTTGGAATTTCTTTTCAAATTCGGTCCAATCAAGCTTTTTGGGCTTTTGCCCAAGTCTACCTTCATTGTAAGACTTAAGTTTCTCCATGACATCTTTCCACCACAAAGAAACCTTGACTTCCAAGAAGAAAGGCACTAAATCCATCTTGGCCTTGTCATCCAACTTCATGTTCTTTAAAATTTTGTTGGTTTGGTATAACCATCCTTTGGTAGCATCGGGAACACTTACACCATTGAACTTTGGAGTGTTGATATCATGGCATATTGAAAAGTCCCATATAGTCCAGAATAATGGATTTCCTCCTCCTTCTATGGGGATGGATATGCTCCTCATCTTTTTCCTCATTATCCTTTTCGATGTTCAGTTGAGCATGTTCATGCACTTGCTCTTAATCTTGCACTTGCCCTTTGGGGTGGGGGATTTTTTCCCTGACCCTGGTGCACCGTTGGACCTTGCTGCACTTCAGTTCTTACCTCATTAAGGTCCTCCAAGGTCTCCCCTTTGTTTGGAGGTTAAGCACACTCCTCAAGTAGGATAGCCATGCCATGTAGCATCCAGTCCATAGACTCATTGAGCCTCTGTAACAAATAAACCACTTCTCTTATGTCTACCCTATCAGGATTACTAGTTCTCATACCAAGAGCCTAAGCCTCAGTAGCAGCACTTGACCAAGTATTAACCATGATACCTGTAACTAAAGCCAGAAGACCATACCTAAACAACTTGTAAGCAGTACTAACTACACTTAGCACGAGGAACACTTAGATTTTAGTTCACTTGTTGGCTGTACTATGACCATTAACCAGTGCCCTGGATTACTTAAACTGCAGGCCCTGTGGGACTGTAATCCCACTTAGTTACTATTGGCTAGTCATTACAACTAGTTTCTTAACCTACCCTGTAAGAAGATATGCATAAGTTTGTCTTGGCGATGCAAACAAATAAGTAAACTGTTTACAAAAACATCACTCTAGCATTGTATTTAAAAAGTACTTAAACCGTGCCAAGACAATGAAATACTAGTTACTTCAACTTCAAGTAATAGTTTGTGCACACTCAACAACACTAACATGCACCCAAAAGTAACTCACTGGTTTAACACCGTAATATGTCCTAATAAAGGCAACATCTTAGTACACAAGGTATACATACAAGACAAAATCCTTAATTAAGATCCATTACTTGAGCCCTACCTTTAAGCTGTCAAGCTTCAAGTACAAGCCTATTTCTTATCCTTCTACACCACTTAGCCTTTAAACTATAAAGGCATAAGACTTAGTTAATACAAAGCTTAACTAACAAGTAAACTTAGAATCTCAAGAATTCTGAAGAATAAGTACCTACAGAAAAAGGAAACTTAGCCCACAACTATTCATTAGTTGTTAAGCTCGATGTTAGAAGCTGTACAACAAACTAAGGAAGTAAGTACATGAATGTACTCAGTAAGTGTCCTTTAGGGTACTTGTAAGAAAGATGGCAAGCAAGCATGCAATATGGCATACAAACAAACAAGCAACCAACTAACAACCAACACAAAACCAATAAAAAAGATATGCAATGCATGAATGTGTGATATGCAATATACACAATCCTTGAGACTTCTTACACCTTAGGTGTCTTATTCTTGCTGTGTGCTCAAACGGTGGAGGTACTTCAGACATTGGCCCTTGTATCCTAAATCCTTGACCTCCTTTAGTTCCTACTTACAGGTCCTAGATTAGGTCATCACTTCCTTTCAAAACTTACTCGTCTTACCCTTAACTTATTGTGCAAGGTAGCCATCTTATGTTTAACTTTCCAAGCTCCTTAGTGGCTTACTTACCAAACCACATGGTTTGGTTGGGATCCCCTTAGGTTTTTTCCTCATCTCCCTAAAGGTCTAAAATCTAACTCTTGGGCCAATGAAGACTCCAAAACCTAACTTAATCCTTCTAGTGCCCCATTGATAACTTGAGCACTTATACCCCTTGCCACTTTACTTAGATATACCTTAACCACACCATTTAGCTACTAATTAAATAATGCATAATTCACAACTTAAGATTAAGTTTTAGACCCAACCGAGGCTATAGAACATTTTAGAATACCATAGGGATGATAATTGAGAGATTAAGATACTCTTAGAAGGCCTCAAGCATGAGGGACTTATGCCTTGGCGATGCCATCGGTGACGCATCACAAACAGCATCAATTCTTATGTTTCCTAAAAAATGACTTGTGATGCATCGCACCACCATAGTGACACGTCACCAATGTTTTTCTAGCATTACACAATTGTGTGCGAATTTGCACGAAACTTGCTCAAACTCTCAATCCTAAAAGCCAAATCACATGGATTTTGTTTCTACTTCCTTCCCACATATAAAACTACATTTATATACCTTATTTGACCTAAATTAACTTGAACCCTTAACTCAAATTTAGCCATAAAGCAAGAATAAAGCACAAGCACACTTGAGCTTAACTTAGCTCTCTTGAGTTCCAAACCTAAAAGCAATGTGATATGGCACCAAGAACCCTAAATTAAGACCATCTCTAGCAACTCAAACAACTTAAAACCAACTGAAAAAAAACCAAGAAGCTTACCATGATTTTCAAGCCCAAAACAAGCATCAAAGAGCTAAATGAGAGCAAAAACACCAAGAATAAGTTAGAGGCTTCTTGGATTGACCTTGGAACCTTCAAATTTGATGGAAACTTGAGGGATAAGGGTGCCTTGAAGCAAGAAATCTTATGGGGAGAGGGAGCTATGAAATTGGGAAAGAAACAAATGGGTAGAGGAAGTTAAACTTACCCAAAATATCCTAACCACCCCACTAAGTCATACTTCTTGATTTTTTGCCTTTTGGGCCTCAAGTTTTTCTTTGATTCACTTTGGTCACTAAAAATACACCTAAAACCATCCCTCCTTAGTCCTAAATAGTTCAAAAGTCTCTTACACTTAGCCTATTAGACACTTAAGCCACTTAAGACATAAATGACTCAATGTTGCACTTAGTGAAATTTTTGGACTTTTCCTCCAAAAGATGGTTCTAATAGCTAGAATAACTTATGATCTTGACTTAATTAGTCAAAATTAGTTACATGACCTTAATTTCATCAAAATTAGATGCCACTCTTTTAGGTCAAAATTACCATTTTGGCCTTTTGACTTTTAAGAGCCAAATTACCCTTAGGAGCTCACCCTTACTTTATACTTAGCTTGTCTTTCTTACTTAATAAGATGTTAACTTGAGGTGCGTAAGTAAAAACACTTGAATGAAACTCACTTACCCGGTTAAAGCCAGTTGTTAACAAGGAGAGTTATCATTGGTCACGAGTGGGTTAGGCTTTGATTCCTTGTTCACCGGCAACAGCGGAGCAAACTATGGGCTGGATTTTACTATGACAGGAGCGGTGACCTTGGAGATGCCTTTCTCGATGACCGATGGGGTTTGGCAGTGGTGAACAGAAGACCTATGATGGCGGGTCTCGTATTACAAGCATTTTCTTCCCTTATTTCGATGTCACCGTCGACGGGTGACGCACGAGGGTAGCTGGTTAGCATGTGGCGAGGTGACGGTGGCCAGTTGGGAAGGCTAACTGAGGCAGATTGGCGGTAGGGCAATGTTAGGTAGTGAACATAAAGGCTCCAGGGGTGGCGGCGGTCTGGGAAAAAGGTTAAGGTTTGTGGAAGTAAGCTGCCACAATTTAGGGGGCTAAAGCAACAATTTTACCCTTTTTCTTGCTAAAGCTTAAGGTTACGAATTTCCCCCATTTTCCTTCTTCTTTTTCCATCTAGTAGTGACCCATATTTATACTAAAGGAGTTTTAAGCGAGATTAACCAAGTTTTTAGATTTAAAACTCATCCAAATCAAATTTGGATAGAGTTTAAACCTCTTAGGATGTTATTTGGTTAAAATACTTATCTTAGTTTAGAAAAACTCTTGAGTAGCTAATTTTGCCCCAGATTCTTTGTGAATTTCTAATTTCACCCAATAGTTTCCTGTTTTGTCAATTGAACTCAAAACTTTGTAAAATTTTCCAGATTTTCCTAATCCTTTATAAACTTCCCAGATTTACCTCAAACTTTTTGAGTTTGATAGATTTGACACAAAATTAACATTTTTGCCTAGAACTTTCTAAAAAACTTCCAATTCACATTCAAACTCTCTTTTCTCCTAAGCTAATTAATTAGTACCTAAACTAAATTAATTCCTATTTTGACCCTAAATGACCATACTAAATTCCAAAATTTTTATAACATGAACAAAAATATAACCTAAATGTAACTAGACCAAATAGCCCTAAAACAACAAAAATGACCCTAATGTCCTAACAATTGACCAAATTCCTCCTAAAAATGAAAATGCTCCTTAAACTAATTTTCCTAACCTAGAACTAAATAAAAATTAGTGCCCGGATAAAATTGGGTGTTAACAACTGCCCCCCTTTTCATGTTTCATGGAACATGATGCATGCAAAGCTGTTACCAAATTTTGTTTGACACCTAACTTGGACATTGAGAACCTTTTGACTACCAAAAATCTTGATGAGAAAAACATTTTTCTCCTTCCTTTTGAGGTTAAGAAACCTTCCTCATTATCTCTACAATATGAACTCTCCTATCATTTAAGAATATAATGAAAAAAACACTTTTCTCCTTGTTTATCTAGCTTAAGAACTCTCCTAGCCTTTTGCAATAAGAACTTTCTTATTACTTTCAAACTTAAAAGGAAAACTCTTTCCGCTTTTCTTGAGGGTTTAAGGAACCTTCCTTACCTTTTCTTCCATAGAAACCATTCTATGAAAGAGACTCCCTCTTACCATGATTGGTAGAAAACTCTGTCTCTTTACCACCTCTGATGACCATTAAGGTAGACAACCCTGTCTCTTTACCACCTCTGATGACCTTTGAGGTTGACAACCATGTTTCTTTACCACCTATAAATTCTTTTGAGGTAGAGTACACTGACTCTTTACCACCCCTAATGACCTTTGAGATAGAGAACCTTGTCCCTTTACCACCTCTGATTTAACTAATATTATAAGAAAGAGAATTACTTTGCCTTTGAAAACTTGGTTTACCCTTGTAGTGGATGTGATGAGGTAGATAAATTTTTCTAGCTTAAAACCTTGGTTTGACATAAGTTATGAGGAAGAGAATTACCTTCTTTTTATAATCTTAGTTTTAGCTTTTCTCTAGATATAATGAGGTAGAGAAAGCTTTCTCATTTAAAACCTTGATTTGACCTAAATTACGAGGAAGAGAATTACTTTCTCTTTGGAACCTCGGTTTAGCTGTCCATTTGATTTGACAAGGTAGAGAAGCTTTTCTCATATAAAACTCTGGTTTGACCCAAGTTACGAGGAAGAGAATTACCTTCTCTTTGGAACCTCAGTTTAGCTTTCTATTCTATATGATAAAGTAGAGAAACCTTTCTCTTTTAAAACTTCATCATGACCCATGTTACGAGGAAGAGAATTACCTTTTCTTTGAAACCTTGGTTTAGCTTTCCTTTAAATGTGATGAGCTAGAAAAACTTTTCTCATTTAAATCCTTAGTTTGAACCAAGTTACGAGGAAGAGAAGTACCTTCTCTTTGACCTCGGTTTAGCTTTCCATTTGATGTGATGAGGTAGATAAATCTTTCTCATTTAAACCCCAGTTTAACTTATATGTCATATTGATTTCAATTTGTGTGAACTTACCTGGATCATAAAACTTCATTTGCTTAGATAACTTTGAGAAATTTTAGTCTTTAACCCTTGGTAGATGTTAAGTGTTTGAAACACTGCCTCTCTTTCCCTTGTCCAAAATATCTCCTATTCATGTGCTTTGACTAAATTCCTCCTTAGATGTCTGCACCAACCTTTATTAAAACTTGCTTATGATAAAAGCATGATGGAAATGATATGATGATGCATGCTTCTTAATTTTTGCATTTTTAGATTGACCTTGATGAAAACTGAGATGCATGGGTGAATTCTATAATTTTTTCAACATTACCTCTTATGATTATTTTCCTTGAGCTATTTGGAATTCTTTTTTACCTCACCGAGGATTTCATGCTATATGGAGGTTAAATTATCAATGCCTTTTTATTCCTTTCCTTTCTTTATGACCGTGCTGGTGCTTACTTATTCCCCATGTTATCATATAAACGATTGGTTTTCTTCGAACTTAAGTTCTGATCCATAATGCTTACCCCCACTATCTATTGAGCTTCTTTGCTGATAAAGTTCTCCTTGTGCTCCGTAAAGATTACTTTGCCTCCTTAATATGGTGTTTGTGTGAATAAAGGTATCACCTCTCTTTGACTTATAAAGTTCATGCCTTTCTAAACCTTTATGATGGTACTTGATTGTGAATTTCTCTTATGAGAATTACACATTCTTAAAGAAAGTGTCAAGCTATCTCTTCACTTTTATGTCCACACACATTAATTAATAATGGTTTAGTCTTAAAGAAAATTTGCAAAGCTTGATAAACAAACTTTACGGTCTTTGTATTTGATTAAAATGTCATGTTATTCTTCCTCTTTTCAACTCAAAGATATAAAATGTGCAAGGAAAAAAGGTAGAAATAAGTTTCAAAATGATAGTCTTTTAAATGAATGAGAATGATATCGATAGGCAAATGTTAGATTAAGGAAAGTTAAGTTTGAGTGGTGTGAAACAAAAGGATTTTTAATGTCACTCATGATCAGATTTGATTGCCTTGAAAAAATTGATAGTAACAACTCCAAACTTACCACTTTTTCTAAAAAGTTAGTCTTCATCTATTGCCTATAACTCTTATAATCTATTTGTACGCTTGTTTTGAAGGTTGTCTTTATCTTCTAAACTGCCTTTGTAGGTTTTCAGTCTAAAATCCATACCTCACTTTTATTTTTCTTTTTCTTTTCATTTATTTTCCTTCCTTTGCTCTAACTTTTGCTTAGGTTGTGTTAGAGACTAGCAACCTAGCGAGCCCTTATCTTTTTTTTTTTTTTTTGTGAGCTATTCTTTTGATATAATGTGTTAGATAGCCCTCCTTAAGCAAGATGGCTCAAGTGACATTAGTTGCTTGTGCTTGCTCTCAATCTTTTCTTTTTTTTTGAATTTCCCTTGTTGCTTTTTGATGGAAGGGATGAACTTTTTTCCTTTTCAAAACTTGCATTATGGAGAACTGAGAATATTTTCTTGTGTTGAGCATCATAAGAATTGGGATACCACCATAGCCATTTAATATAAGGACTACCTTCTTCGAAAGCTAAGAAAAAAAATCCTTGAAATGATGTTGATAACCACTATGATCTTCCTGAAAGTTTATGTGTAACATTTAAGTTTTTTCTCACTAGATTGGGTAGCGTCTTCAAGAACACTATCAACAAATCTCCCTTAAATTTCATTTCTACCCACATGTAGTATTGTCACATTTCTGTTTCTTTATGAAAGAAAAGCATGATTGCAAGATGATAAAATGAATGTCATAATAGCAAAGAGTATGAGATAGATGTAAAATGACATTTTTGGTAAAAATGGTGGGATGCACACATTACATCTCTTTATTGGACAAGAAAAGAATAATGAATGTCCATTTAACAAAGACTACACCCTAGATTTTAGACTAAATCTAGGAGATTTTTACTATTAAATTACTTTGGCAAGCTCTCAAAGATACAAGTTTACTTAAAGGATTCCTTGTCATTCAAAAGTTTGTGTGCCAGGTTGGATCTAACTTGGAGCCTTTTCAAAGTTGATGTAATTCCAACTCAAGATCTTCACTTTCAATTACCAATCACATTGAGATCGAGCCATTTGGAATCAATCAACTATTGAACCTTGAGTTTTATTGCCATACAACTTTCAAGTAAATGCCTAATTAAGCATTTGTGGTAGTCACATTTGGCATTTGGATCATACTAACTTGGAAGAGGGAGCCGTTTGATCTTTGTTGCTATTGGTATGGGTGACAACAGGTTTGACTCTATGAGCTTAAGGAGTCACTCGGTGTAACTTGTAGAAATCAGAACAAACTAAGCAGTTTTTTCCACAAGTGGTATGTGGTATTGATGGAGGAGCCTTGAAGACTACTGCCTCACTAGGACTTCTTTTCCCATGTAATGTGAAGGTTGAATCATCCATAGTGTTGATGAGTTGATCACCAATGACAAAATCTATTAATTTTCTTGATTTTATCCTATATTTGATTCTTTCTCTAGATAACACGATATCAAAAAAGCTACTAAAGGCAATACTAACTAACTTTTCCTAATATGTCCCTTTCAGAGTTTGAAAAAATAAAGTGATCATCTATTTTTCAACCATGAGAAATTGAACCAACATTGCTAAGTCCCTCCACGTTTGTGCATATTCACTGAAAGACTCCTGCTGTCACCTCTCAAGATTTTGCAAAACTTGGTAATCAGGGCCAACTCTTCAACGTATTTGTAGTTGTTTAGAAAATCATGGGCAAGTTCACTCCAAGATTTGGTATTTTTGGAAGTCAAACTCATATACCATTGTAATGCTGACTTAGCGAGGCTTTCTTGAAAAAGTGCAATCCAGACTTTCTTATCCTTAGTGAGAGATTGCATCTTCCTTAAAAAACTTGTAAGATAAGCATGTGGTGAGCTCATCCCATCAAATTTCTCAAATTCTGGCACCTCAAAATCTGAGGGAATTATCACACCTGGCACCAAGCAAAGGTCATCCATGGAAAGAGATCCAAATATGATGCCTCCTTTAATAGCTTGAAGCCTTTTCTCTGTAGTCTCAAGTTTTTGAGCATCTTCTTCCTCTCTCAACAATGTTTTCTTCTCCTCATAAAATGCATTATGCATTAAATGAATGCCATTAATGAATGCCATTTGGTGGATTTAATTCTTGCAAAAGGTTTTCTTGGACTGAGACCCGTTGCGGGCCAAACCCTGGGGGGTAGATGGGATGCTGTGGGTCTTTGACGGGGGCCTGGATCACTTTTCCCTTGATCAGCTCCATTAGATGTTTCATTTGTTCAGCCATGCTCTCTATCTTCGACTTGTTGTCAATGAGACATCCTTCCATTTGCTTTACCATAAGTCTTGTTTGAAGCCAAGTTGAATATCAATGTTGAGTGCCAATTTTTCCTTTTACCTTTTTTAAAATGAGATTCATTTCATTAGATTTTATATGCACATGATTGATTTAATGCTTGCATGTATGAATATTTTAAGTACTTGATGAAAAAAAGACTACCATAGAAATTCTTGATTAAATAACCAACTCAAGAGTTTTGTAAAAAGAATAGCAGTTTAAAGTATATTTTACATGAAATGAAATTCCTAAAAAAAAAACTCAATGTACAATATTGCTTCTTAGCCTTGGTGATAAACTCCATCACCTTCTAAATGGTTGGTGATAAGGCAAGCTAACTCTACTTTTTCCACTTCTTTGGCTTCCTCCTCAATTTGTTGAGCTTGATGTTTGACCTTTCTAACTTCAACAATAAAAGCCTCTACTTGATCATCTAAAATCTTGTACTGATCCTCTTAGAATTTTGCCTTCATCTACTTTTGATCGGTTTCTTCAACTAGTTGAGAGATAACTTGTCTTTGTTGCTTGATCTTTTCCTCCAAGTGTTTTGTTTTTTTGTTGAGTCGTTGTACATCAATATGCATCCTCTTGTTCTGTTCTTTCTTTTCTTTTAGCTTCTTCTCGAGTTCCCTTTTAGCTGGCTTTCTAGGAGCATCAATGGGTAGCACTATCCCTTCCTTTCAATTACTTCTCTATTCACGAAATGTGGTAGAAGAAAGGATAGGCCCAGTCTTGAGTACATAAAGTCTTCTCCATACAACAGAGATACCCATTGTGAACTTCTTTGCCATTAGGTCCTCAAGTGAGAATTCCAGCTTGTTCAAGTTAGGAGTCATAGGGATAAATTGCATGGAACCAAATTGCTTTCATACTTGCACTGAGGCATAACTTATACCTCCCCATATGCCAAGAAAAGGAACCCATGGGCAATTGCCACAATGATAAATGATACAAGTGGATGTGAACCAAGGAGTTCTCCATTCTATTTGTGACTTGGTAAGGTTCTTGAAATAGTCAATCCATCCCTTTTTACAGTCGTGTTAAATCCATTTGCTTTTCAAGAAGGCTTCAATTGGAATAAATTCCCTAGAAAAGTGATTCCTAAAATGCTTTTTGGCACATGGGAGGTGGCTCTTGATCTATATAGTAAGTGAATGAAAACATCCAATAAACATGCCACCATTTATTCAGGGAGATTTTAGGATGTTTTCATCCAATAAACATCTAATGGTCATAACAAGAATCACTAGAGTGGAGGTACTTGAGACTTACAGACATGGTCGATGAGTGAAATAAAGTCTCCCTGAATAAATCTAATGATCCTAGGATAGATCACCAAGCCATATACTGCAAATGCAAAGGCCTTACATTTTTTATCCTTTTGTGAAAGAGTGTTAATGAGTAGCTTCAATTGATTCCAACTAATGTATTTGTGATGCCCTTTTGTTAAGAACTTGGATTGAAGAGTGGAGGCTGACATATCCAATAGTTGATACAAAGCTCAATAAGGCTCAACTTTCCTATCGGACGATAAGTCTCCACTAGATACTCAGATGGCTAGCCCAAGAGGTTATTGTATTCGTCCATTGTAGGCATAAGTTTCATCTAGTTGAAAGAAAAACACCGGTAGTATGGATACCAAAACTGTATAAGTGCGCAAATGAGTGACACATCCGTGGTGACTTTGAGCAAGCAAGCAATGTGGCTGTATACAGATGTGAATGATTCTCGATCCTCGAAGCTCCAACTACCCCATATTTTTAATAATTCAACTACATCATTTTGGTCCATATGAATTAAAACTTGGTCCTTAAGGTGCACATAACTATGTGGTGTAAAGCAATCTCCATAAAGTTTTTGGGCCATTTCAAAAAGTTCCATTGCCTTTGGCTAGATTTCCACTGTCATGGCATTCTAAGACTCATCACTGGTAGTGGGAATATATTCAAGGATTTCCATGGTAATAATGCATCTATCGAATACTTAACCTAATGAATGATATGGATGTGCAAAACAAAAAATCATCAAAGAAAAGTGAGGTTAGTTCAAAACAACACATAAACTTATAAGTTAAAAAATATCACAACAAGCATATGAGCAATACAAAATTTATGCCTACGGTGATGACAAAGGGTAGGAATTTTATGGTTGGTTCTATGGCTAAGTGAGGTATTCTATATGCATAGTGTGGCTTGTCAAAAGGGCCCAAAAGGGCTCAGGGTGGTTCCCTAATCCTATTGCTAAATCATAGCAACAACCTAATTCCTTACCCATGAGGGTTTATGTAAGGCAAGGATTAATATAAGTTGTAGCATTTTGTGGGCCCATATAGAGACTACCGTCTCAAGAGGCATATACACTACTTTGCTACTTGAAACTGGTGAAGACCTGGAGACCATGTCACAAGCACAATAACACCAATTCTGTTTTCAAAGAATATGGTCGAGTTGAGGAAGCTCGGGTGTAGAGCTTTATGTCATGAATGCATATTGCATGGCTACAATAAGTAAATACAACACACAAGTCATACGAGAACAAACGATGCAAAACCAAACAAATCAAACTTTTAGGCTTGACTCATGAGTGTCCCCAGTAGAGTCGCCAAGCTATAGCAACATGTTTTTGGGAGCCACCACCAATCAGTTTACACGTAGGTTGAATGGGCACCTTAAAATGGTATACGAGAGTTCAAAGGATTCGGGAGTGCGGTTACGCTAAAACAACTTTATTTTAGTGCCAAAAAATTGGCACCTTAGTTTTGATTTAAATTTTATTTTACTTGCTTTTTAATATTTCATTTAATTTTTCAAACCATGGGTTCTAATCGAACCACTCGGATATGGGCTCTTAAAAAGTACTCTTGATTTTATGTATATTTTAATTATATTTCCAAACCATAGAACCTATCAGACCACCTGAATATAGATATCTAAAATTAATCTATTTTTATTTATTTTTATTTTAATAATTTTAATTAATTATCAATTCAAACCATAAATCCTATCAGATCATCCGAATATAGATATTAAATCCATTTATATTTGTTTTAGTTATTACTTTTAAAGATTTTAAATAATTATCCAAACCATAGATTTTATCAGATTAGTTGGATATAAATATTAAAATTTATTGTTATCCTAAATTTATCCTCAAGTTTAATTAAGCCCATGCGCAATTGAATTGCCTAAGTGTGATTATTTTTAGATGCATTATGTACATTAAATGAATTGTTTACCAATGATAGTTGTAAAAAAAAATTGGTAAAAAACAAAATCATGTATCTAATCTACACTTGCAATCCTATGTAATGTTAATCATGAAACTAAATCATGGTCCAAAGTGAATAGATTGACTGAGTCGACCAGATTTGGAAACGAGTCAAGTGACGGGTCGCGAGCAGGTTAGGCTTTGATTCTTTGCTCGCTGGTAACGGTGGAGCAAATGGTGGGCTAGGTTTTATTGTGACATGTGATGACCTTGGAGATGCCTTTCTTAATGACCGATGGGGGCTAGCGGTGGTGGACAGAGGACCGAGGACAGCAGGTTTCGTATCGCAAGGCTTTTCTCCCTTCATTTCGACGTCATCGTTGATGAGTGACGCACGAAGGCAGCTGTTCAGCATGTGGCAAAGCGACGGTGGCCGGTTGGGAAGGCTAACAGAGGCGGATTGATGGCGAGGCAACGTTAGGTAGAAAACAGTAAGGCTCCAAGGGTTTCAGCGATCTGGGAAAAGGTTACGAGAATTTTTACACTTTTCCTTGCTAAAGCTTAAGGTTACGAATTTCCTCTTTTTCATTCTCCCTTTTTTTTTTTTCTAGTAATGATCCATATTTATACTATGGGAGTCTTTGGTAAGATTAACCAAGTTTTTGGAAGTTAAAACTCATCCAAATCAAATTTGGATAGAGTTTAAACCTTTTAGGATGTTATCTGGTTAAAATACTCATCCTAATCCAAAAAAACTCTTGAGTTGCTGATTCTGCCCTAAACTCCTGTTTTGTTAATTGAGCTCAAAACTTTGTAAAATTTTCTAGATTTTCCTGGACCTTTATAAACTTGCTAGATTTCCCTCAAACTTTTTGAGCTTGGTAGATTTGACCCAAAATTAATATTTTTGCCTAGAACCTTCTAAAAAAACCTTTAATTTACATTCAAACTCCCCCTTTTCGCCTAAACTAACTAATTAGTAACTAAAACTAAATTAATTCCTATTTTGACACTAAATTACCATACTAAATTCCTAAAGTTTTATAACATGAAAAAAAATATAACTTAAATGTAACTAGACCAACTAACCCTAAAACAACAAAAATGACCCAAATGTCCTAACAATTAACCAAATTGTCCCCCAAAAATGAAAATGCCCCCTAAACGAATTTTCCTAACCTAGAACTAAATAAAAATTAGTGCCCAGATAAAATTAGGTGTCAACACTTACACTTCCTTGAGTTTGACAAACCAGAAACATCACATTGACTTTATGCTCCTCTTAATAATGTAGACATCCATAAGGGCAACAAGAATCCCCCATCTTTGAAACAAAAACCAAAGATGTTTTGCCCTCCAGTCATTTAGAAAGTTCATGAAAAAGAAGGATGTAGAGATTTGATTCATAACCTTACTTGTAAGGGCAGTTGAAGTTCAAAAATGGGTAGACAACATTGGTTGTAAAGTGGAAGGGCTTCCCTTAAAATATACTGGGTTGTTAGTTGGAAGCTTAACGAAACAAGCTTTGGATTGGAGGTTAGTCGTGGATAAGATGAAATTAAAACTAGTTAGTTGAAATCGAGGCCTATGTCTTCTAAAGCGTGAATTGTTCTCCTTAAATCTGGTCTCTCAAGCTTACCATTATAATTCTTTTTGTTGCTGCACAGTCTTTCTAGAGTGTTGAGAGTACTTGTATTCTTCATGAAAAAATTTTCTTTGGGGCTCTTCAGAGGAAGGTAAAAAATTACATTGGATTTCTTGGAGCAGGGTGATGGTAGATGAGAAAATTGGTGGGATGAGTGTTGGTTTTATTTAGAAGGGAAAAATGTAATGCTATTGTCAAAGTGGTGATGGAGGTTCAAATTGGAGAAAGAAGCATTCTGAAGGAAAGTTTTTGCTTTAGTGTATGGAGAAAAAGGTAGTCTAGGAATTAGTTCACTTGACTCTATATGGGGGCTATTCCAGGTGTCTGCACTATACTATTGGATATGGCAATTAATCTGTTAAATTGCATGAGTTAAAAAGTAGGTAATGGTGAAGAAGTTAGATTTTGGCATGATCTCTAAGTGGGGAGTAATATTTTGATAGTCAAGTTTTATAGGATTTTTTTTTTGTTTATCTTTGAGTAAAGATAGCAGTGTGGTGGCAATGGATACTTGTCTAGAATGGAGTAGGCCTAAGGAAGGTGTTGGAAGAGAATTGCAAGTAGAAGGGTGGAGGGGAATGGAATGAACTACACAACATCTTATCTTTAGTGTCATTGAGCAGGAGTTTGTTGGACAAGCTTGCTTAGAGTCTCCAGTCCAATGGCACTTTTTTTACAAAATCTTTGGCCAAGGAGTTTGACCTTCATCTCTTTATGGGTGGATTATCTACTACAGGCTGCCTAGGGATGCATTTAGAAAAAGACTAATTTAGTGAAAAGAGTAATTGCCTTGGACATTACCTGCCCTCATTGTAATGGTGCATAAGAGATGGTAGAACGTCTTTTTTCTTTTTAGAACGGAAGTAAGAACTTTTATTGAAATGATCTTAATAAATGTACATCAAATACAATACTCATATAAACAACTTCCATAAGATGCCAAAGCTATCGTATCTTATCTCCTTTACAAAATTTGCACTTAATCCCATGTCCCCAAGCTAGTATTCCAAACTTATCCAATTTGAAATCGCTAGTTTAGGATTACACACCTATTCCTCCTAGCAACAATTTAACTTTGTACATTTATTTTTCAACCATAAATATGACAGAGCTTGAATTTCTCCAAATATACTTTCATCATCAACCTACAATGCCTCATGCACTTTCCTTGTTTTTGCTCCACAACGGCCAAACAGTTATGCTACATACTTTTTGCCATCTTTTCTTTTGTCATTGGTTTAGGAATCGATCCACGTGCTCCTCTAATGCTTCTATAATATTAAGCGTTGATAGTTGTTCCATGATCCACCACTTACAGACTTGTTTCCATGTTTCTATTGCTGCTCTACAATGCAATAGAACATGCTCAGTCAACTCCTTTACCTCCAAGCATATCGGGTAGAAAACATCAGCTATCTCCATTCATTTTTGCAGAAATCATTTCTTGTTGGCAGCCAATTTTCTAAAATTTTCCAAACAAAGACATTCACTTTTTGAGGTATCCATGAAAGCCATCTTGTAGCTTGAGTACTTACAGCAACTAGAGTAATTGCCTTTTCAATTATTCTTGTCAATTTCTTTACCGAGAATGTGCCATTTGCTTCCAGGTTACACAAATAACCATCCTTGGAATTGCTTTGTCCCTGAACATTACACAAGAAAGATGATAACTCATTAAATTTGCCACATTCTCTCACTCTTAACATTCTCCTCTTCCACATCTAACCCCTTCCTTAATTGTTACAAAACCTATCCTTCACCATGCACCTTTTGTCACACTCCAAGTTGTATAACGTAGGAAATCGAATCATCAATCGTTTCTTCCCTACCCACCAATCACTCCAAAACCTCATTTTTGGACTGCAGTTTTGCAGTGGTGGAGCTGTAACTTTGTTGGAGTTTTAGATCTCCTCTTAACACAACCACCTTTCTCTGTTGAAAGCTTGTTGATGCACAAAGCTTAGCATGCAGTGGTAAAATCAACAATATGGATGGTCAGGTTCACTAAAAAAAATGGTTTTCTCAAACAGACGAATCTTCAACAACACTCCTTTAGATCACATAGGAATGGTTTCTTTGATTAAATCCTTATCTTAATTTTGAATTTTAAAATGTGAAGGAATTAAATTCTACTATAACTTGGTGCTTAAATCCTCTATTAGCCATGTACATACCAATTGTTTAGCAGGATAAGGGTTAGGTATAGCTTTTACCTATACCTGTGCTCTCCAACAGCTTGTTAGGCTATTCAATTATATTCTACTGTTGGCCAATTAAAAAAAACACTATTTTTTTATCGACAATGAAAAAATTTATTTAAAAAAAGTAGAAAGGTAAAACTATTATTTCAGAGGAAAAGATAATGGAGTGAAATCCCATATCCCAGACTTTTAAGAAGAATCAAACACCCATACCCCAACTCCATTGAAAAGAAAAAGAAAAGAATATTGAGTAAAACAACAGCAAGATGAACTGAAGGTTTCAAGGAACTAAGAGTGAATATGACGATTAGGGTGTGGGTGAAAGGTTTGTTATTAGGAGATTAAGGTTTTCAAGTTTGTATTTTCAGTTTTGAATTCACATTAATCTAGCTCTTGGCTACATTTTCTTATGGCCTTTTAAATTCTTTCGCCATTCAAAGAAAAAGAAAGAGGATGGAAAATCCATTAACTGATGCACAAATCTCTATTCAAAGAAGCCTTCAGTGTCTTCAACCAAAAGAAAAAAAAATACTACTTGTCAGGGTAAAGTTAGTTGCTTAGGTGAGTCACTTTTAAACGACTTAGAATTAACCTACCAACCAGTGAAAAATCGTTTCTGGTTTGTTCTGGAGTAGTTATAGGGCACATGCAGTATGACTCACTACTCCTTCACTTTTTTAATATTTGTGAAAATGCCATTGTGTCTTGAACAACATATCTTACAAAGTGAACAACACATTTTACAAAAATGTCACCGTATCTTGAACAACATATCTTATAAAATGAACAGCACTTTACGAAACAGCAAACTTGTATGAATAAAATAACACTTCTTATTGAAATGAATAACACATCTTATGAAATGAATACATTCTTTTACAAGATTGTCATCGTGTCTTAAATAGCATATCTAATGAAATGAACAACACCTTATAGAACAAAATATTTGTCTAAATGGAACAACATTTCTCATTGAATTGAACAAAATTTTTTACAAGCAGTATTTCTTATGAAATGACCAACATCTAATAGAACAACAAATTTATAAGAACAATACATTTTTATGAATAGAACAACATTTCTTATTGACTAGAACAACATTATTTATGAACAATAATTCTTATGAAATAAACAAAATATTACAGAACAATACATTTATATAAATAGAACAATACTTCTTACTAAATAAAACATCATAATTTACAAACATCATATCTTACAAAATAAATAGCATATTATAAAATAACACATTTGAGTGAATAGAATAGCACTTCTTACTGAACAAAATGACATTATTTATTAATAACACATCTTATAAAATGAACAACATATTATAGAACAACACATTTGTATAAACAGAACAACATTATTACGGTACAACATTTCTTATGAAAGTGAATATCATATTACAGAACAACACATTTGTATAAATGAAATGATATTTTCTACAAAATGGAGCAACATATTGATAGACCAATAATTTTTACCATTAAACAACTTTATTGGCGTCTTAGCTAAAAAAATAAATTGGCAAATCTAAACAAAAAAAAAACCTTAAAAGAGAACCTAACAACCAATAACGTATAGAATCCAAATAAAAGCATATCCCAAGAATCTAGATTTAGAGCATTAATTAAAAAGAGACAACAGCTTCACCAGCTTAGCATTTTGAAATCACCTAACTACTAACAATGTTAAATGTCAGAAAAGGTGCAAAAGTGAGTAAATGATGAGACTTGGTCCCAAGCCTTTTGAATTTGTACGTGCCAGGATTATCTCTAATAGGAGAGCTCTTTCTCAGTGTCTATCACCATATTCCTTTTAATTGACTGATTTCTTACTATCTCTGTTCTGATTCTTAACCTTAACAATGTCAAACCTATCTTTCTTGTTCAATTTCTATTCGTATTCAAGTTTTCATCCCTATTTCCAATTCATCTTATTTGATATCTCGACTTTAATCAGACCTTTATGCCTACAATTTCCTAAAGATTAATGGTGGCAGAGATCGAGTACTGGCTGACCAGCAGCGAATTGGCTCGGCGTTCGCCCACCAACGTGGACATAGTTCCTTTGCTATTCCACAGGTTTTGTGGCGTGGATGGAGCTCCTCCCGCACTCGTCTGACGGGGTAGACGATTTACAGGCAATCACTTGAAAGCAGTGACCTCCTATTTTCACCGGTTGTTGCTTCTCTGCTGTTCCACCATCGCCAGAACTCTAGCTAGTAAAGAACCCAAATTTGGTGATAGAGAAAAAGGATGAGGAAAGAAAAGTGTGAAAGGTAAAAAACGTCCACGCAAACAGAAAGGAGGGGAGGCTGTGTGAAAAATAAACTTCTTGTAATAGTGGCAAAATAGTAAATCAATATAAAGTTTGACCATATGACATGCTTCAGGAGTATTATATCCTTGCCCTGCAACTAAAATTACCAATTGGTAATCAGTGTGCGAATTTTTTTAAATAGAATATATTGTAGCAATCTTAATAATAATATCTTAAATTTTTATCTGAAACGACCATTACCTTATGTACTAAGTTGATTTGTCGATAAGCACAACCAATTCAATTCAAACTCTAATTATCATGTGCAATAATTTCTTATAGCTAGAACAATATGCCTTTTATTTAAAACTAAATATCGTATTGCTACTATATGAGCCCAACATAAGCTCATATTAAGGCTGAATAATTAGAGAGACCCATGCCTGATGACCTAAGAAGCCCAAAATAGAATAGATAAAGAGAAAACTGATAAAGGTGGTGACAAAATTTCTTTATTATAGGATCATTCCTATCTAAGAACAAACCCTGATGTTTTCCTCTACCACTATATAAAGGGAGTCCCTTCATAAACCTTGAGGTATGTATAATAATGACATTACCCCTATTATTGCTCAACATTTCTGAAGACTGACTTAATCGTCAGAGGGTTTTCCCTAGGTAAATATCTCAAGGCTCTAACAAAATATTTGAATGGAGGATCTCTAGTACAACATCCACAAGCTCCAAGGCCAGTCCTCCTGGTTAAATTAATACCACATTGGTCATCAATTTGGTGCTATTTGTGCAAACTTAATGGTGAATACCATGAGGTCTCATATGGACCAGGGTCACCCTAAGAACAAGGACAATAGTCAAAGGAGGGATCTGCCTAATCCCCTAGGAGGGTCCGTAGACACATAGAATGTTGGCACGATTTAGGGGGATGAATGGGAGGAACCCTCATTGCCACCACGAGAACCCTAAAAAGACAAAGCTTGCCCTTCGGGCAATAACCAATTTTAGGCTTTCCAACATGCACTCTTCGAGCAACTAAAGATGACTGTGTAGTCGGAGATATGAAGAGCCCTACCCAAGTAACCTGAGGAAGTTGTTGAAAGCTACATGGTGCTCAACAAGGGCTAACAGGCTTCGCTTCATGACTCCTTAGCTCAAACTCTCATCACTGAGCTACCAATGTCCCAACTGCGATCTGATGGCCTCGTCAATGATGATATAAACACTATTTTACAAAAGCTAGATCAAATGGAACAACTTATATGAAGAACAAAACCTCTAGTGACAAACATTGGCCCCAAAATTGGATGGCTTTAGGATCCCGAAGATTGATACTTATGATGACCTTACTGATCCAGTTAAACCATATACAAAATTATATAAGCTCCATGAGACTCGGAAGACCATCTGATACAATCATGTGTTGTGTGTTCAGCTTTACCTTGACAGGAACTATGGTCTCATGGTTTGGAACTAATGGGGGCGTCACTTTTAGTCCTCTAGAGATCTTTCTCAAGCTTTCCTATCACATTTGTTAGGAAATAGGCTAACTCCTAAGACAGTTTCCTGCCGACTAAAGATTAGGCACGGTATTGATGAATCCTTAAAGGGTTTTGTGCAAAGATTCAAAGGCCATTTAGATCCAAGATTTTGCCCCCAAATTACATTTGGTTACCATAACTCAAGGTTTGCTAAAAGACTCCAGGTTGGCCTGGGACCTACATGAGAATCACATGTTGAATATCAAAGAATTTCTCGACTGAACAACTAGATACATGTAAGTAAAGGAGCTTAACTGACCGGTGCCAGAGAAGGAACAACCAAAATTGAGGGAAGTAGTGTCCGTATCAAGGAAAAGGAGCAGGGGCACAAAACCCCAACGACTTAATTCTGTGTTGCCTCCGCTAAAGGAAACGAGGGTGAACTTATTATATGCATTGGAGAGGAAATATATGGTATTGAGATGGCCCCCATCTATGGGCCCTACGAATAGGAAGAACCTGAAGAAATACAATTGCTGCCACAAAGACAAAGGGCACGATACAGAGGATTGTTGGCAGTTGGAATTGCTTCTCGAAGAAATGATTCAAGCTAGGAAATTACAGAAGTATTTGGTTAGGACAAGGTCTACTTGTCGATGGCAACAAGAGAGGCCCTATAGAAGAAATGAGGATTATGGTGATCGGGTAAGGAACATAGAAAAGAAAGGGTCCGTTCTCTAGCCAGAGACAACTATAGGAATTCAAGCCCACCTATAGGGGTCATCCATATGATCACAAAGGGAGAATTCTCCTCGGCTCAGAAGTGTCAAGGACATAAGATTGCCCGGCTGGAAGTGGCTGATGCTGTAATATCCTAATGAGACCTAATAGGCCTTGTATCTTGGTGCCCATGTGAACCCAATTGTCATCACTGCAAGAATTAATAATTTATAGTCATAAAAATATAAGTTTCTAAGACACCTGTTGGGATAAGTTTCAAACTCTTGTGTCGGGACTTTAATAAATTCACATGGTGTTTCCCTGCTTATCCACATAAATGAGAGAAAAGCAAACGAGTCTCTCCCGGACTAATTGTCTATTCTAGTAGACAACCGTTCGGTTGAAAGAAAGGTATAAATTTGTCCTACCAAACACTAGCTAGCATGATATACGACCACGTTTGTCTCTATCGTTACATGGGAGGTCGGTAGCCGGTTATTACTAACCCAGCACGTGAAACATGGTAACCTTTGTCTTTTGGCAAGAGGCCTACCCTTTATTTCTTTTTTTAGGAGAAAAACGATTGAAACATTTACGTTATTATGGTGATAAATGGACAGGCTACGACTTCATTGTCATTTAATTTCTTTTCACACTTTCTCATTTCAAACATATATCAGTTTATTCATACAGCTTATTCCAAGTTTTGTCCTTCTCCCATAAGTATCTCATATATGTGAATGTGTTCTGAAATATGAGAGGAGAAACATGCAAATTTAAACTAGATTTCAGGTTTCCAAGTTGATTAAAATTTGCTTATGAGGCATGTATTATTAGATATAGCTTTGGACTTTCTTTCAAAATGAATGCGATCAAGTTCGAATTTTTAAAGATTTAAAATTAATTGTGTTATTTGTCAATGATAATTTTGAAAAAGAATATATAATATATTTAAATATTCCAACATTCATATTTACAGAACAAAGGGGTAAAATTCATCAATAGTCGCTAGCTTATTTTTGTGTCCTAAACAGGTACCTAAACTTCATGTTATTCTAGTAAGATACCTTTCCACCTATTGCGTGTCCTGTTCAACTACCTTTCATCAAATTGATTGTTAAAATGGATGATAAATACTGATGTGACATTTAATAACACTATGAAAAATTTTAAAATATCAATTTTAGTCCTTAAACTTTTTCAATCACTAACTTTAGTCCATCAAATATTTTCAATGGCAGATTTGAAAGAGAAAGAGAGAGAGAGAGAGAGAAAGAAAGAGAGAAAGAGAGATGTCTAATGTTCGCTACCATCTGCAGTCCTAAAATCGTGTCCTAATTCTAGTCTTTGTGCCTCCCTATTGTCATTCTCACTGCCTTCCTTGCCGTCGATCGAAAAGACCACCATCAAGAACTGCCATGTAGAATGGAGCAAGCAAACCCGAGGTAGTCTAGGCCCAGATTCTCTGTCGTCACTCCGATCCAGTACCGCCAACCTTTTCGCCGTCGTCACCCAGATCCAACGTTGTTCTCAAGTCAATTCAATTGTGAGGATTTGAAATTATGGGTTTGAAATTGAAGCTCAGATTTTCTAGGTTTCAAATTGACATTTGATGTTTTGGGTTTGAAATCATGGGTTCAATTCGACGCTTGATTTCCTGGGTTTGAAACTATAGCTCTAATTGTGGCTTGGAGGATTTTTAAGTATATTTTATTAATTGATGAATTTTGGAAGGGCGTGGGAGGTGGTAGTGAACTAGACAAGAGCGAAGAGGAGTAAATAGTGCCTATGGAGCGGTTGGGCGGGATGGGTTGAATTAAGAGTGGTAGACAAATGGAAAGGATGAGTTGGGGGTTGAGAAGGGTCATATGAATGGAGTAGCTGCTTCGACGGCAGCCAATTTGGATGCTTGAACGGATGTGAAATGAGAAAGAGACTGGCTGCAGGGCGATCGGCGGCGGGGTTGATGACTGGGCTGGTGGTTGGGCGCTGTCAATGGTGACGGCTGGGTGGGCAGCTTTTGATGTGGCAGTAGTGAAGATGAAGAATTAGGGTTCTTGGGGTAGAATTGACTTAAGTGGAACACTACTAAAAAACACCTCTTTTCTAACGGTCTTTTTCCAACGGCCAAAGCCGTTGGAGCTAAAAGAAATGTAATTACCAACGGCCTAACCGTTGGAATAGTTGAAGATGTCAACCGGAACCCAATTTCCAACGGCCTTGACCGTTGGAAAATGAAGGAGAAGTTTTTCCAACGGCCTAAGCCGTTGGAAAATGAATATAGTGAATTTGAAAATTTTGAGAAAAATTGAACGTATTTGTGTGTTTTTTTCCAACGGCCAAAGCCGTTGGAAAATGAAGGAGAAGTTTTTCCAACGGCCTAAGCCGTTGGAAAATGAATATAGTGAATTTGAAAATTTTGAGAAAAATTTAACGTATTTGTGTGTTTTTTTCCAACGGCCAAAGCCGTTGGAAAATGAAGGAGAAGTTTTTCCAACGGCCTAAGCCGTTGGAAAATGAATATAGTGAATTTGAAAATTTTGAAAAAAATTTAACGTATTTGTGTGTTTTTTTCCAACGGCCTAAGCCGTTGGAAAATGAATATAGTGAATTTGAAAATTTTGAAAAAAATTTAACGTATTTGTGTGTTTTTTTCCAACGGCCAAAGCCGTTGGAAAAAGAGAATGGTGACCTGTTGGAGATGTTTCCAACGGCCCATAGCCGTTGGAAAATGGAAAAATGGAACGCACCGTATCATTTGGTTTTTTCCAACGGCCAAGGCCGTTGGAAAGTGAAAATTTATTACCCCCCAGCTCGCGATGCCCAGTTCATCGTCTTCGCTCTAACTTTTTCTCTCTCTCTCCTGTTCTCTGCGATTCCACTCCACACGCACACACAGCACCAAAAATTCGTCTCCCAGGCCAGATACGTGTTAATCGAGGACGACATTGTTAGATCTGGGCGTGAATCTACTCGATCTGTAGGTAAGTTCGTGGTTTAGGGCCGTAAAAACAGCGTTTTTGGTTTTTTTTTCCTTTTGATTATCACGGTTTGATGATATTTGATGCTAATGGGTGGTATATTTTACTTGTTGTGGCAGCTTGCAAAACATAATAAACGCATTTGAAGGACGATTTGAGGTAAGTTTGTATTTTTAAATTTTTAAATTTTTTTCCGGTGAAATTGTGTAAATGTGGATTATGTATATGAGTTTTTGGTTTGAAATATATGAAATGTATATGATTTTTAGTTGTTGATTGTTGGATGTGAAATGGTAATTTCAAATTTTAGGCCATTTTGTTAATTTTATTTATTAGTTTCGGGTTTAATTTTAAAATTTGTAGTAAGAACAAGAATAATAGTAATTACGATAATTAAAATAATTATTATACTTGTAAGAGTTGTAGTAGAATAATAATAATACCAATAATAATAGTAGTAATTGTAGTAATAATAATAATAGTACTAATAATAATTAAAATAATAATTAATGTACAAAGATTAGGAGTACAATAATTATAATACTGATAAGAATAAAAATAATAATAATTATAACAATTATTATAGTAATATTCATAATAGTAATTAAAATAATTATTAATATATGAAGTAGTAGTTCTATTATAATAATTGTAATAATAATAATAATAACAAGTTATTGTAATAATAATAATAATAAGTGTTATTATTATTATAATACGAGTACTACTAAAATAATATGGCCAAAAATAATGATCGCAATCATAATAATAATTGTTATTATTATGGTTTGTAGTAATAATAATAATAGTAATAATATTATCATTAAAATAATAATTAATGTACAAAGATTAGGAGTACAATTAATAATAATTGTAACAATAATCATAGTAATATTCATAATAGTAATTAAAATAATTATTAATATATGAAGAGTAGTTCTATTATAATAATAATAATAACAATTTATTGTAATAATAATTATTATTATTATAATTATTTTTTTTCATTTTTTCCAATTTCCAACGGCCTTGGCAGTTGGAAAATTTTCAACTGCCAAGGCCGTTGGAAATTTTTCCAACTGCTCAATTTCCAACGGCCTTGACAGTTGGAAATTTTTCCAACGGCCTTCGCCAGTTGGAAATTGGAAAAAATGAAAAAAAAATTAGAGCCGTTGGAAAATTTCCAACTGCTCAGATTCCAACGGCTGACAATTGGAAATTCCAACAGCCCTCACTTTGACTGTTGGAAAATGGACTTCCAACGGCGGGTTTTCCAACGTCTTGTTTCCAACGGCTTCGCGTTGGAAATTTTAAAATTTCCAACGCAAAGCCGTTGGAAATGGCTATTGGAAAAAGTGTGTTTTTTAGTAGTGGAAATTTAAGGGTTAGAATTAGTGATTGAAACAATTTAAGGAGTAAAGTTGTCTTTTTAAATTTATTTTAGTATTATTTAATACCACATCATCATTTCTGTTCAATTTAACCGTGAAATTGATGAAAAGTACTTGGATGATACACGCAACAAGAAGAAAGGTAGGCCGCTACAAAAATCATAAGGTCAAGTATCCAATTAGGGCAAAAAAATAAGTTAGGTGACCTACTATGAATTTTACCAAAAAAATAAAGTGACAAGTGATAAATCCTCTAGAAGGATAGAGTATAAGATAGAGGGAGAAGAAAGTAAAATGCAGAGAAGTTCTTGTTGACAAGTGATTATCGTCAGCAAACAATGTTGTGCCAAACATTTTTGCACACTAATATTATTATTTTTATTATTAGTATTATTATTATTATCATTATTATTTTATCTCGAGTGGAGAATTTGTAATAGAAATTAGAGAAAAAAAGAATACTTCAATTTTAATAAATTTATTTTATTTTAAGTAGTATGTACTCTTAGTGTCTCACGAAAGTTTGAGATTTTATCAAGTTTATCGAACTTACAATAAAATACAAAAAATAATTTGCCCTGATAATTAGCATTTATGAGTTTTATATAATGGAATAAAGGATATGAAATAAGATAATATCTAATCATTATTTTTTTTGCGGGAGAAAATAATTTTATTAGGGGAAAGACAAAAAAAAGTCTGTGGTCTCCAAAGAATAGAAACAAGCGCAAAACAAGATTTATAAATATGAAAAATAGCACTTATTTTTAGATATAAATTAAAGAATTGAAATGTTATATACAAAACCAGAGTATTAAAGTGTCATCCTCAGCTCCCCCTCTATCTCTCTCTCTCTCTTTATATAAAGAGTTTTAACACTTGCACTAAATTCTATGGTTTGAGGTACAATTCATAAATTTTAATTGCTTACAATAATAACTTCTTCATCTCGCTTTCTTGGCTTAGTTAGCAAAGGGACATGACTCTTACACCTCTCAATCCATTCAGGTTTTTTACTCTTCCCTTTTCCTCTCTTTCAAGACCCTTAAAAATTGTAGTCAAAGGTAATCTAATACACACACACACACACACACATATATATATATATAAAGCTCATCCATCTGTTTGGAGGTCCTGTTTGAAACAACTTTTATAATTAGTATTAGAATTTTTAATAGTTTATTAGTGATAAAGATGAAACTGCTAAAGCTAAACGTTCAAACCTAGCCTTAGATAGTTTTTTTAAAACCTTAATTATAATAGCTCAAGATAATGTCAAAAGGAAAGTCTGCATCCTTCTAGTATTTCCTATAAATATCTTTATATTTATGACTAACTTAAACCCTTTATTTTAAAATTAGGATGCATGCACTTCCAACAATGAGTCAGTGACTTTAAGCTAACTGCTGCTCAAGTATGATGCTTTTGGATTGAAGGGTTTGGTAATTTTGCGTGACAGAAAATAGAACAGGGAAATTGATTTTAACCTTGAAAGGCCTTACTCAAGGCGTGAGGCACGAAATGGTTTGTCCTTGGGCGACCGGTAACCGGTTAGTGTGTTCCAAGGGTCGTGAGTCACGGTTTCGTTTGTCGTTTAGGTAACGAAGAAAGGCTATATAAACCACCATGCATACTCTGGATTTCCCACAACCGAGCCTAGCCATCCACTAGTTTCCCACAAACAAAAGCATCCCAATCTCGTCGGTAATATCTCTTACCATTCCCTATTACTCTATTATTTCCTTTCGTCCTTTGGTTTTCTTTGAAACTTCAAATAACTCCTAACTTTTTTCTTAAAATAATAACTCCTAACATTTATGATCAATTTTAGATTACTTTATATTTATGTTCATTTTTTGTATCCTATAAACGCATGCAAAAAAAAAAAAAAGTCATACACAATATATCCTATAAGCTGTTATACTTTCACAATGTCTGCATGGATATATATGATATTTGGTTAAAGGCAATCATGATAAAGCATACCATTTATCATGTTCATCCACGTGACACAATATTCATAATATTTCTATAAAAACAGTGTATTTTTTTTTTGTGACAAATGGAGTAATTCAATGCTGATGGAATCTTCTAGCTAGATGCAAATTTTGGTAAATGAACAATAAATACTCCAATAGAAAAGTACATGACAATTACGATTTAATTCCCACCTCTAAGATTCAATTGATTGTGGGGATATGTGGCTCTATGTTTGTACTTCTCTTTTTACTTCGCCAAAACTAATTTACAGTTTTTCTTTTCCAGGTGCAAACTTGAAGGAAAGTGAAAGATGTCTTGCAACGTGTTAGGCACCACGATCATGAGCTCCGCAAAGAGCTTGGAGCCGCAATTCGCGGGATGGAAGAGTAAATCTGGGGCACTATCGGCGGCGGGGGCTTTAGGAATGGCTATGAAGCATAACAACCAAGCAAGCCGCAGGCTGAAGATCTCGGCAGTAGCCGTCACCAACGACGTCGCTGTGTCTCCCAGTCCCACCACAACAACAACGCTTCCCACCACTAAGTACACAATAACGCTAGAAGACATGCAAGCGCTGGAGGCTCAGAAGCATGGAGAGAACACCTATGTCCTGCTCAGGAACGATCTCGGCTTCAAACTCGAATATGTTCGGAACCTTGATTTTTACGGCGCTGAGTATATCGGCCTGCCCTACCCCATGGTGATTGAGAATGGTGAGGTGGCTTCTTTCTTACACCAAACCGAGGACAAGTGCGGTTGCGCTTGCGATTTGCCGACAGAACCCACTGGCTTGATCTCGGTCGGGTATGTAATATACAAGGGCTACTCCGTGGACACCCATTTAACCTACTACTTCGGCCTCGGTTGGATCAATGGCAACCAGAAGGTGCATACGTATAGTCCTGAATGCTAACCGTTATGCACACACATATTAGCTAATGTAACAGGTTTTTTATTTCTCTACTACTAACTCTGCTTCAAACTACACATGTCCAGTTGGTTTTTGCAGAGTTCCTCAGTTCTGGGTGTGAAAGTGCAGATGAAAAAATCGAACAAGAAATCTACAGTAAACTGAAGAGGTGCTCGAAGCTGACGGCTTGTGAATCTATTCCATTCAGGGAGGGTGAGACTCTGCTTTTCAAGGCAAAGTGGGACGCCGGTGAGAGCGTATTCCAGAGAACTTGCATTACCGCGCACTTCAAGCGCCAGCTTGCTAAAGGTCCCCATTATCATCCCGTACCCCTTCTTGATGTGTAATTCTATGTTGGCCCTGGGGATGCTTAAACTCGGGAGATTTAAATAAAAGTGGACCCAAGTATGATCAACCCATCTCTTGTCTTGTGGTCCCTCATGTTTCTGTTTGTTTTGAATAAATCAATGTTGCCCATGGCGTTATCTTTTCTTCTTCCTCACGTTTCTTTCTTTTGGGTTTGTTTGTAGCCAAAAAAATATGGATTGCAAATTTGAATGACTATTGCTAATTAACGATAGCGACTATGGATTAATGGTGCATCACTGTGACTTTTTTTTGTTCTCGTTGCTATTTTGCATACTCTGGACACTCATAATGACAAATTTGCAAGTTTATGGATATGTACACAAAGTGGCCTAGCTACCCCAAAAAGCTACTCCTAAACATAGTTATCTGCAGCTAAGGTAAAATTGCCAAAAATACAATATTCACAATGTATTCCATAATATATCCTAATATGCCCCATATGTTGGAGCATACAGATTCTGGGTGCTCAACTTGTGAAGGAAATAATCAAACTGTTTCCTTCCCAAAGCTGTGGTGAGATAGAGTCGGGAGATTTAAACAAAAGTAGACCCATGTATATGATCAACCCATCTCTTGTCTTGTGTTCCCTCATATTTGTATTTTTTTTAATAAATTAATGTTGACCGTGTATGGCGTTATCATTATATATTTCTCACTATCATGTCCCCTTCTTTTGGGTTTAATTGTTTGTCGTAGAAAGAATATATATTGCAAATTTGAATTACTATTGCTAATTAAGGATGGCGACTTTTGTTCTTCCTAAATTTTTATTTAAAATAGTGGGGTCCAATAGAAAATTAAAGTGGGGTTCATAATAATTTTACATACTTTTTACTCATTTTTTCAAATAAAAGTAGGGTCCATGGACACCTCTTTGGTGTACATCAACCTGTCAATGAAACATGGAAAAGATAGATGAGATATTCATGTTATATAAAATATAAAAGAAAAAATTTTCATTTTAACCCATAAATTTTATATTCCTTATCACTTGGCTCGTTGGCTTTATCTTATGCCCAACAAAGTTATTAATTTTTTTATATGTTTGAAGAGAAAGTAGAGACAAAAAAAATTAAAATTCGAGATGGTAAAATGTTTGAAAGCTCATGAATTAGTATAGGGCTTCTGACATTCTAATTATTAGTGGAGAGAAGAGACTCACTCATGTTTTTTATTAAGGTAAAATAAACACATTCTTTTGTTCTAATAGATATTATGAAAATTATGGGGATCTGCTAAAACATTAAAATCAGTCTAATGACTAAATTATGTATCACTTATTAATATCTTTCTAAAGAAAGGGACCCCATACTATATGTACATATAAAATCGCCACTAGGGTTCAAAAACCTTAATATCTAGTTTAGGAAGTGGGCATTATACATAGAACGTTATTCTCCAGTTCCAAAGAAGATTTGGGCATAGAGGCATGAGCAAGGAGAAGAGAAGTCTGAGCACGATAATATTGGGCTGAGGAATTGTGTGAGGAGATGGTGGAGAGGATTGAGGAAGTAAATTAGGAGAGTAATGGTGGAGATTTAAAAAAATTCTATAGAGAGGTTGAGAGACTTTCAACTAAGGTGAACAATTGATTTGTCTATCTCATGAAACCAGGAGGGCATTGAGAGACACAATTTTTTTTAGTGATCTCTATTTTCTAAAAACATCATACCACTATTTATACTTTTCACCCTAAAAATTTTGGGTGGATTACATTTCCCCCCATTTGTTACTTTTTACACTTTCACGCCAAGTGTGACACCAATTGTTACCTCTTGTTTTTTCAATACTCGTAGGAAGTAAAGACTATTTGGTAATTAAGGGAGGATAATTTAAACTCTATTATTAGGAAATCTAAATTTAGTATAAGATAATTACGGAATAGAATTACTGATAAAAGAATAGATAAAACCGATAAAAGAATATACAAAACTGATAAAAGTATAGACAAATCAATAAAAAGAATGACAAGAACTAATAAAACATGGCTAGGAACTAGTTGTTCTTCAAAGAAATCAGTTACATTTTTACCATTAACTGTTTGTTCTTTTATCTCAATGAGATTTTTATTCTTTTATTATTAATTGACAAATTTTAAACCAAAAAAATAAATAGAAAGTTAATTTTAGAAAAATAAAAATGATATGAAAACAAAAAATTGAAAAAAAAAATATAATGTATACGGATTTAAAAAAAAAAAGTAAACTAAACATAGAAGGAATAAACATGGAAACAAACCACTAACAAAGGTAAATACAGAAATAAGATGAAAAAGTGGGAAAATATTGGAAAGAGAAAAAATGGAAAAGCAAAAAGTGAAAAAAATGAAAAAGAAAATAAAAAATAAAACTGGAAAAGAAAATAAAATGAAAAATAAAAATAAAAAAAAATGAAAAATGAAAAACCTATAAAACTAAAATAAAAAAACTCGGAACAATATAGAAAAAATTGTGAAACAAAGAAAGAAAATAGAAAAAAAGGGGGAAAAATAAAAAATGAAGTGGAAAAATGGGAAAAAAAAAACCCACTTCCGCAATACCTTTGGTCACTCTGTCAAATCCACCGGTTTATCTAAAATGGACCAAAAATCTATGGGTATTAAATGCATGTCCTGTAGCACATATCTGACATTTTTTATGGGAAATTATAATTTGTTCCCTAAGGATTAAGTGAAATTACATTTTATCCTCTCTTGTTTTAGAAATATATACTTTGACCCCTGCATTCTTAATATAGTCCGAGAGTAATTTCTGAAATCTTAATTTAGACTATACAATAGTCATCTTCAAATAAGTTCAATTTATATGGTACTCCCTTTGTCCCATATTGTTTGAAATAGTTTACTTTTGGTCATAGTTTGATTTAAATTTATTTATATTATTGGTGGTTAGAAAAAATTTAAAAAATATATTTGGAAACTATAGGTTTTTATTTATCATTTATATACAAAATTTTTTTATTTATATACTAAAAATAAAAAATAAAAAATCATAGATTAATTTCTAAAAAGTGAGTGTTTCAAAGAATATGGGACAAGGGAAGTATTTTTTTATAATTAATTGACATTTAAAAAATATTTTTTTAAAAACTGAAACAAATACAAAAAGAAAAAACTAATAATTTAAAATGTCCATTTACTATAAAAAATACCATACATATTGAAATTACTGGAAAATGACTATCGTAATGACTAAATTAAGATTTCAGAAGTTACTGTTGAACTGTATTAAACGGGAAGGGGGCAAAGTGTATACTTTTGAAATAGAAGAGGTAAAGTGTAATTTTACCTAAACCTCAAGAGGCAAATTGTAATTTTCTCTTTTTCTTTTTAACCTTTTTCTCTGTAATTTAGATAAGAGGAGTGATCCATTTACACTAGAGTGGGACTGAAAGTCTTATACCATTTTCTAGCCATTGATTATGACTAAATCTAACAGTTAAAAATGCACCATTATTACTAAAATTAAAATATAATTTTTAACAATATTCTTTCCTTTTTCTCTACAAAATTTTCTCCCCATGAATTTCGCCCACGCTGACTTGTCTTCTTTCCCGCTACTTTTCATATCAAACCCAATTTTCTTTCTTCCACCATACTACATCAAAAGAATGCAAAGTTCAGAACATTCACCAGACAACTACAATTTCATTCCTTTCATGCTCAAATGTTTCCTATCCCGTTACCCACGACTCTCTTCTTCCCACTACTTGTCAAACACAATTCTTCTTCTTCTTCGGATTACCTAAAAAATAATTGTTCTTCTTCAACCACACTACATGAAAGTATTGTTATACTTTAGAGAAACAAAACACAACAGAGTTTATAGTGGGGATTTCCAATCATGATTGGTCAGTAGTTTTTCCCTTCAATTGTTTGATTTTTTTCTTTCATTAGTTAGCAAGAAATTCCATTTCGTGAAAGTTTTTAATATCAATGGGAAAGGCAAACTGAAGTCATGTAACTTCATCTTATTTTAGTATTTTTCTATAGTTACCCGAACTAGGATCATAATTAAAGTCAAATTCTTGTTCTCTTTTGAGGAATTTTAATATTCACATGGTTTGCTAAGAATATGATTAATTAGTTTTTATTTTCCAAATCAATGAACCATATGTAAGGCAAGAGTTTGATTCTTTAGATAGCTTTGAGATATTTTACAAAGCTTCTTGCTAAAGGAAAAGGCTTTGGAATTCGTGTTCGATCAAGTAAAAAATGGGCTTATATTGGTGATGCGATCAACTACATGTTTGTTTGCTACAATGAACGGCAACATATGCCAAAAGGTGGAAAAAAGACAAGATGATGCTAGAAAAATTAAAAAGAAGTGCTCAATAATAAAAGACTGGTTGTGAAGCATCACTTAGGGTGGCAAGAGATAGAAAACATAAAAATTGGGTTGTAAAATCATACATAAATTTTCACAACTATAATATGGTTAGTCCTAGAAGTGTTTGCTTTTTAAAATGCCACAAGAGAATGACACCAGCAGCAAAAAGCCTTGTTGAAAATTTTGATGGAGAAGGGCTTTATACCAAAAAGATAGCAACACTATTTAAAAGTGCTAAAAGTGGATTTTCTAATAGAGATTGTTCAAATCGCTTAAGAATTTTATGGAGGTTCAACCTTGATATGGGATATGCTTAAACAACTTCAAGTTATTTTTAGAAAAAACAAGCTGAAAACACAAACATATTTATACAATTTAATGTGATGGTGATGCGCACATGGTCAATTTATTTTGGGTGGATGCTCAAGCTTGACTGTCATAAGAGTACTTTGGAGATGTTATTACATTTGATACAACTTATAAGACAAATAAATATAGTATGCCGTTTGTACCATTTGTAATGTTGAAACATGTCACGGGCTCTACAGAACCTATAGCAACTAAGGTTTATAAGAGGTTTACAAATGGGCCCAAGTGGAACAAATTTGAAGGGAAAAAGGTGATGGCTAATTAATTGTCACGTTATTTTATTTCCCTTTAGGTTTTTGATTATCTTATTTTAATTTAAATCCCATATTTGTAGAACATGGTAGAAGTAGCTAGTAGTGGAGTCAGTTGAGATATTCAGTTTTTCTATTCCTAAAAACTTGCTATATTTAATCGTGAAAATAGATCAGAATAAGGAGTTGAGTTTCACCCAAATTGGGTTCCTAAAGAGATCGAAGGGTTCCCTCCAACGAGCCTTTAACTCCAACATCAAGATAGGTAAAAAAGGAAGAAATACTCTTACATTCAATTCATTATTCGAGTCCCAACAAGATTTTGTTCTTCAACGCCCCATAACTCGATCTTTATCTTAGGACCATAGCCCTAACATATGCATATCTTTATCTCACACTTAAAAGCAGACCTTTTATAATAAGTATGAAAGCTTCTTACAAAATTTTTTCTTTATATGCCAAAGACATAAGCCATGTCAAATTCGTTGAAACACCTTTCTTAAAGCTGCTCTAATAGATGCATCTTGTTCTATAATGATAGTTATAGCTTCTTTCCTGTACATTGCCTCAAGCCAAGTTTCATTTCAAATCACCAAACAAACCTTTGCCCAGTCTCATCTTGTAGAAGAGCATTACCAAACATGATTGACTGATAATGATGGTTTGTTATGGTCCCAGTATAACAATTGAGTTATGGGGCATTGAAGAGCAAAATCAAAACGATATATTCTATAAAAATATCCTAAAAACTTGCCATAATCAAAATGAATCTAAGACCCAAATTTGAAGAGGAGACAACAGTTGGCTCACTAAACGAATCAAGATCTCTTCTCTGCTATTGTTGTCTTTGACATCTCTTTGTTTCCATAGGTTTAAATCTTGTCACTACTTTTGTTAGCCAAAATCACTAACCGATCATAGTTATAGTTGTCTGACGAAGGTTTTGAACTCTGCAATTTTTTTGATGTAGTTTGATGGAAGAAAGAAAACTGGGTTTGATATAGGAGCAACGAGGAAGAAAACAAGTGGGGAAGAAGATGAGTCGGCATGAGCAAAAGACATTGAGAGAAAATTTTGGAATAAAAAAGGAAAGGATATTATTAAAAATTATATCAAAATTTTTATGATAACAGTGTATTTTTTACCATTAGATTTAGTCATAATCGGTGGCTAAAAAATGGTGTAAGACTTTTAATCTTACACCAGTATAAATGTATAAAGGCTCTCCAAGTAATTCCCCAAGCTTGAATGCCAAGGTAAGTAAATCCCAAGTTATTTTCCTCAAATAAATTTTATTAGGCAACAAAAGCAAGCTAAGTAGGGTTAAGTTAAGTTCCAAAGTGTAATTGGCACCTAAAGGGGAAAAGGGGCATAATGGTAATTTTGACCCAAGTCAGTGGCATGACTGCAAATTCTATGAAATTAGGTTCATGCAAGTGTTTTAAGATAAATAAGTTAAGACCATAAGTGTTTCTAGCCATTTGAACCAAAAGTGAAAGTTAAGGGTGAAAAATGCACTATGTGAGAAATTGAGCTATTATGTCTTATAATGGCTTAAGTGACTTAAGAGCAAAGTGTTTGGGTAAGAAACATCTTTCAGTGGGACAAAGGAGTGACAGCGTAGGAAGATTTTAAGTGGCCTAAATGAATCAAAGCTAAGGTTAAGGGCCACAGTGACAAGTGGAAGAGAATTGGGCTAGGTGGGTGTAGTTGGTTATTTTTTGAAGAGATGAGAACTATTCATCATCTCTTCCATCCATCATTTTCATGGATATCTTTCCTCCATAGCTCTCCATCTTCAAACCTCCCAAATCACCCAAAATTCCATGAAATTTGAAGCTCCCAAAGTCATCCCAACAAGCTCTTAGCTCATTTTTTATGGAATTCATGCATTTGAGCTTAGTTTTACAAGTTTTTTGTTCAAACCCTAAGGTAAGTATCTTTGATCCTCATGGTTTAGTTCCAATATTGTTAAATGGTTAGAAATGGTCTTAATTGCATGCCCTTGGTGTGGAATTTGGTTGAATTCAAGCTTGGAACTCAAAGGAACTCCATTAAACTCAAGTGTGCTTGTTGTTTACTTCTTACTTTAAGGATGATTTGTGATGCTCTTCAGCATCTTTGTCTTGCGACATGGAGAATTCCGAGGGAGCTTCTGAGGAGGGAGAACGCCTGACGGAGATGTTTCCCAGGTGGGAAAGTACCTGAAAGACTCCGAAAAAAGGTTAGGAGGTCCCCGGGATGAATTTCCGGGGTGGAGCCTCCGACGCCCAAGTCAGTTTCCTGAGAAGGTGAAAGGGGACACTTAGGGAGTTTTACGAACTTGCCTGCTTGTGTTTTTCAGGATAGAGGAGTCCCATACCTGCCAGGACGTGTTTCCTGTGTATTTATAGGGAAGCTTGGCCCGTTTAGATCATGACACGTGTTCGGTCAAATCTTTTCTGTACCTTCGGACATAGGGGACAAGTAGCCAGTGGCAGGCTCCTTGAGCCTTGAACAGAGTCAAATCTTGACAAGACCCGGACGGCTTCGGCGCGTCAGGCCGCTGTTTTAGGCAGTGTATTGGCGATCTGTCAGAGGCTCCTTAAATGCTCATTAAATGCTCATGCCGTACTCCCGAGGTCATTTGGGCGAGGTCATCTTTTGGTACGAACGCCTTTCTTCGGGAATCACGTTGGTGGCTCTGGGAGTTCTCTAGCTCAGGGGGTTCTGCCTTCGGGGCGAATCTCTCCTGCTTTTAGTAGCTGGTTCTTTTCTCCCAAAGGCGATATGTTCGGTTCCCCAAGAGAGTCATCGACACATTTAGATAACCTGGCGTTTCAGCCGAAGTGCTTACTTCGTCATGCTTGATTTCGCTTCTGCCGAGGTCTGTGGCAATGCTTCTTTCTGAGCTACGTCAGGCTCCCCGGTCAAACCTTCGGGGAAATTCATGCTGGGGGAGGCGATAGCCTTTTGGCTATCACAGGCCCCCCTCAAAAAAGCCGAAGTGGAGACTTCGGTTTGTTCGCTTCCTGAGGGCCCCTCTTTGGGCCTTGAGTGCAGTACTTGTTCCGAAGATGGACCTTCCGTCCGAAGACGTAGGCTTTTCTTCCAAAGCCTGTCTGTTGCTGTCTTCGAAGTAACCTGCTTTCCAGCTTTTTAGGCCTTCCTCGAAGAAGCCGAAGTGGAGACTTTGGTTTGCTGTCTTTCCTAGGATGCTTCTCAGGAGTTTCTAGGGAGTGCAACCTGTGTCGAAGATACACCTTTTTGTCCGAAGATACGGACTGTTCGGCCATAGCCTGTCTTTTGGTGTCCTTGAGGTAACCTACTTCTTTATTTTTGTAGGTTAGTGAACCGTCGCGTCTCGTAACCAGACGTGTCAGTCTGGAGCGGCGCGACGTCTGTCAAAGGGCGTGTTCCTCTTTTGGTGCGATGGCTAACACGTGTCGGCTTTTTGTTGGCTGGGGTTGCATCGGTTACCGCGGGCGCACCTTTTTAGGTGCAGAAGGGCATTTATGGCGGCGTTTCGCCTTCGTAGAGTACTTATGACGCCGGTCCGCCTACCCCCCTCGGCCTATATATATGCTCATTTCGTCATTTGTTTATTTTGCTTTTGCTTTTGCTCTGGTTTTCCTTCTGCTCTCTTCTACTTTTCGCGGCGGTTCTTTCACCTGAGGTTTTTTCCGGTCATCTTTCACGACGGCGTCTTCACACCCAGATTTCGGCAAAAGATTTGGTGGGTTTTGATTTCCAGAACTTTTTATTTTTCAAAGTTTTTCCCGAAGTCCATTTTTGCCTTTTTCCGAACTTGTTTTCCAGCCAAAAAATGCCTATTCCTGAGAGTTGGCAGCCTCTTTTTTCTCACCCTTGTTGCACTACTCCTGCAAAATTAGCAAAGTGGAAGAAAAAATTTTTCCTTCCCTCGTATGCTGTTACGAGGTTGCCACGTCCTGACCACTATAGCTTTTCAAACCATAGTAACGAGATCACCATTTTCCGAGCTCAGTTGAAAGCCGGACTTCGGTTCCCCCCTTCGAAGTTGATTTGCGACTTTTGCCAATTTCATGGCTTTGCCGTAAATCAACTTCCTCCGAACTCGTACTCCTACTTCAACGCCTTCCTCTGTATGTGTGGCATTTTCAAAATAGAACCACACTTTGTTATTTTTATGCAGTACTACAAGCTCTACGTGGTCCCGAAGGGTGGCTTCTATTTTATGCTACCTCGGGGATCCGGGAACAAAAAGTATTTTTTCACCTTCGCCATTAAGGATAGCTGGCGAGGGTGGCAAAAAAAGTTTTTCTTTCTGAAGATGGAGGAGGCCTGGTCGCGTGTTCCGACCAAGTGGGCTCAGGGATGGTTGGAGGACGACGTCGTAGATCCGAGGATACTGTTGACTCCCGAGTTGGCTTCCGTATTTGCGGATTTCGACGGACGTATCCGAGCCGTCGCCGACTGGGGTCCCGAGGTCCCTTCGCATCCTTTTTACCCCTTTCCCATCAATTGGAGGTTGATGACCGAGGAGGTCTTTCGGGAGCTCGGGGTGGTAGAGGAGCACAAGACGGACCTCGGGGATGCCGGCTCCTGCCATCTCCGGGGAAGACTCCTGGCTAGTGCAGCTCCTTCGGGAGGGAGTTTCTTTCGAAACTTTTTATGAGAGTAAGTTACTTTCTAATTTCCTTGTTATAACTTCGTTCCTGACTCATACTGATGTCTTTCTTCCTTTTCAGAAATGGGCGAGGACACTGCCGCCTTCTACAAAGCCTTTTTCACCGATCAGCCCGCGAAGGGTGAGCAAACGAAGAAAGCTACCTCCTGAAGACGGAAAACGTCTGGGGCTGGGCCGTCTGTTTTCAAGCGGGCGAAGAAGGATGTGCCCCCTCCCCTTCCGGAGATTTCTGAAGAGGTGGGCGAGGAGCCCGAGGCTGCTGCTGCCCCTCAGCCCGAGGTTGCTGCTGAGGTCCCTCCTCAAAGTCCTACCCCGTCGCAGGCTCTCCTGGACGCCGTGGTAGAGGCGCCTTCTGCCGAAGAGCGGCGCCGAATAAAAGGCAAGGGGATTTCTGCCGAAGAGGCTCGGGCTTCCGACGAGGACGTCGTCGAGGTGCCAGCAGGTTTGTTCTTCTAACAAACTGTGGCACTTCTCTTTTTGATGATCTTTGAGATTTTCTTTTCTTGACCAACTTTTGTTTTATCGTGTAGAAGAGTTGCTCACTCCGGGTTGGGTAGCTGAGCATGCCAAGAGGAGAGCCCTTCGGGACGCCCGCATCCCGAAGGGAAAAGTCCCGAAGGAGCTTTTTTGGACGTTTACGGAGGACATGAATTTGTACTCCGGAGACTGCCAGCAAATGGCTACGAAGATCTCGAAAGAGGTCCTCACTGACGCCTCCTTCAAGGCCATTGCCGCGGCTCACCCGGGCGACGATTCTCTCGCCGCGAAGCTTTCCGAACATGCCGCCCAGGTACACTTTTCGTCTATCTTCCTCCTTTGAATTTTTTCTAAGTGTTTGGTTTTCTCTTTATCTTAACGACCTCGCCTTTATCCTTTTGCAGCTTCTGGGGTACGCTGGCTTTCTCCGAGTTCGGGTGGCGAGGCAGACTGAGTTCCGAGCCAAGGCCTTAGAAGCCATAGAAAAAACAAAGGCCATGTGCTCGGAACTGGCTGTCAAGAACCTTCAGCTGGCCCAAGCTGCGGAGAAGGAAGTTTCCGCCCTCCGAGAGAAGTTCCAGAAAGAAAAATATGAACTTTTGAGGGACTCCTCCTAGAAAATTTCTGACCTCGGCTCCCAAGTGGCGGAGCTGATCTCGGCAAATGAGGTGCATCAGAAAAAGAAGTCAGAAGTCGAAGGTCTTCTGGCGAAGGCGCTTGCTGAGAAGGCTGTGCTCCAAGCCGAGGTCGATGCTATGAAGAAGGAGCCGGAAAAGAAGAAAGTGAAGGAGCTGAAGAATAAGGTCTCAGATTTGAAGAAGGACTTCGAGGAGCTTGAGGTCGAGAAAGACAAGTCTGATCAGATGACCAAGGTTGGTTTTCAGGACGGATTCTGTCTTGTTCGGCACCAAGTCCTTTAGAGGTTTCCAGATCTGGACCTCTCTTTTCTGGCGGCCCTGGACATTCCCAAGGGACCTCGGTGGACTTGGTCTAAGATTGACCACTTGAACCTGCCTCCTCGTATTCCGGCGCCGAAGGTGGTGCAAAAGGACGCAGGAGCCGAAGACTCCCGGGACGCCGAGAACCCTTAGTTTGTTCTAGGGTCATTGTCCTTCTTTCTCTTCTTTTTTGTACTTCTTCTTCTGGCTATTTTTTGTAAGCATACTTATCTCAATAAAGACCTTGAAAATTTGGCTAAGTCTTTTCCTGAGATTTTTTGTTTTCCTTTGTCCCGAACTTTATTCGCTCAAGAGACTTCGGAAAACTTTGTCTGTGCTTATCATGGTGACCTCTTTCGCGAAATCCTGACTTGTTCAACTTATGCCCAAAAATTTTGGCTAAGTCTTTCGCCAGATTTTCTCTGTTGTCCCGAACACGTTTGCTCTAGAGACTTCGGAAAATAATACCTTCGCTTATTTTAGCCGGCCACCTTTGCGGAACTCGCACCACTCATGCTAAGAAACTTTTTGGCTAAGAAACTTTTTATACTTTAGAGAAAATTTTCCTTTCTTTGTACAGCACGGTCTTCCTTGCCGAGATTCTAAGCGTAAAATTTCCTCAAGGCGTCCGAATGCCACGTATTTTTTAATTCTACGCCTTCGGAATCGCCGAGCTTGTAGACCCCTTTTCGTACTTCGGCAAGAACCAGGTAAGGGCCTTCCCAGTTGGCGCGAAATACTCCGTGGGATGGCTTTCGAGGTGCGAATTCATTCTTTCGGAGAACGAGGTCTCCTCTCTTTATTCCTTTTGGCCTTGCGCGCAAGTTTATGGCCGCGGCCACTCTTTGCTGAAAAGCTTTTCTTCTTAGTTCGGCTATTTCTCTGTGTTCGCCGACGAGGTCGAGCTTAGTTCTTAGGCCGAGGTCATTTCCATTTTCATCAAAAACTTGCACTCGAATTGATGGTTGCACTACCTCGATTGGGATGATGGCTTCTGTACCAAAGACGAGTGAAAAAGGCGTTTCCCCAGTGGCTCTTCGGGGTGTTGTTCGGTAGCTCCACAGTACACTCTGGAGTTCGCCTGGCCATTTCCCTTTTGCTTCCCCCAGCCTCTTTTTCAGACCATCTTTTATGGTCCTATTAGATACCTCTACTTGGCCATTGCTTTGAGGATGGGCTACTGGGGCGAAGTGCATCTTTATTCCGAGGTCGTTGACAAAGTCCTGGAACCCTTTGTCAATAAACTGGGATCCGTTGTCGGCTACCAGTATCCTCGGTATGCCAAATCTGCATACAATGTTCTTCCATACGAACTTCTGCACTTCTTTAGCTGAGATAGTTGCTAATGGTTCTGCCTCGACCCATTTAGAGAAGTAGTCTACTGCGACTACGCAGAATTTTACGCCTCCGGGGGCTGTTGGGAGCGGCCCAATGAGGTCTATGCCCCAAACTGCGAAGGGCCAGGGATAGTCAGCCGAAGTCACCATTTCCGAGGGTGTCCTCTGGATTTTTGCGTGTTTTTGGCATCTGTCACATTTTCGGACGAACTGTCGGGCATCCTTTCTTAGGGTAGGCCAAAAATATCCTTGGCGAAGTACCACTGCGGCGAGGGCGTCCGTTCCAATATGTGAACCACAAGCGCCTTCGTGGACTTCTTCGAGGATCATTTCAGTATCCTCTTCGCCAACACACCTTTGTAAAGGATTTGCGTATCCCTGCCGATACAGTTCTTCGCCTATTAGGAAGAATCGCGCAGAGCGTCTTCGCACTTTTGCGGCTTCGACGGGGTCTTCGGGGAGCGCGTTGTCCGCAAGATACCTCTTTATTGGGTCTTTCCAGCCCTTTTCCGAAGTTGCTATGCTCAGTACTTCAATGCTTGGGTGGTTTAGTACCTCGGTGTATGTTTTTGCCTTTGCCAAGCAATCTGCTTCGGTGTTTTCCCGACGAGGTACATTTTCGATGCGTATGGTGTCGAACTCTCGAATGAGCTTCGTCACCAGTTCGTGGTATTTTGCCAAAATTGGGTCTTTCGCGCCGTAGTCCCCTGCCGTTTGCCGAACTACCAGCTGGGAGTCACTGTGAGCCTTCAAGTTTCTTATTCCAATTTTTCTGGCCAGGCGCAACCCTGCTATCAGAGCTTCATACTCAGCCACATTATTGGTGGCGCTGAAGCTGAACTTGATGGCCTTTATCACCTCTAGACCTTCGGGTCCTCTGATGATTACCCCGGCTCCTTGGTGTTCGGAACCTGAGGCTCCATCCACATGCAGCGTCCATTCTGGCTCACCTTCGCCAGGATCCGGGTGGCTATCTTCGGTGGTAGGTACTTCGGCGATGAAGTCAGCCAGTGCTTGAGCTTTTATGGCTTTCCGAGGTTCATAAACAATGTCGTGTTCGCCAAGCTCTATACACCATTTGGAAAGCCTTCCCGAATGATCAACTTTTTTCATAACATCCCGTAGAGGCAGACTACTTCGGACGATGATGGGGTGAGCCTGAAAGTATGGCCGCAATCTTCTTCCTGCCAGCACCAAGGCATATATGGCTTTTTGGAGTAATGGATACCTGACCTCGGCGCCGTGCAGGGATTTGCTTACGTAATAAACTGGCCATTGTCTCGACCCTTCCTCTTTCACAAGGACCGAGCTCACTGCTTTTTCTGAAACAGCGAGTACAGGATGAGGGGCTCTCCTTCGCGAGGTTGTCGCAGAGTAGGCAGTCGAGAGAAATAGATTTTAAGTTCTTCCCAGGATTTTTGGCAATCTTTATCCCAAGGATGGTTATCATCCCCGAGGTCATTCTCTCTTTTTGCTGCCTTAGTAAGGACTTTGAAGAATGCCCGACACCGATCTCCGTACCTGGAGATGAACCTGCTAAGAGAGGTTATCCTTCCAGTGAGTCTCTGCACGTCTTTCACTGTGACAGGAGTTTGGAATTCAAGCAGAACCTTAATTTTTTCTGGGTTAGCATCAATGCCCCTTTCTGATACCATGTAGCCCAGAAATTTTCTCGAGGTCACGCCGAAGACGCATTTTTCGGGGTTAAGTCGAATTCCGAATATTCTGAGTTGCTGGAAGGTTTCCTCTAGGTCTGTGACATGGTCTTTAGGCATCTTACTTTTGACTATCATGTCATCAACGTAGACTTCCATGTTCCTCCCTATTTGGTCATGAAAGACTTTGCTCATCAGCCTTTGGTAGGTGGCTCCTGCATTTTTGAGCCCGAAGGGCATCCTAGTGTAACAATATGTTCCACCTTCGGTGATGAAAGCAGTTTTTTCTTCATCTTCGGGATCCATCCTTATTTGATGATACCCACTGAAGGCGTCGAGGAAGCTTAGGAGCCCATATTCGGCAGTTGAGTCGACCAACTGGTCTATCGGTGGGAGAGGATAGGAATCTTTTGGGCAAGCATCGTTCAAGTTTCTGAAGTCGATGCACATCCGGAGCTTACTACTTCCTTCTTTTGTAGCAATGACTACATTGCTTAGCCATTCGGGGTACTTGACCTCCCTAACTACATTTGTGTCCATCAAGCGCTGTACTTCGATTTTGACGAACTTACTTTTGTGGGCCGAGATGCTTCGCTTCTTTTGCCGGACAGGTTTTGCTTCCGGACTTACCTTAAGGCTATGTTGTATTATGCGAGGGTCTACCCCTGGCATATCCTTTGGCGAGTAGGCGAACAGCCCTTTATTCATCAGTAGAAAGGATACAAGGTTTTTCTTGTCACCTTCGGCCAAGTTTTTCCCTATTCGGGTATTTTGGCCGGGGACAAGTTCTATTTCTTCCATTTCTACTTTTGCGTACTCTTCCGCCCCGCCCGTTTTTGGTTCTTCGGTTGGTAGTGTCCCTCCTGCTAAGGTTTGTGCGAAGTTGGCTGCTGGGGCCTTTCGGGCTTTGACAAACACCTTCCTGACCTCGGCTTGGTCGATGAAAATTTCGGCGTCTCCGTCCTTGGTGGCGAAGGTGACTGTTAAGTACTTCACATCTGGGCGAATGTGCAAATTCCCTTGTGTTTGCCTTCCAAGGATGGCGTTGTACGACGAAGGGACATCCATGACAATGAACCTCGTCATTGTGGAGGCAAAAATTTCTCCTTTTCCGTTGATCGAACTCCCTCTCATCATCAGGGGAAGGTCGATCCAGCCGAGGACGGGCAGCTCTGAGGGTCCTATTCCAAAGGTTGGTGAAGTAACAGGCTTGAGGTCGATGCTGGATATTCCCAAGCTTGGGAGCAGATGCGAGAATAGGACGTCGGCGTTTGATCCATCGTCAAGCAATACCCTTTTGACGTCCCAATTCCCTATTCTTGCCATGACCAACAATGGGTCGTCATGAGGGAAAATGACGGAGGAACCATCTCTTCGGGTGAGTTTTTTCGATGGGCTTTGGTACTCCATCGTTGCTATTTCCCTAGCTTTCCTCTTTCTCCCCGAGGATGGCAGTCCAGTGGTGATGGTTTGTATTACCCCCGCCGAAGGTGGGAGGCGCCTTTTTGGACTTCGGTTCCTCCTTCTGTCGGAGTCATACTCATCTTCATCAGCCTTTCCTTCCTCCTCTCTTCTTGCCTTCGGCGAAGGCATTCGCAGATAGCGCCGCAGTTGGCCTTGCTTAATCAGCGACTCGATATACTTCTTCAACTGGAAGCAGTCTTCGGTGTCGTGACCGTGGTCGCGATGAAACTGACAGAACTTCTTCATATTCTTTTTGTTGTCAGCGGTCATCGCCTTCGGTCGCTGAATCTGGGACCCCTGTTTCTCCATTGTCATGAGGATGTTGGTCCTTGTGGTGTTCAGGGGTGTAAAGTTCGGAGGAGGCTTCCTTCCCCTGAACCTCCGAGGTCGTCCTGTTTGCTCTGTCGGATACTTGGCTTGCTGGCTTGATCCTTCGGGACGGGAATGATCGTTCTTTGGCCCCTCCATTCTTAGCTCTTCGGCTGTCATATGCTGCTCGGCTCTTCAGAAAAATTCACCGAGCGTGTCTGGGGGGTCTTTGGAAAACTCGTAAAATAGCTGTGAGTCCCTCCGAAGGCCCCGTATCATGGCGAGGATGCGTATTTCTGGCCGAAAGTCTGGAACACTTAGGGCCTCTCGGTTAAATCTTTCGACATAGTCACGGATGGTTTCCCCGTTCCTCTGTGCTATGTCGAACATCTGCACCGGCATCTTCGCCGTAGGACGACTTCCAATAAACTGCTGGGTGAAGGCAGTGGACAGCTCCTGGAACTCTCTGATGGTTCCTGGGGCCAGAGAGTTATACCATGCTGTAGCAGGGCCGGCAAGGGTGACCTCGAAACATTTGCATAGAGTGGCATCGTCAGCCCCGTGCAACACCATGCTCCGTTTGTACTTCGTCAGATGGGCCTGTGGATCTGTTCGGCCATCGTACGTTTCTAGCCGAGGTACCCGGAAATCACTGGGCATGGCTGCCTCGACTATTGTTCGGGTGAACGGTGACTCATCGCCACAGAAAGTTTCAGATAGTCTGGCCCAGACAGGTCTGTGGGCTACCTGTTTTTCCACCCTTTCCAACCTCGCCAATATTTTCTCCATAAGAAGTGTGGCGTTGGGCTCTTCTTCGGGGGAAGGGGATCGTCGGCATCTCTTCGGGGACGGGGACCTCGCCTCAGGTGACGAGCTCCTTCGGTGAGGGATTTTGGGTCGCTTGGAGTCCGTTCGTCCCACGAGCTGTGCCCCGAGGGGCGTGTTTTCTGTTGAAGATTCGTCTCGTGGGTCTCCACTTCCCGAAGTACGATGAGCTGATTTAGAACTTCTCTCTCGACGGTGCGCTGGCAAAGGAGGCCTCTGGGTCTGAGTTTGTTGTGGCCACCTTCTGTCTATCTGCTGTGCCATTTCGGCCATAACAGAACGCTGGAATTCGCGCAGAAAACTCATGGTGATGACCAAAAGGCGTTCTTCCTCAGGCAAGGAAGTCCCTGGAAGGGTTTGCTCAGTAGCTGGTTGTACTTCAGCCGCGGACGGGGACCTCGGAAGTCCCTTATCCTTAGAACGCCGAGTTTCAACGATGACAACCTGAGGGTGGGTTCCCACAGACGGTGCCAAATGATGCCCTTCAGCATCTTTGTCTTGCGACATGGTGAATTTTGAGGGAGCTTCCGAGGAGGGAGAACGCCTGACGGAGATGTTCCTCAGGTGGGAAAGTACCTGAAAGACTCCGAAAAAAGGTTAGGAGGTCCCCAGGATGAATTTCCGGGGAGGAGCCTCCGACGCCCAAGTCAGTTTCCTGAGAAGGTGAAAGGGGACACTTAGGGAGTTTTGCGGACTTGTCTGCTTGTGTTTTTCAGGATAGAAGAGTCCCATACCTGCCAGGACGTGTTTCCTGTGTATTTATAGGGAAGCCTGGCCCGTTTAGATCATGACACGTGTTCGGTCAGATCTTTTCTGTACCTTCGGACATAGGGGACAAGTAGCCAGTGGCAGGCTCCTTGAGCCTTGAACAGAGTCAAATCTTGACAAGACCCAGACGGCTTCGGCGCGTCAGGCTGCCATTTTAGGCAGTGTATTGGTGATCTGTTAGAGGCTCCTTAAATGCTCATTAAATGCTCATGCCGTACTCCCGAGGTCCTTTGGGCGAGGTCATATTTTGGTACGAACGCCTTTCTTCGGGAATCATGTTGGTGGCTCGGGGAGTTCTCTAGCTCGGGGGTTCCGCCTTCGGGGTGAATCTCTCCTGCTTTTAGTAGCTGGTTCTTTTCTCCCGAAAGCCATATGTTCGGTTCCCCGAGAGAGTCATCGACACATTTAGATAACCTGGCATTTCAGCCGAAGTGCTTACTTCATCATGCTTGATTTTGCTTCTGCCGAGGTCTGTGGCAATGCTTCTTTCCGAGCTACGTCAGGCTCCCCGGTCAAACCTTCGGGGAAATTCATGCTGTGGGAGGCGATAGCCCTTTGGCTATCAATTTGAGATAAGGGATTTAAGTTAATTCAACTCAAATAATATATATAAATGTAGTATTACATGTGGGAATGAAGTGTAAATAAGACCCATGTGAATTGGCTTTGGGAATTGAAAGATTGAGCAAGTTTCACGCAAGATAGCATGCTTTCGCGCAATGCTGGAAAACATTGGCAACACGTTGGTGACGCATCGCCGTGGTGATGCCAATTGATGGCATATCACCGATGACTTGCTAGAAATCCTGAGAACTGATGCCTTTGGCGACATGTCACTAATGGCGTCACTAGACATAATTCCTTCAAACTCGGGGCACCTCAAGGATGTCTCAATCTCTCGGTTATCACCCCTAGCCTATTCTAAAATGTTCTGTAGCCTCGGTTGGGTCTAGAACTTATTATTAAGTTGGAATTATGCATTATTTAGGTGGTAATTAAATGGTGTGGTTAAGGTAAGGTAAGGAATGATGGCTAAGAAGGTTAAAGTGTTTAAGTTATTAAGGGAGCACTAAGGGGATTAAGGTGGGATTCAAATTCTTTGTTGGCCTATGTGGGAGGTCTTAGACCTTCGTGCAATAAAAAGAAAACCTAAGAGGATCTTAACCATACCTTGTGGTTTGGTGAGTAAGCCACTAAGAAGCCCTAAGCTGAGCTCCAATAGCTTGGTAAGTTGAACCACATAAGGCAGCTACCCTACACAATAAGTTAAGCGAAGGGATAGGTAAGAGAGGAGTATGTGATGATTTACTCTAAATAGCTCGTTAGAAGTGGGCAAGAGTTAAGTAAGTGATGACTTACTTTAAGGTGTCCGTAAGAGGACTTCACGTGGTTGGTTAAGTGCTAGGATAGGATACGAGGGCCAGTATCCAAGTACTCCAGCCATAAAAGCTCACGACAAGTCTAACACTTATGGGTGTAAAAAAGTCATAAGTGCATTTGCATGTGCATATTTCATTCATCCATTCATCCATCCGTTTTTTGCATTGTTTGTTGATTTTATTTTTGTTTCTAGTTGTGTTGTTGGTTGCTTGTTATTCTATATGTTGTATATATATATTTGCTTATTGTGCCTTTCATGCTTACATTTGTTTCCCTTGCAAGTGCCGAATCCCTTACTGAGTACTCTTAAGTACTCACTGCTTAAGTGTTGCTCAGCTTTTAAGCGGGCTAGTCGGGCTTAATAATTTGTAAGGGGTAGCTGTTAAAGCTAAGTTTTATTGGTTTGAAGGTGTTCTTTAAGTAGGAAACCTCAAGTTTCTAAGCTACTTGTAGCATAAGCTAGTACTAACCAAAGTGTTTGCCTTATAGTTTGAGGCTAAACGAGTACAAGGAAAGTGTGGCTCATCACTTAAAGCTTGCTTGCTTAGGTGAAGAGTTAAGGATGGATCTTAGTAGTCATATGTTGTTTCTTTTATATGTATGATATTTTCATACAAAGAGATTGCCACTACTAGTGTCCATTGGTGTGTATAACATTAGGGTTATATTTGGGTGCATATAAGTTTAAGATGTGTGCACATAGTTGTTACTTGAAGTTAAAACAAGTAAAGTTTTTATGTCTTAGCATGTTTTGAATTGTGTTTTGTTAACTGCCGTGACACTATTTTCAATGTTGTTTTAATTTAATATTTTTGCATACCCAAGACAACGCATGCATATTTCCTATGTAGAGTAGGCTAAGTAACTAGCTGCACGTAATGATTCAAGATACTTCATGAATAATAACTAGCCAATTATAACCAAGTGGGATTATAGTTCCCTAAGAGCCTACCAGTGGAAGTAAATTCAGGGCCTTGGGGCCCTGTTCCACCACAAAATGGATACCTCTTTAGATAAAAACACAAAAAGCCTGAAAGGTCTAGATTTATGTTCCTGTTGATTGTTTTTTTTTTTTTTTTGAATGGTTTAGTTCATGTTTAGAATAGTTAGGATAGTTGGGAAATAGTTTAGAATAGTTGAAGGATTGAGTTTGTAATTTTAAATAGGGAAAAGACTTAGTTGAAAGGTTTTGTTATCGAAGGTGGAATGATGAGTACAAGCTTTGTTTAGGCCACTAAGAGCATTTGCCCCTCAAACATATTTATACAAATGTCTACCTTACTCTCTCCTAACCACATCTTTTTAGAACCTTTTACACTTTAGCCCCTAACTTTGAGTTATTTCACTTTTCTAGATTTTTCTTACAAAATATCTCTTAAATTTATCATTATCTTCTATGTAAATTTTATCTAAGATACTCTAAATTTTCTTATCCATTAAGTATTTCTAGATTTTTCTAAATTTTTTAAATTTGCATCAATGTTTAACACTCCTCCTTAAAGCAAATTTGTTGAACTCTAAGCTTTGTCCGTAGGTACTCAAACTTTATTCTTGGCAGTCCCTTGGTGAAGATCTCAGCAACTTGCTCCTCTGTTATGCAGTATTCCAGCTTGATCTCGTTGTTTGTTGATGCCTCCCTAATTGAGTGACACTTGATTGCAATATATTTGGTGCAGTTGTGGTACACCGGATTCTTTGTCATTCATACGGCTATCTTGTTGTCACAAAAGATCTCTGCTGACTTTTTTTGTTGCTCGTCCATGTCCGCTAAAATCTGTCGCAGCCATATAGCTTGATTTATGGTTCCTACAACTACTATAGATTCCACTTTGGCATATGATTATGCCACAGAGTTTTGCTTCTTTTATGACCAGGAAAAGAATCTTGATCCCAGTGTGAATCCATAGCCAGAATTGTTTTTTATATCGTCCACTGATCTTCCCCAATCACTATCTATCTACCAGAGCAATCTTGAGTCAATAGTGGATCTGAGCAAGATTCCTAAATCCCTAGTTCCTTGGAGATACGTGAGTATTCTTTTCGTAGCTCTATAGTAGATCTCACTTGGCCCTTGCATGAACCTTGACCGTAGGCTTGTAGCGTACATTATATTTGTTAGGCACCTCCTAAGTACTTGGCTTAGGCCAAGAAAAAAACCAAGGAAAATAAGAGAAAACAAAAAAGGGAGAGTAAGAGGAACTACAGAATCTAGTATAGTGGCCTATGTGTAAAGCTGGAGACTGTAGGGCCTATTTGAACATAGGAACTATACTAGAGAAAAACAGACAGAAAACAGAAAAAGGGGATCAAATTGTACTTTGAGATGGGTGGTGCAATTTAATCCATAAACTTAAGGTTTGCATTTTCGGCCATGCAAACGTTTTTTGTGGCTAGTGCAAGACTAGACCAATTATGGGAGACAACAATGATTACTAGTCAAAATCTTGTCCACCACTAAAGTACTATTCACTAGTTACTAGTTAAACTAACTAGTCTTTATTTTAGTCACATGGCCGGTTATGCATGGGTGTTTATGACATCTTGGTACTTGTGTTTGTTACTAGCTTGGCATTATGGGCCATATTGGGCTTAAGTGTCCATTTTAACACAAGTTTAAGTGGCGGCCTTGTGTACATGTGGAGTTGAGGGCTACATTACACCATGCAAAGAAATAGAAGTGAAAGTTGGCATTTTAGCTAACTAAAGACTTATGTCCTTCGGCCGAATCCAAGTCAAAACCATTTAGTTCATTTCGGGCTTGCCTTTATTCTTGTATAGCCGAGAGCTTGTTCTTGAGCTCTTTCACAAATTGGTCTTGGATTCAAGAAGAATTGAGGGAGTTGAAGGATTCAAGCTTGGAGAAGAGTGTTTCGGCTCCTGTTTGCTTGGAATCAAAGGTTGTTCTTGAAGATTGAAGAAAGGCCGAGCCAAACTAAGCTAGGTTTAAGGTAATCTTGTTATCTTCCTTGAATCCATGGTATTTGCTTCCATGAACAAGGATTTGAGTGCTCAAATGTTGTTAAACTAAGTGAATTGAGCATTGTTTATGTAGATGTGGAAAACCTAGTCTTGGCCGAATATGTTGGATGAATGAGCTTGATGTTCTTCTTCATTTCCATGAAAATTAATCCATGACTAAGTATTGTTGTGCCTATTTATGCTTGTGCTAGGCAAAATTTGAGTAAAGAACATCAAGTTGAACAAGTGGAAGTTTGGCCGATAGGTATATTTTGGAGGTAATGGTGTGTTCCTCATTGAACTACATGGTATTAGTGCCATGATTATTGGTTAATGATGCTTTGATGAGCATATGATGAATTAGAATGATGAAAAACAATAGTGTGTGAAGTTGAGCTTTATGGCCGAGAGCATGAGTTAGTGTAATTAAGTGTTGATCACTTGATTACATGGTAAATGTGCTATGAACAAGTTTCATGTGATGGTTTTGATCAAGCTTTGAGTTAATTTGATAAAGAACATTATTATGTGAAATGGGCAATTTGGGCCAAAAACTTGAATTAGTGTGAAATGGTGCATTTCACTTGGTTACTTGGTAATAATGCCATGGATGATGTTCATTGATGATTAGAATATCACGTGGTGTGCTAGAATGATGGGTAGCACATGTATATAAAATTGAGCCTTTTGGCCGAGAGCTTAAGTGTGTATATCTTAGTGTTCTTCATGTGAGTCATGGTAGTTTAATCCATGAGTTTGTGTGTTGATGCCTATATGATTGATTTGGTAGGCATTGTGATTGAAGAACACTTGGATACTTGAAGCTTGGTTGTAGACCGAGAGCTATTGAGGTAGGGTTCACTAACACTTGATGTTGCTTGGTATTGTGCCATGGTTCAAGTGTTTAGAGTGGCTAAGTGATGGTTAAAAATTGCCAAATGACCTTAGTTGCTTGATGGGCTTAAAGTTTATACTTGGTCGTTTTGTTGATTAGCTAATTGACTAGTGTACATGTACTAGAAATGCAAGTAAATGTGGCCTATTTGCTTGGCATTTTGGGAGCTCCAAGTGGAAATGGTATATTGGTAATGGTTTGTGTGCAAGAATGCACATGAGTACATGTATGGTTGGTTAAGGCCGAGAGCAACATTGTGGAGTGTGTGTGTGTACTTGTGTGCTTTGGTGATTCCTTGTGCATGCTAACCCCACTTATGGATTAATTGCCATGGTTATCTATCTTGTATATGTATATGCTTGGTTTTCTTGTCTTTGTGTTTGTTTTGCAGGTTGAACTAGCTAATGGGAGGTTAAGCTTTGAGTGAATACTCAGCTTAACTAAATAGACTCATTTTTTAGTTGAATATATGTATATGAGTGAATCCTACTGAGTTTTACTCACTGCCCATCCTTTTATTTTCAGGCAAGGACATTCGGCCTGAATAGTGCTAAGCTGTTTTGTGTTTGTGCTTAGTGTTTATTTGCTTAGTTTCCAAGGTATGTGCCAATGTGTGCTTGGCTTAGCAATTTTGGATTCATTACAAGTCTTATTGTATGTTGGCCGAGACTTATGTTTTAAGTTTGCAGGCTGTAGAGTGGGAACTGTCTAGGAGAGCATGGATACTTGGACTTTAGCTCTGATTGTGGTATTCACCTTTATGACCATGAATATGGCCATAGGTTTGGTGTTGCAGTGTGTACTTCTGTATGGGATTCTCAAGGTTTTATTTGACCATTAGGAGTATGGTCTCGGGATGTTTGTAACTTGGCATGAATAACTTATGGATGCTTGGCATATATAGCCATGTTAAATGCTAGGTAGACTACTTTTTGGATTGTATGTATGTGTAGTCTTGGATACCTAGTTAGTTGATGTTTTTGTGGATCTTGGATGCCAAGTTATGTATGGGCTATGGTTGGCTTTATGCTTGCTATGTATGCTGAATATTATGGGCCAAAGTTTGGCACCCGCATGTGAATAGTATGGGCCTTATATCTTGAAAATGTTGTGCACAATTATATGCACCTTAGTTGGCCAAGAGCATCATGCATATTTTACTTGTGGTTTTCAAAATCTAAAGCAACATTGTGGGCTTTTGGGTTGCCATGTAAGTAGTACACTTGATTGCACACCATGTATGCACTTAAAATTCATTAAGTGTTGCCTTGCTTGGTATGCAAGTAATCACTAAAAACCTTGCTTGTTGTGCAAGTTAAGGGTATTGGGCCTTGCCTTTGCTGCAAGTTGTTAATGGACCTTGTTTTAAAAGCCACCCGGGCCACCTCCCAGGCCTCTTAACTTAAGAAAATAAGACTTAAAAGCTACCATTACTTGCTTGGCCGAGAGCTAGAAACTTGGTTTGGAGTTGGGCTTGTAAGTTAGATTAGGAACTTATAGGCCAGGGCCTGAGTGAGGTGTGACAATATTTGGTATCGTAGCCATTAGATATAGTAAACTTCTAGTCAGAATTCTATAGTGAGATGAATCTGCTTTTCTCTAGTTATATTCTTTCTATAATTTTTTATTTGTTTCCAGATAAGTAGTGATGGACTTACAAGGGTCCATCTTAAACTTCGTCAGGAGGCTTTGTGTGTGTGTGTATGTGTGTGTGTGTGTGTGTGTGTGTGTATGTTTTTGTGATATGAATATCCTTTTTTTTTTGGCTTCCGCAATCCCCGAGGAAGTAGTGCACAGACTTAAGTTGCTCATTTTTAATGTCTTTATCATGTCTTCTTTGAAGTCTTAAATCATACTCTTATTGTTTCCCATGTAGATTAAATCATCTATGTAAAAAGAAACAATAAGAGTATTTTTACCTTGGGTCTTGATATAGAGCGTTGGCTCATTCATGCTCCTCATAAATCCTTGATTTGTGAAGTGTTCATTGATGTGACTGTACCAAGCTCTTGGTGTTTGCTTTAACCTTGTATAGGTTTCTTTAATTTGAGGACTTTATCTTCATGTCCTTTGCCCAGGAATCTTGGTGATTATTCCACATAGACTTCTTCTTCTAAGATTCCATTTAGAAAGGCTAACTTTACATCCAGTTAATAGATTTTCTATTTCTTTTGCACAGCCAAAGCGATTAATGCTCAAATTGTATCTAGTTTTGCTACTAGAGTAAAGGTTTCAATATACTCAATACCTGCTTATTTTGAGTAGCCCTTGGCGACTAACCTTGCTTTGTGTTTTTGTATTGTGCTATTAAGGTTAAGTTTTGTTTTGTATACCCACTTAACTCTGATGACTTCTTTCTCTTGTAACTCATCCACCAATTCCCATGTTTGGTTTTTCTCAATCATTCTGATCTTTTCTTTCATCGCTTTCGGCCATACTTCTTGCTTTGTAACAACTTCATAACTCTTAGGTTCTACCAATATGAAGCTACATCTTTCATATAGTTCCATAAGTAACTTTGAGCTTCTTAGCCTTGATTATGAATCATTAAAACCTGTGGGCAATGAAGACTCTAGAACTACTACCTGGGACAAAGTTTCTTCGCCATCTTTAATTTGTTTGTCTTTTAGTTCTTCACTTGGAGTTGATATTGGTAGCATGTATATTCCTTTTTCCTTTTCCTCAATCTTCTGTTCATCCTAATTCCAAAATGCTTCCTCATCGAACTTTACATCGTGGCAAAATGTCAACTTCTCAATCTCTCGATGGCAGATTCTATATCCTTTGGATTGTGTGTTATAGCCCATAAAGATTTCTTTTTTGCTCTTGTTGTCGAGCTTGCCTCTTTTCTCTTGTGGAACATGGATGTAACATATGCTGCTGAAAAATCTGAGATGTTTGGCTGAAGGCTTCCATCCACTCCTTGCTTTAATTGGTGTTTTGCTTTCTACAGCTTTGGTTGGACACCTGTTAAGTATATAAATGACAGTACATATGGCTTCTACACAAAATGTTTTTGGCAAACCATTTGCCACCAACATTGACCTTGTCATCTTCATCACAGTTCTAATTTTTTTTTTCAGTTATACCATTTTTTTGTGCATAGCTAACAGTGAGTTACTAATCAACTCCTTCCTCCTTGCAGAGCTTGTCAAATTATCTTGATGTGTAATCCTTTCCTCTATCACTTATTAGGTTCTTAATGTGATGACCACTTTGTTTTTCCACTAAATGCATGAATTTCTTGAATATTCCAAATACTTTTGATCTTTATTTCATGAAATAAACCAAAGTCGTTGTAGTGAAGTCATCAAAAAAGATAATGAAAAATCAATTTTGATTGGAGTGATCATCCTCATCGGCCTGCATATGTCTGTATGAATTAGCTCCAATAGCATTTTGGCTCTCGAAGAGGCTTTAGACAAAAATGGTTGTCGATGTTGTTTCCTAAGTAGACATTATTCACATGTATCTTTTATAACTTCTATCTTTGATAAGTCCTTGATCATGTTTTGTTGTTGAAAAGTCTTTAACCCTTGAAGGTTAAAGTGGCCAAACCTTTTATGCCACAACCAAGATTCGTTATCTTGTGCTTTCATGGAAATTTGAGTTGTGTACCTCCATTGAATAGGAAAGTTTCTTCTTTTCATCTTAATATTGGCGATGACTAGATTCTTGTCCTCTGTGTTATAGATAGTGCAGTAATCTGATTCAAAACAAATTGTATATCCATGCTCCATCATTTGGCCAATACTTAATAGATTTTCTGCCAGATCTAGGACACACAGGACGTCATATATGTATAGCATACCTTTCTTTGTTTGGACTGCTATAGTACCTTTACCCATGATCTTGATAGATTTTTTGTCTACTAGTTGCACCTTCAGACTGTAGGTGGTGTCTAGTATAGAGAACACCTCTTGATTTAGTGTCAGATGATTGCTACAAGTACTATCTATCGATAAGCCACATATTCTTGTTTTGTTCAGTAGTTGCTTGGCAGACATAAAGGATATTTTCTTCATCTTCTTGCTCCTCTGAGTAACTAGCTTGATGATTTTTGCTTCCGTTGGATTGGCAGTCCTTCTCCATATGCCTAATCTTTTTCCAATTACAGCATCTTGGTTGTCCTCGGAACCAACAATCTTTCTCCAATTGGTTTGCTTATTTTTAAATTCCACATGGAGGATTTGCTGATTTCCTCAAATTTTCTCTTTGACGAGAACTTTTACTTGATATTTCTTGTTATTTCTGAGATTGATTTTTTAGCTAAAAGATACTCTCAGGTGGATCTTCATGAAGCTTACTCAGCCTTTTTTCTCTTGCTTCAAGTGAGCCTATAAGTTCAGACACAGATAATGTTGATAGATCTTTTGTTTCTTCTATGATAAAGATTATTAACTCAAATTTCTCTAGGATCGAATTTAATATTTCTTCAACAATTTTCTGATCTGAGAGTTTTTCTTCATAGGCTTTCATTTGATTAACTATTTCTGTTAATCTAGAATAATATTCATTTATTGCATCAAAATCCCTCATTTTTTATATTTTTCAATTCTTGTTTTAAACTTTGTAGTCATATGACACGTACCTTGGAAGATCCTTGAAACTCCTCTTGCAAGATGACTCATGCTTGGTTTGCACTCATTGCCATGATGATTCTTGGAAAAGTAGTATCTGCCACCGACTGCTGTAAAGTGAACAGTGATTGTGTGTCTTTTGCCTCCTCATCCTTCAACTTTGCAATTTGTGTCTTGTTCAACATGGAAGTATTCACAGGAATATTAATTCTTTTTTGGACAACATTCCACAATTTTTTAGACAAAATATATGTCTTTATTTTGATCCTCCAATAATCATAGTTTTTATCAGAGAAAACCGGCAAAAAGACGACTTGCTTATTTTTTGAGATAGCCATCAGTGATGAATTTTTGGATTATGGAGATTATCTAGGAAGCATTGGTTGACCTATACCTAAATAGATGACCAAATGAGGCTTTGATACCACTGTTGATTTTTTTTAGAATGGTTTAATTGATGTTTAGAATATTTGGGATAGTTGGGAAATAGTTTGAAATAGTTGAAGAGCTGATTTTGTAATTTGAAATCGGGAAAGGACTTAGCTTAAAGGTTTTGTTATTGAAAGTAAAAAGAGGTGTGCAAGTTTTGTTTAGGCCACTAGGATAACTCTAGATTTTCTTAGCCATTAAGTATTTATAGAGTTTTCTTAATTTTTTAAATTTGTGTCAATGTTTAACGGTTCCCAAGTGTGAGTCACGCATCCTTTTTGTCGCAATGATGACCCAGGTAGGCGGTAACTGGTGACTGTCATTGAAATGGCGTGAGTCACGGTGATGTTTGTCGCTAGTGTGGGCAAGAGCCTGCAATAAAGATTCCTCCATACGCTACATTTCTCACAACAAACCAAAGCGCACGGTCCACTACTTTCCCAGAGCATGGTAACATCTCTCGTTTCCTGCTAGCGGCATCCCTTTATCTTCTATGGGTTTTCTTGAATCTTCAAATCTTCAAATTATTTAACTTCTTCAAATATTTGATGTAAATGCTGAAAACTTGTTTGCGAAAATTTCAGCATTTATCTTGTTACAGCCCAGGTGAATCCGAGTGTTGTCTTTAGGGAGGTTTAGTAGCTGTGCAGTAGAGTGATTGTTTTGCGAAGTGAAAGATGTCTGGCAACATATTCGCTGCCCCAGTTATAAGCCCGACAAGCTTTGTTCCGTACAAGGGGTGTTTGATGAGCACGCAGGCACCAGTCCAAGCAACAACGTCGGAAACCATCGGTATCAAAACATTGATTCCCCGATCAACAAACAAATCCGGACCACAGATCACATTTTCAGGGATTACTGGAACATACACAACGCTAGAAGAAAGGCGGGCGCTAGAGGCTCAGAAGCAGGGAGCAATCACATATGCCCTGCTCAAGAACGAGCTCAGTTTCCCCGTAGAGTACGCGGGACATCGAGATTGGTCCGGTTATGTGTACAGGGGCCTGCCATTCCCCATGGTGATTGAAACTGATCGGGTGGCCTGTTTCGTGCACGTAACGGACGATGGGAATAACTTCCATCAAACTTACGAGGATGGTCAGATTTCGGCCGGTGGTGTGGCGTATAAGGGCCGGTGTCCAGAAACCGGAAGAACTTACTTCTTTGTGTTCGCCTGGAGCAACGGTAGGCGAAAGGTTGGTAACGTTCCATCAACTTTCTGTATTGTTGCTGTTATTATTTCTAAATTAACTTTATGCCTGCCTGCAGCTGGCTCACACAGAGATCCTAAACATTGCGAGTGAAGAGCAAATTGATTGGGACAGGATCTACAAGACACTAACTTGGGAGATTAAGAACAAGACCTCTCAAGTTTCGGGAAAGACGGGCGAGTCGTCGATATATTCCATGATCAATTGGGATGGTTGGGAGAGCAGATTTCAGAGAAGTTGCATTACTATGCATTTGAAGCAGGACCTAGTTGAAAGTAAGCCCCTTCAAAATCCCTTGGCGTCAGTATCACTGGGTTCGATGAACTAAATCAATGTAGCATGAATAAACTAATTGCCCTTCGGTCTGGCCAACCAATTATTTTTTTTTCCGAGTAATTCTACGTTATCCGTCGAATTGACAAGGGATGAGCATGAACGAAATATCCTAGTATATATTGACTTCGAGTTTTGTGAATTAAAGCAGACAAACGCCAAGACATCTGAATACCAGAAATCATAGATAGAAAATCTTCTAGATGAGAAATTAATTTATTGATAAAGATAAGACAGGCAAAAAAATAAATGCAAACTAAAACTAATAAAAAAATGCAATTTGTAAACATGATACAATTTTTTTTTTCTTGTTTGGATCAGAAATGAACTTCATATAAAGCCAGTAAGCAACTGGGCAAACAATTAACAAGATGCTACTGCAAAAAACAAGCAGCACAAGAGTTCTAGAGCAGAGTTGTGCTGCTACTTACGAAAACACCCTATCACCTTCACAACCAGAACCCAATCCTGTATGCGCAAATCTAGGCATAGAATCCAGTAATATAGAGAGATGTTGACTCCTGACCTGCCCCCCGTGTCGAGATCCAGCAAATTTAAAGGATTGGGGGTGCTTTGAGAAGGAGAAACAAAATTTAGAGAATAAAGTTGGCAGTTTTCAGAGATTTCGTTAACTTTAATTGTAAAATTGAAGAAAGGATCACCCTTAGGACAAACATAGGAAGTTTGTGGACTTTAAGAGTACAAATGAAAGTTAGGGACCCATTTAGAATAAGATGAAAAAGTTAGGGATGACAAATAAATTTTACCCATTTAGGAAACAAAGAGCTAACAATTGTTGCTAGCTAGCACCAAATCTCAGTTTTATAAGCGATTAGCCCTAATATAATTTCCTTCAAGAGAAAAGTGTGTTCACTCCATCTAATATTACCAAACCTTTAGTTTTTTTTTTTTTAACGGCAAGACAAATGAAATTTTATTGATAAGGATATAAGAAATATATAGAGAGCAAAAATCCAGCTAGTTGCTGGAAACAGAACCCTGATAATGTACAAAAGGCTTTGAAAATCCAATGTTTTTATTGTGTAAGATACCCCAGTACAACTCAATTACATAGTGTTACCACCAAAACTCATAAACTGTGGCTAGATAATGCAACCATGTGATCATGACACCATTGAAACCAAGAATAGTTGAAGTTCTTGTCTCTTTTTGAAATCTAGATAAACGACTTGTACTGAATTGTATTGAATATCACCCTATAGTCGAAAGTTTTACCATTGAAGATCTTTGTATTTCTTCCATTCCATATGTACTAAACTGTGATTAGAAGAACCATTACCCAAACCTTCATTGCTCTGGCACTTCTTAAATTATGATGCCTTTGACATAGAACTTTTGGGAGCACACTTGAATTTTATTAACGAGTGGACCACCAGGTGTAGATGAGATCCTAGATAAGTGATATTTAAGTGCAACCAAGCAAACTATGGTTCGTTTCATCCAACATAGCACCACACAATGTATAGAAGGGATGCATTTGACTAATATTTTAAGGAACAAGATTCAAATTTGTAGGTAGCCTATCCTGCGATGCTTTGCAGCCAAAAATATTGACCTTGATTGGCACCAATCTGTTCCATAGGGAACCTTCAGGCCAAGCAGTGCCATTGGAATGGGCTTTGCCAATTTTCCATTGTACATCTGTAACCAAGTAGTCTCCATCATGGATTAAATGCTTGTATGCTTTATCTATCACATCTGAAGCAACCTGAAAGTTTTGCACCAAATGTGTTAGCTGTAACTCCTCCCAGTCTCTTAGTCTCCTATGCCACTTCTAGTTCCATTCCCAATTCCCCTCTTTACAACTTCTTCTATTGCTCACCTTGTAATTATCCACTGTTTCTAAAGAGTAAAGACCAGGAAACTTTGACTGTAAACTCTTTTCCCCCACCCAAATATCTCTCCAAAATTTCACTACCTAATCATACCCAACATTCTAGTGGAAAGCCCTAACAAAATTTCACTCTAGACCCTTAATCTCATATCCCACCCTAATAATGTCACTCCCAACTCTTCATTTATTTCTTCTTACACCTTCTTCCATACCACCTTCATCACCATATAGAAATACTATTACTCTTTTCCAAAGTGAGCTTACTTCTAACATGAACCACCACCACCATTTACCAAGTAAGGCTAAATTTCTAGCTTTTAAATTACCCACACACAAGCCTCCATCTTCTTCCACCACGAACACCCTTTTCCATGCTACCTAACTTATTTTCCTACCCTCCCCAACAACCCACCCCACAAAAGTAAGAATTTTGCAAGCTTTCAAGAAGTTTAAAAACACTTAAGGGGTGCCAAAAATTTAGAAGAAAAGTAGGGAGAAGCTACTCAACATGGTTTTGATTAGGGTAATTCTACCACCAATGGAAAGCTATTAAGATAATGTTAGGAGATCTATTTTGAATATCTTGTGAGTATAGGATATTGTTTTCTTACAAGGCAGAGTTAGCTTGGAACCTGGTTTCTTGGTATTTAAGTCTAACTTTACTTACACTATTTGCCATGCATGCAAGTCTCAAACCTCTATATATGAGAGCTTTGGTTGTTGTTGTACTACATACACTTCAAATCAATACCAGAAATTAGTTCATCAAACTTCACATGGTATCAAAGCAACCTGTATCTGTATCAAAACCTAAAAACTAAACACATAGCCATGGTAGATAATAACAACAAAGTTGTTACGTCGTTTGGTTTGGCTCCACTACTACCCTATGGAAATGATCCCTCCTCTCCTTACTACCTAAATGTGTCGAATAGTCCAGGATACATCTTGGTCACTTATCTCCTGAAAGGCGAGAATTATCCAACATGGCAACATGTGATGATCAATGCCCTTAATGTCATGCCTAACTTAGCCCCTAGCCCATTTGAGAGGTTTAGTACCTCAATTTATTAGTCTTGATGCTTAATTTCTTGTTTCTTAGGTATGTGATGCATATTAGTCATATGGGCTTAAGCCCATTGGGCATAGCTAAGGTACATAGGAAAGGTAATAGGGTACACCTACACTTTGCCAGGGCAATAGGCATGTACCCAGGACATTACTTGTACTAGCTTGTTAATTACTTAAAGGTTTAGTGCCATTTGAAACAAGCTAAGTACATATGTGGAATTATGTGTTCATTCATCATACATACCAATCATAGCCAAGTATATGCATGGCAACCAAAACATCATTCCAAGTTTTGAAAACTTTGTTTCATGTGCTCATGTCTTGCATACTCATATATGTCTCGGTAACATGTATACATCCACCAATGCACATAATCACATACATGCACTTAACTTCATTATATGCCATTTTAGCACATCATATGCATCCAACTCCATACCATTTCAAGTTTACTTATAATTCCTTCTTTAAGTGCACATACATGTCCATGAACATCCATATTTCACCAAGTGAACATAGTCTTATGAACACATGATTATTATGGTACTAAAATGTGAACTCATTTCCATTAGAACATTAACAACATCATTGCTTCATATAAAATCTGAGACATGCTATGAGTTCATCACCAACACAACTTAAGCTTCAAAAGTGGACATCAACCATAACACATGCATAGAACTTGGTAAGTCCACCAAGAGCATTAAAACACCATAAGTTCGAAAGTCCACATATACATGCCATTTCAAATAGGCAACCGAAAGTGATCATAACCACTTAAAACATGCCCGTAGTCTCAAAGACAAGTCTAAAAAAATAAATTCCATAGAACATATTCCACCTTAATAGACCTTTTTCCCACAAACTCTAGACACCAAGGGCTTGCACAATGAAGTCCACACATATTACCTTGATACAAAAACAACTCATAATACTTTGAACACTTAGACTAGTGAGCAACAACATACACACATAAAATACCTCACCAAGACAGAAAGAGTATCCAATACTCTTAGCTTGATTGCCTTTCAAGTAAACCTTTTCCTACGTAAAATAGAGTAGGGAGTGAGTATTAAACTCAGCAAGAATTCCATATGGCTTCCAAATCCTAACATAGTAAGGATTTCATATGGCTTCCAAAGCCTAACATAGGTTAAGTATTCAACTTAACCGAATCCTTCCAAGCTCCTGCAAAGAAAACACTAAAACAAAAAAAACATAATATACATATACATATAACAATATTGATAATAAAAAGGGCTAGCATGAAAAACCAATCAGAGAAGCACACATAACACACACACACACACCACTAAACACCATTCCCATAAGGACATAGCAAGCATGCATCATAACACATAGTTTGGGTTAACCTTCATATTTTTCATATAAAATCTGGGAGCTCCCTAGCTTGGGAATTGAGTTGGCCTACTTAACTCCTAGTTATAATGCTTGCACATAGTTAATTAGTTAAAAAGAACATAGTTGCCGAAGCAACACATAGCCTTCATAGCACCTTAGGATCCTTTGGCATTCGATATCCATCACCTAAGAGCTCGAATACTCACAAACAAACATAAGTACACCATAGAACTTAGTGAGTATGAAAAATCCTTACCAAAAACCTTAGTAACTCTTGTTGCCTGAAAGCTTAAAAGCTTGAAATATGCCTTTCCTTGCTTGTTGTTGCTAAAACTTCAATTCAAGCTTAGAAACCTTTGATGGCTGAAACTTAGCAACGTTGATTCTTGCTCTCCTTAGCTCAAAAGCTCAAGAATCCATCAAAACCCTTCAACCTCCTTCTTGATTTTTTCTTTGGATGTTCTTAGAAGCTCAAGAACACCATGAACAAGTGTTTAAGCTCACAAGACCTCTCCATGGTGGATATGGCTGAATCTTTCTTAGCTTGTTAGTTTCAAGAACTAAGCTTTCAAGCTCAAGTAGTCCACAAATCTACCAAGACCACTAACCTTCCTCTTGATTCTAGCTCCAGATATTCTTAGGAGCTCATAACACCAAGAACACTTAGTTAAGCTCTCAAGACTTCAAAGATGGTAGCACAGCCGAATGTATGAGTGAGTATAAAAAGTGGAAGTGTGAGATGAATGTGGGAGAGTGAATAAGAGCTTTTGGCCGAATGTAAAGAGAAATGAGCGTGAAAAGAGCATGGGAGCTTGAATGGTTGAATGTATGAGTGAGGAGTATGAGATGAGTGTGTTTGGAGGAGTGAATGAATAAAACAAATGAATGAATCAAATGGAGAGAGTGATGGCAAGCTATTGGAGCCTAATTGAGTAGGAAACATACTTGAATGGGGCAATAAACAAATGTGGGTGGGAGACAAATGTGGGGGATAAGTTTAAGTGGTGGTGTAAGTGGAGCATGGGCTTTGATTAAAATAGTAGTGAATATGGGGGGCAAGGGTGAGTAGGAGGTATAGGTTTGACTAAAATATGGTGAGTGGGAGGGAATAGAATATAAAATTGTGAATGGGAGATGTAGGATTTGGATATAATATTAGGGATTAAATGGGCATGGCCGGCCATGGCATTCTTGCCTTAAAATGGGTTATTTCCTATTTAGTTACTTAATTTCCTTGCATTGTGCAACTGTGCCCTTTGCCCAATAGTTCAATTGAGTCCCTCACCTTTATAAATCATCATTTTCATCCCTTTTTCTTCTTGGCAAAGCCAAGTTTAATTTTAAGAGTGATCAACACTCAAAATTCATTTCATCCTCAATCAAGACATAATTTTCCAAGCTCAATGAGCTTAATTCTTAAATCAAACAAAATTCTTAAGCTCTTAATCCTTATAACCCATGGCTTAATCATTTAGGGCTTTCAAGGCATTATACTTAAAGCCAAGAACAAACTCAGTCTCATGGACAGATCAATAGAAAAGCCAAAAGCAGCATATGCCAGTCACTGGACATGAATCAAGTGCAGTTCCATCATAATTTCTTGGATTTTCAATTCTCTTGCTCCAAAACTTTAAGATAGTGTTTCTTATTAATACATAGCTAGAGACATGTGGATCAACTTGGAAGAATGCTTCTCTTAAGGCAATGTTCCCAAAATTCATAAATTGAAGATAAAATTTGCACTTATGCAACAAAAGGAAGTCTCGGTGGCTGTATACTACACCAAGTTAAAGGCATTATGGGATGAACTTGCAACGTATTCTAACATGCCAAACTGTAGTTGTGGTGCCACAAAGGAGATTATTGAAAAATGAAAAACTGAAAAGCTACATCAGTTCCTAATAAGACTCAATGAACACTTCAACAATGTTCGCTCGCATATATTGAATATAGAGCCCATGCTTAGTTTTAGCAAGGCAAATGCCCTGGTAACAAAAAAAAAAAAGCATTGAGACATTGTAACACAACGAAATATAGTGCCTGAGGTAGCAGCCTTTAGCATTAAAAGGACTAGCAAAAGTAATGTGGACAAGGACACTAAAGAGCAATGCAAGCATTATGGAAAAAGTAGGCATGGTTATGAAAAATGCACAAAATTGTTGGATATCCAGATTGGTGGCCAAGCAAAAAGAAAAATCCATCCAATCAAAGGAAGACCAATCCCAAGACTGGACAAACCTTAATCAATCAAATCTCTATTGATAATAAGGAAAAGTCATCCAATGATGTGCAATTGACACCGGGGTAAATCCAACAACTCCTTGCGTTATTATCAAAATAGAAAGAGGATGCTGAAGCCAATTATCTTGGTACGACTTGTCATAAGAATTTTAGTTGGATTTTAGACACCGGTGCTTCTGAGCATTTAAAAAACTGCCAAGGCCTATTACAAACCTTAAAGAAAGGAGAAGGTCTTCCAGGCGTTAAGTTGCCTAACGGAGCAAGTTTGGGAACAGATGCCAAAGGGCGAACAATTTTTTCTGCTGGAATACAATTGCTTCATGTGCTTTATAAACCTTCATTTACTTGTAATCTTATTTCAATTAGAAAACTGACACAGTAGCTCAATTGCTCAGTGACCTTTTATCCTTCCTTTTGTTTCATGCAAAACCTTGCTTCGAAGAAGCTGATTGGGAAGGGTGAATTGCGAGATGGGCTGTATTACTTCAAGGAGCTCCAAATTTCTATGGTATATATAGCTAACTCTAAAACTTCTCCTATCATTTGGTACCAACATCTTGGTCATGTTCCATTTAGTAAATTTTTTGATATTCCTTATGTTCCAAACTTACTTAAGAATCAAAATTTTTTTTGTGATGCATGCCATCATGCAAAATAGACTAGGAAAATATTTTCTCTTAGTTTAAATAAATCTGAGAATGCTTTTGATTTTGTTCATATTGACGCATGTGGCCCTTACAAAACTACTTCTTTATCAACAGCACATTATTTCTTGACCATTGTTGATGATTTTAGTAGGTGAACATGCATATATTTGCTCAAATGAAAATCTAATGTCCATATGCACTTTGAACTTTTTCATGCTTTGGTTAAAAATCAATTTGGCAAGCTTATTAAGCAAGTTAGGTGTGATAATGATTTAAAACTTACCGCTGCTCCTATGATTAAATTTTTTCAAAATAATGGGGTCACGCTTCAAACTACTTGTGTTGACACACCTCAGCAAAATGGGATTGTTGAACAAAAACATCGTCACCTATTAAAAGTGTTGGCAACTATGAAATTTCAAGCCAATTTGCAAACCATGTTTTGGGGGGAATGTGTTCAAACTGCTACCTATTTAATTAACCATACTCCTCTTATGAATTTGGAAGGTAAAAGTCCCTACTAAACTTTGTTTGGTTGAAACATTTCTCTAGATCATCTTCGGGTCATGGGTTGCCTTTGTTATGCTCATAATAAAACAAGTGATAAGTTTGAACATAGGTTAAAAAAAATGTATGTTCATTGGATACACATCAGGTCAAAAAGGGTATAAAATTTGGGACATTGAGTCACAAAGAATGTTGGTTTCTTGTGACATTTCTATGAACATGTGTTCCCTTTTGATGTAGCCATTAGCACAGATACAAATAATCCAGCCCCTAAACCCACCTTAGTTGAAGTATTCAAAGAAACAGCTCATCTGTCTCAACCAACAGCAAACATTGAACCAAGCCAATTGACCTTAACCATCAACCAAACCAACTCTAATTAAGAAATACCCTTAGAAATTACTCAATATCCCAAACCTCATAGAGAAAGAAGACCTCCTTCCTATCTGTAGGAATATATTTTTTAAGCTATTTGTAGTGTAAGTTAGTACTGACCAAAGTGTTTACCTTACAGTTTGAGGCTAAGTGAGTACAAGGAAAGTGTAACTCATCAATTAAAGCTAGCTTGCTTGGGTGAAGAGCGAATGATGGATCTTAGTATATATATGTTGGTTCTTCTATATGTATGGCATTTTCATACAAAGAGATTGCCTTTACTAATGTTCATTAGTGTGTGTAGAACTAGGGTTACATTTGGGTGCATATAAGTTTGAGATGTATGTACATAGTTCTAACTTAAAGTTAAAGCAACTAAAGTTTTATGTCTTGGCTCATTTTAAATTATGTTTATTTAATTGCCGCAGCACTATTTTCAATGTTGATTTTATTTAATTTCTATTGCATAGCCAAGACGATGCATGCATATTTTCTATGCAGGGTGGGCTAAATAACTAGTTGAACGTAATGATTTAAGATACTTCACAAGTAATAACTAGCCAATTGTAACCTAAGTGAGATGATAGTTCCCAATAAGCCTACTAGTGTTAGCAAATCAGGGCACTGGGGCCCTATTTCGCCACACTTCAAGGTTCCCAAGTTTTGATACTAATTTATAGCTATTACAAAGTTATGACTACATAAATAAAACCAAAAGCACTAGACTTTGATACAAGAAAGGAGACACTATTGTTACAAGCTAACTAATAAAATTCATATAGCCATGCCATCTAGAGCAATAAAGTGGACTGATATACATATACCTGAAAGATGAATTTTTCAAACTAAAAAAAAAAGCCTGTAAAGCCTTTAAAACCTCAATAAACACAAAAATTGTTTATCATAAAAATGGTGAGGTTAAGAAAGAAGGTTTAGCAAAGATAGAGATATAAGAATAGGCTTCTTAGAGTCAATGCATAGAAATACTCCCTCACAAGCTAGTTACAGGCCTGCTCAAACCTCTTTTCAACATTTAAAATTCTAACCATGAAAAGGTATTGGGATGAATTACAAAGTCTATGGAACAAGTTTCTCATCCAGTTTATAATGTGGATTCCATAACTTATGGAAAATGTCAACACTTAAACAACCAAAGGAAGTAAGGTCCAAGGGTTAACCTGATATAAGTTTTTTATACCTCCAATTTAATGTTACAGAAGAGCCATTCAAGATATACCAAAAAATTCTAAGTGATGATTTCTCATTTAACAAAAATGAAATTAGAGAATGTTGGTTAGCTAACACACACACCAAGGAAGAAAGAAAAACCATTAAAATGCTTTGATATTAATAAAATTAGATGAACAAAGAAAAACCTTAAGTTATTTGAGTGGCTTATCCCCACATTTGCCTTGGGTGAAGAAACTATCTTTGACATCTTAGAAAAAAATTTGTTAACATAAAAAAGAAAAAATAGTCGACAATTAACAACAGTTCACACGTTCTTGGCCATAGATTATAACAAATCAGCATTTTTTTTATGCCCACAGGCATAGCAGAATTGCAGCAAAAATATATTTGCTACAATCAAAATTATTGCATTAAAAGGTTGGAAATATCTAGGTATAGGCAAAAATCATCACAAAATTAAGGCATACCTCTGATGATTACAATCATTGTAAATTTAGTAACAAAACAGCAACAATTACATATAGCAATGCCTATGTGATGATTTTCTATTGATGAAAAATCTTCCACAATCATAAACTCACACTATACCAACTGTTGAATAGTGTCATTAACTGCAACCTTAGTTTAGCTTTCCGTCTATTCTTAAACCTTAGCCTAGAACCAAGGGAATTGGTAGTGCAAGTCATCATTCTCTACCTTTAGTTGAGTAATCTTAGCTAACTAGTTATTAATGTATGGCACATAATGAAGTTGGGAAGAAAAATTACCTGGAATGAGCCAAAAGTATCAAGATCTATAGAGCAAGGTGGAAGACCCAGTATGCTACCCTTATTTGGCAGGCTAGCTAATTTGCGCCATGCGTTGTCATCAAACTAGGGATAGTATTATCATTTTGGAGTAGTTTTAGGTGATCTACTCAATGTATGCATTCTATAATAAAAAAAAATAGAGTTTACAAAATTTTTTATATAAGGTATGTAGCTTTGAGAATAGAAAATTAGAAATCATTACCTGAGTTGACACGTGATCAAATCATCTAGCTAATAAGGTTTTTTCATGTATACATCCTGGTCCACCGCTCCTAAAACATGAGGTCTTATTCATTTTGTACTTTTATCTAGACCAATTTATAGTGCATTAACAAATGAATTAATTATGTATGTAGTTTGAAAGAAATAAAATAAGTTGTACTAAAGATTAGTTCTTACCATCTCATCCCAGTGCATCATGCGAGAAATGAAGCCCGTAGTGTATTTTTGGATTGCTCCTAGGGAGCCGACTGTATGCTTGGTGGGGGAACTAACTACGGACCACCTCTTCTAGGTTTCATCCTACCATTGGTCACACAATTAATGTCATTAATGGTGCCCAATAGCACCTTCGTCATGTGACATGGTGAGCTCGAGAGGGACTTCCAGTAAGGGAGGACGTCTGGAGCTGAAGTTTCCCAGGAGGGTCTGCCTGAAACACTCAGAAAAAGTGGGCTAGGAGGTCCCCGGGAAGTTTTTCCGGGGAGGAGCCTCCAACGCCCAAGTCAGTGTTTTGGGAGGAGACGAGAGGATGCAGGAAGGTTAAGGATTCTTGCCTGTTTCGTGTTTTTCTCGGAGAGAGAGAGTCGAAGTCCTTTGTTGAGGCCATTTCCCTGGTATATATAGGAGTATGTGGCCCATTCAGATTGCGACACGTGTTCGGTCGAATGTAATCTGTACTCTTGGGCGTAGGGAACCGTTAGCCATTTCTAGGCTCCTTGGGCTGTGGGCCGAGACAGGAGTAGTCCTACATGACATGACGTGGACGTCATCGACGCATCAGAGCACGATTTAGGATGGCATGTAACGCGTGTGGGCGACATGTCAAAGGCTCCTTAATTGCTTCTGCCATACCCCCGGGGTCCCTTTGGACGAGGTCGCCCTTCAGGGAGCGAGGACCCTTCTTTCGGAATCGTGTTAATAGTTTAGGGGATTCCCTAGCTCTGAAGTTGTTCCTTTGGGGGGATTCTCTCCTGCCGAAGATGGCCGGTCCCCTTCCCCTGAGGATGGTTTGTTTGACTTTCCAAGGAAGGCAACACACTAGTCTCCCGAAGCTGGCGCTATTCTTCTAGGGGTCATTAGCGTACTACCGAAGTCATCTGTCTACAGTTCATAGACAAAAGGAACGATAGCACTTCGGCTATCACATGCCCCTCCTTGGAAAGCCGAAGTGGAAACTTCGGCTTGTAGACCTTTTAAGGGCTCTTTTCGGGGCCCAAGGCGTGATGTTTACGTCAAAGATACACTTGTTACCCGAAGACATGTACTGTTCGGCCAAGTGTTACTGCCTGCCCTTTGGTGTTCTCGAGGTAACCTACCCCTTAACTTTTCCTCTTGCAGGTTTGTGTACCGTCGTCTGTGTACCGTCCTGTCTCGTAACCAAGCGTGTCAGTTTGGAGCGGCGTGCCCGAGTTTTAGGGGTGTCAGAAAGCGTGTCCCTCATTTAGCGCGGTGACTGACACGTGGCATGCGGTGAATGGAGGGGGCTGCATTGGTTACGCCAGGCGCATCTTTTCGTGTGCAGAGGGTAATTATGGCGACTGTTCGCCTTTGCGGAGCACTTATGATGTCGATTTGACTACCCCTTCTCAGTCTATATAAACCTTCCTCCGTCATAATCCCCTTTTGCTCTGCTTCTGCTTTTGCTCTGCTTCCAACTGTTTTTGCGCTTTCCCCCCTTTTTTCATGGCGGTGCCATCGATGGAGCAATTTCCGGCAACTTTTCACGACGGCGTCTTCAAACCCTAATGTCAGCAAAACGTTTGGTGGGTTTTGATTTCTAAGGCCCTTCGATTTTCCTTGTTTTTCTACTTCTTCTAAGCTTCCCGAAGTTGTTTTTCTTTTCTCCGAAGTCCTTTTTTCGTTAATAATGTCTTTGCCAACTCCACTTACGACTGTAGCACCTATCCCCGAGAGCAGGCAACCTCTCATACACCACCATTGTTGTTCCACTTTGGAGAAGTTAGCGAAGTAGAGAACCAAATTTTTTCTCCCTTCTTACGCCACCACCAAACTACCTGGTCCGAACCAGCTCAATTTTATGAACGCTAAAGATGAGGTTACCGTTTTCCATGCCCAATTGAAAGCCGGACTTCAGTACCCTCCTCCGAAGATGATTTGCGACTTTTGCCAATTTCATGGCATAGCCGTGAATCAGCGTCCTCCGAACTCGTACTGTTATTTTAACACCTTCCTCTATATGTGTGGAGTCTTCAAAATAGAACCCCATTTTATCCTGTTTTTGCAGTACTACAAGCTCTATTCAGTCCCAAAGGGTGGCTTTTATTTCATGTTACCTCGGGGATCAGGGAGCAAAAAATTCATGCTCACTTTCACTACTAAGGATAGTTGGTGAGGGTGGCAAATGAAGTTCTTCTTCCTGAAGGTGGAGGAGGCTTGGTCGCACGTCCCGACCAGGTGGGCTCAGGGAAAGCTGGAGACGGATGTTGTGGACCCCAAGAAACTGCTAACTCCCGAGTTGGCGGCAAGATATGCGGACTTCAACAGACGGATCCGTGCTGTCGCCTACTGGGATGCCGAGATCCTTTCGTGCTCCCTCTACCCCTTCCCCATCATGTGGAAGCTTATGATCGATGAGGTTCTTCGGGAGTTGGGGGTAGTTAAGGAGCACAAAACGGACCTCGGCATGCCAGCTCCTACCATCGCTGGGAAGGAGTCCTGGCTGGTAAAGCTTCTTCGGAAGGAGCTTACTTATGAAGCCTTCTTTGAGCGTAAGTTCTTTTCAAATTTTTTAGTATAAGTATCCGTCTAGATTCACACTAATGTTTTCTTTCTTTTTTAGATATGAGTGACGAGTTTGGTGCCTACTACAAGTCTCTCTTTCTCGGCCAAGCCGAAAAGGAGGGTAGATGAAGAATGACGCCTCTAGGAGGCGTAAAACAAGTGGGAGCGGGCTGTCCTCGGCCAAGACGGTGAAGAAGGACATTTTTCCTCACCTCCGGAAGACACCGAGGAGGTTTGCGGCAAGCCCGACGCCACCACCGCCCAGTTAACCGAGGTGGCCTCCGACGCGGTTTCCCAGAGTCCCACCACTTCGGCAACTCTTTTGGGTTCTTTGGCGGAAGTTCCTTCTACTAGGGAGCTCAAAGAGCGCCGAAAGAGCAAAGGCAAACAAATTCCTGCCGACGTGGAGGAAGTCCGGGACTCCGATGATGATGTCGCTGAGGTGCCATCAGGTTTGCTCCTTAGACAAATTTTAGTGCCATTAATTTTGTGTTTTGAGGATCACTGCCTTAATAGAGCTTTGATTTGACTTTGCAAAAGAGATGGCACCTTCGGTGTGGATGGTGGAACATGCCTGAAAATGGGCCATTCGGGATTCCCATATCCTGAAGGACAAAATTCCGAGGGAGCCTTTCTGGGCTTTCACGGAGGACATGAACTTGTTCTTCGCTGGTTGCCAACAGATGGCCCCTCAGATTGCGAGGGGGGTTCTTACCGAGGCCTCCTTCAAAGCTGTCTCGGATGAGTGTGCGAATGAGGAGATTCTTGCCGCAAAAATTTTCGAGCACGCTGCCTAGGTATACTTCGGGCCTTTGACTTTCCTCCTGACTTTTTCTAAGTGTTTGGCTTTTCTTCTTTTACTAAGTGTTTTCTTCTTTTTTTGCAGCTCTTGGGGTATAGTGGTTTCCTCAGGGTTGGGCAGCGAAATAGGCTGCATTCCGAATCTGGGCCGAAGACCGCCTGGAGAAATCCAAAGTCTTCTGTGCTAGTTCAGTTGTTAAAAACACAGAGTTAAGCCGAATTGCCAAGGAGGAGGTCACCAAGGCCCGGGTGGAATTCTTGAAGGGCCAAGAGGAGCTCTTGAAAGACTTCTCCCAGAAGATGTCAGACCTCAGCTCGAAGGTGGTGGAGCTGACTTTGGCCAATGAGGCCCATCAAAAGGAGAAGGCAGAAGGTGCGGCTCTCTTGGCGAAGGCACTTGCCGAGAAGGCCGAACTCCAAGCCGAGGTTGACTCCTTGAAGAAGGAGCCGAAGAATAAGAAAGTGAAGGCACTGAAGAAGAAGGTTGCTAATCTCAAGAAAGAGTTGGAAGACTTGTCGCTCGAGAAAGACAAGGTCGTCCAAACGACCAAGGTTGCTTTTCAGGACGGCTTTTGTTTAGCTCGGCATCAAGTTCTGAAGAAGTTCCCAAATCCTGACCTATCCTTTTTGGCTGCCCTGGATATTCCCGAGGGGCCTTGGTGGTCGTGGTCAAAGATTGAGCACCTCAACCTGCCATTCCCTTCTCCGGCGTCGAAGACAGTGGCCAAAGACATAGGAGTTGGGGCCTCCCACGACATCGAGATCCCTTAGATGTTTAGGGCCTTTGCCTTCTTTTTCTTTTTCTTTGTAATTTTTCTTCTGGCGATCTTCTCCTTGTAATAAGGCATTTTTTAATAAAATTCTTGCTTTCTTCCATGTTTGGCTAAGTCTTTAGGCGATAATGAGCTTTATTCCCCAATTATCCTGACCACTTTTAGTCAAGGGATTTCGAAAAATACGTTTTGCCTTATTTGCTAGCCACTTTCGAGAAATCACGTGCTTTCGACGACTTTCCTTAGGCAAAAATTTATGTACTTAGAAACTTTTTCTAGTTTGTACAATTTCTCACCAAAATTCTAAGTATAAAACTTCTTCAAGGCGTCCGAATGCCATGTATTCTTCAATTCTTCACCTTCGGCGTTGCCGAGTTTGTAGACTCCACTTCGGACTTCGTCAAGGACTATATAAGGTCCTTCCCAGTTTGCTCGAAGTACCCCGTGGGATGGCCTTCGGGGTCCAAATTCGGCCTTTAGGAGAACAAGGTTTCCTTTCCTTATTCCATTTGGCCTGGCGCGCAAGTTTATTGCTACGGCCACTCTTTGCTAAAAAGCCTTCCTTCTGAGCTCGGCCATTTCTCTGTGCTCGCCGATGAGGTCGAGTTCGATTCTCAGTCTGAGGTCATTCCCTTCCTCGTCGAACACCTGTATTCATACTGATGGCTGTATCACCTCGACTGGGATAATGGCCTCTGTGCCGAAGACAAGTGAAAAATGTGTCTCCCCCGTGGCCCTTCGGGGTGTTGTCCGATAACTCCATAGTACACTAAGGAGCTCTCCTGGCCACTTTCCCTTTGCTTCCCCCAATCTCTTTTTCAGACCATCTTTTATGGTTATGTTGGATACCTCTACTTGTCCGTTGCTCTGCGGGTGAGCTACTGGAGCAAAGTGCATTTTTATTCCAAGCTTATTGATGAACTCTTGGAACCCCTTGTTTGTAAACTGGGAACCATTATCAGCCACTAGTACCCTCGATATGCCAAATCTGCATGCAATGTTCCTCCAGATGAACTTCTGTATATCTTTTGCTGCAATAGTTGCTAGGAGTTCTGCCTCGATCCATTTAGTGAAGTAATCCATTGCAACTACGCAAAACTTCACTCCCCCAGGTGCTATCGGGAGCGGCCCTATGAGGTCTATGCCCCATACTGCGGAGGGCTAGGGACAGTCTGCCGAGGTTACTAATTCCGAGGGCAGCCTTTGGATAGTACCCTTGGCAGAGTATTACTCCCGCCAAGGCGTTAGTCCCGATGTGGGAACCACAGGCTCCTTCGTGGAATTCTTTGAGATTCATCTCAGCATCTTCTTCGCTGACACACCTCTGTAGTGGACTCGCATACCCCTGCCGATATAACTCTTCTCCAATTAGGAAATATTGTCCGGAGAGTCTTCGCACTCTTGCCACTTCGTAGGGGCCCTCGGGAAGTTCGCTGGTCATGAGATATCTTGTTATAGGATCTTTCCATCTTTTTCCGAGGTCACTATGTTCAACACCGCTATATGATGCCCAACAGTATCTTCGTCATGTGACATGGTGAGCTCGGGAGGGAGTTCCAGCAAGGGAGGACGTTTGGAGGTGAAGTTTCCCATGAGGGTCTGCCTGAAACACTCAAAAAAAGTGGGTTAAGAGGTCCCCAGGATATTTTTCCGGGGAAGAGCCTCCAACGCCCAAGTCAGTCTTTTAGGAGGAGAGGGGAGGATGCAAGGAAGTTTCTCGGAGGGAGAGAGCTGTCTGTTGTTGAGACCATTGCCTTGGTATAGATAGGAGTGTGTAGCCCATTCAGATTATGACACGTGTTCCATCGGATGTAATCTGTACTCTTGGGCGTAGGGAACCGCCAGCCGTTTGTAGGCTTCTCAGGCCACGGTCTAGGGCCGGAATAGCCTTAGATGATAGGACGTGCGCGGCATCGGCGCATCAGAGCGCGCTTAAGGGCGACGTGTAGGCCCTGTAGACGACATGTCAGAGGCTCATTAAATGCTTCTGCCGTGCCCCCGGGGTCCCTTGGGCGAGGCCGCCTTTCAGGGAGTGAGGACCCTTCTTCCGGAGTCGCACCGGTAATTCGGGGACTCCCTCTGAAGTTGTTCCTTCGGGGGGATTTTCTCCTGCCGAAGGTGGTCAATCCTTCTCCCCCGAGGATGGTTTGTTCGACTTTCCAAGGAAGACAACACACTAGTCTCCCGAAGCTAGCGCTGTTCTCCTTGAGGTCGTTGGTGTACTACCGAAGTCGCCTGTTCGAAGTTCGAAGACAAAATGAGTGATAGCGTTTCGGCTATCATTATACTCGGGTGGCTTAATACTTCGGTGCACGTTTTTGACTTGGCTAGGCTGTCTGCCTTGGTGTTGTCTCAGCGAGGTACATTTTCAATATGTACAGTGTTGAACTCCTGGATGAGCTTTGTCACAAGCTCATGATATTTTGCCAAAGTTGGGTCATTCGCGCTATAGTCCCTTGCTGTCTGTCAGACCACTAGCTGGGAATCACTGTGGGCTTTTAGGTTTCTTACACCAATCTTTCTGGCCAGACGCAACCCTGCTATGAGAGCTTCGTATTTTTTCCATATTGTTGGTGACGTTAAACCCAAACTTGATGGCTTTCATGACTTCTAGTCCTTCGGGGCCTTGGATAATTACCCCAGCTCCCTAGTGTTTGGAGCCGGAGGCCCTGTCTACAAACAGAGTCCATTCTGGCTCGCCCCCACCGGGGCCTAATTGACCACCTTCACTGATGGGTATCTCGGCAATAAAGTCTGCAAGACCTTCGGCTTTTATGGCTTTCCTGGGCTCGTAAGTGATATCATACTCGCCAAGCTCTATGCACCACTTGGAAAGTTTTCTTGAATGGTCGACTCTCTTCATGACATCCTAAAGAGGTAGGCTACTTCAGATAATAATTGGGTGAGCTTGAAAGTACGGACATAGTCTTATGCCTGCTAGCACCAAGGCATAGATAACTTTTTGTAACAGGGGATACCTGACTTCGGCGCAATGCAGTGACTTGCTCATATAATATACTAGCCATTGCTTCAGCCCTTCCTCTTTCACGAGAACCGAACTTACTGTTTTTTTCGTAACGGCGAGGTACAGCATGAGGGGTTCTCCCTCGCGTGGTTGCCGAAGAGTGGGTAGGCTAGCTAGATAGACTTTGAGTTCTTCCCAGGCCTTTTGGCAGTCCTCGATCCAAAGGATGGTTATTGTTTCCGAGATCACCGCTATTTTTGCTGCCTTAGTGAGGCCCTTGAAGAATGCTCGACACCGATCCCCATACCTAGAAATAAATTTATTGAGAGAGGTTATTCTCCCGGTGAGCCTCTACACATCCTTTATTGTAACAGGAGTTCGGAATTCAAGCAGGGCTTTGACTTTTTTTGGGTTCGCATCGATACCTCTTTCTGATACCATAAACCCGATGAACTTTCCTGAGGTCACGCCAAAGACGCATTTCTCGGGATTGAGGCGAATTCCAAAGGCTCTTAGTTGGTGGAAAGTTTTCTTCAAATCTGCAATATGATTGTTAGGCAATTTGCTTTTAACTATCATGTCATCAACATAAACTTCCATGTTCCTCCCTATTTGATCACTGAAGACCTTGTTCATCAGTCTCTGGTAGGTGGCTCCTGCATTCTTAAGCCCGAAGGGCATTCTGATGTAGCAATATGTACCAACCTCAGTGATGAAGGCAGTTTTTTCCTCATCTTCAGGGTCCATCCTGATTTGATGATACCCGCTAAAGGCCTCGAGGAAGCTTAGGAGTCCATACTCGGCGGTCGAGTCTACCAACTGATCTATTGGCGGGAGGGGAGATAAATCCTTTGGGCAAGCATCATTTAGGTTTCTGAAGTTGATACACATTCGGAGCTTGCTACTCCCTTCTTTTGTGGCAATAACCACACTACTTAACCATTTGGGGTACTTGACCTCCCTGATTACGTCCGCATCTATCAAGCGCTGGATTTTGGCCTTGACGAAGTTATTTTTATGTGCCGAGATGCTCCACTTCTTTTGGTGGACGGGCTTTGCTTCTGGGCTTACTTTAAGACTATGCTGTATTATGCGAGGGTCTACCCCAAGCATATCTTTTGGCGAGCAGGCAAACAGATCTTTATTCGTTAGTAGGAAAGATACAAGTTTTTTCTTGTCACCTTCAGCCAAGTTTTTCCCTATTCGGGTACTTCAGCCTGGGACAAGCTCTACTTCTTCCATTTCCATTTTCGCGGGATCCTCTGTTTCCTCTCCTTTTGACTTTCCTTCAGGTAAGACCTTCATGTTGGTAGTCTGTGCGAGGTTCGTTACTGGGGCTTTTCTTGCTTTGACGAACACCTTTTTCACCTCCGCCTGATCGACGAAGATCTCCGCATTTCCCTCTTTGGTGGCAAAGGTGACAGTTAGGTACTTTACATCCGAGTGGATGTGGAGGTTCCCTTGCGTTTGCCTCCCAATGATGGCGTTGTATGATGAAGGGACATCTATGACTATGAACCTTGTAATTGTAGAGGCAAATAGTTCGTCCTTCCCGTCTACTGAGGTTCCCTTCATCATTAGGGGGGATCGATCCAGCTAAGAATGGGTAGTTTGGACGGTCCTACTCCAAAGGTAGGCGAAGTGATGGGCTTCAGGTTGCCCCTGGATATACCCAAACTCGGTAGTAGGTGCGAGAATAGGACGTCGGCGTTTGAACCATCATCGAGCAATACTCTCTTGACGTCCCAGTTTCTTACCCTTGCCATGACCAGCAGTGGATCATCATGGGAGAAAAGGACGGTGGACCTATCCTTCCGAACCAGCTTCTTCGACAGATTCTGATATTCCATCACCGATATCTCTCTGGCCTTTCTCTTCCTTTCTGCAGACGGAAGTCCTGTTATGATCATTTGTATCACTCCCGCCGGGGGTGGGGGACGCCTCTTCAGACTTCAGTTTTGGCACCTGTCGGAGTCGTACTCCCCGTCATCTCCTTTTCCTTCTTCCTCTTTTCTCCCATTTAGGGAAGGCATCCGCAGATATCGCCTGAGCTGAACTTGCTTTATCAGTGATTCTATATACTTCTTCAGTTGGAAACAATTTCGGTATCATGCCCGTGGTCCCGATGGAACTGGCAGAATTTTTTCATGTTCTTTTTATTATCAGAGGTCATGGCCCTCGGCCGTTGGATCTGACTTCCTTGCTTTTCCATCGCCATGAGGATATTCGTCCTCATGGTGTTCAAAGGAATGAAGGTTAGTGGCTTCCTTCCCCTAAACTTCCAAGGTCGTCCCCCTGGCTCAGCTGGATAATGCGTTTGCTGGCTCGGCCATTCGGCAAGAATGTGATCAGGTTTTGGGCCCCACATTCTTAGTTCTTCGGCAGTCATGTGCTGCTCGGCCCTTCGGTAAAATTCACCGAGCGTGTCCGGGGGATCCTTGGAGAACTTATAGAACAATTCGGAGTCTCTCCGAAGATCTCGTGTCATGGCCATGATACGTATTTCTGGCCGGAAATCTGGAACACTTAAGGCTTCCCTGTTGAACCGTTCAACATAGTCGCGAATGGTTTCTCTGTTTTTCTGTGCTATGTCGAACATTTGGACTGGCATCTTCGTCGTTGGCTTACTTCCAATAAACTGCTGCATGAAGGTAGTAGACAATTCTTGAAACTCCCTAATGGTCCCAGGAGCCAGCGAGTTATACCATGCCGTTGCTAGTTCTGTAAGGGTGACCTCAAAACATTTGCACAAGGTAGCGTCATCAACACCATGCAGCACCATGCTACGCTTGTACTTGGTCAGATGAGCCTGAGGATCAGTTCGGCCGTTGTAGGTTTGTAAAAGAGGTACCCGAAAGTCACTTGGCATAGACGCCTCGACCACTACTTGGGTGAATGGTGATTCATCTCCATTGAAGGTTTCAGACAACCTAGCCTAGACTGGCTTCCGAGCTACCTGCCTTTCCACCCTTTCTAGCCTCGTCAAGATTTTCTCCATAAGGAGCGTGGCACTGGGCTCTTCGTCCTGGTGTCTATAAGCTTCGGGGAAAGGAGACTGGCGTCGCCTTTTCGGGGAGTGACTTTGGCGCCGAGGGGATGGCAACTATGCCTCAGGTGACAAGCTCCTTTGGCGAGGAGTTTTAGGCCGTTTTGGCCCCATCTGTCCCGCAAGTCATACCCTGAGGGGTATATTTTCCATCGAGGACTCATCCCGCTGATCTCCACTTCCCGAACTTCGGTGGGTTGATTTGGGGCTTTTCTCCCGGCGAGGTACTGTTGAAGAAGGCCTTTGGGCCGGAGTTGGTTGTGGCCATCTCCGGTCTAACTGCTGTGTCATTTCCGCCACAATAGAGCGCTAGAACTCGCGTAGAAAACTCACGGTAATAGTTAGAGGACGCTCTTCCTCAGGCGAGGAAGTCCCCGCTGTAGTTTCCTCGGTCGCTGGTTGAGCCTCTGGCGCGGACGGGTACTTCGGAAGCCCCTTGTCCTTAGAACGCCGAGTTTCAACGATAGCGACCTGAGGGTGGGTTCCCATAGACGGCGCCAAATGGTGCCCAACAGCACCTTCGTCATGTGACATGGTGAGCTCAGGAGGGACTTCCAGGAATGGAGGACGTCTGGAGTTGAAGTTTCCCAGAAGGTTCTGCCTGAAACACTCAGAAAAAGTAGGTTAGAAGGTCCCCGGGATGTTTTTCCGGGGAGGAGCCTCTGACGCCCAAGTCAGTGTTTTGGGAGGAGAGGATGTAGGAAGGCTAAGGATTCTTGCTTATTTCGTGTTTTTCTCAGAGAGAGAGAATCGGAGTCCTTTATTGAGGCCATTTCCCTGGTATATATAAGATTATGTGGCCCATTCAGATTGCGACACGTGTTCGGTCGGATGTAATCTGTACTCTTAGGCGTAGGGAACCGTTAGCCGTTTGCAGGCTCCTCAGGTTATGGGCCGAGACAGGAGTAGTCCTACATGACAAGACATGGACGTCGTCGGCGCGTCAGAGCGTGATTTAGGGCGGCGTGTAGCGCGTGTAGGCGACATGTTAGAAGCTCCTTAATTGCTTCCGCCATACCCCCGGGGTCTCTTTGGACGAGGTCGGCCTTCGGGGAGCGAGGACCCTTCTTCTGGAATCGTGCCAGTAGTTCAGGGGATTCCCTAGCTCTGAAGTTGTTCCTTTGGGGGGATTCTCTCCTACCGAAGGTGGCCGGTCCCTCTCCCCCGAGAATGGTTCGTTCGACTTTCCCAGGAAGGCAGCACACTAGTCTCCCGAAGCTGGCGCTGTTCTTCTTAGGGTCATTGGCGTACTACCGAAGTTGTCTGTCTAAGGTTCATAGACAAAAGGAGCGATAGCACTTCAGCTATCAATTAATATATGTCATGCTAAGAGGCAAATGTAGCCACAAAGAAGGTATAGTCAAGGTTTCTAGAAAATTTTAGGATCTTTTGTTCTAGCTCTTTCCTCCAGTAATAAACTCAGTTCCTCGAGGAACTTTAGGTATACTAGGAGACGAGGTGGTAGATCTAGCCAAAGTCCGTAAGTCCCACTGATAGTACCCTTGAAATGATATATAGTTAATTTAAAAAACTATAATGAAAATTATATCTTGATAATTCTATTGGTTAATTAAAAAAAGTATTTAATTTGTGAAGTTAGAGGCTTTTATATTACGTGTATTTAGGACATGTGTGTCCCCTATCTAGTCAATGGATCTGCGACCATGAGTGCTAAGGTCCATCCCACAACTCCCACATTGGAAGTGGCCCTCTAGGGTTTAGTAAGCCATCCTCAGTTTGCTTGTCATCGGACGATGGCCCAATAGAGTTGTTATGTTGAAGGACCTGAGCCTGCGGCTAGTTTTGTGCAGGTTGGCTGAATATCAGCTCCGAATCAATAAAGCCATTGTACAATAACTTTCCACCATTATGATGGACCCTGGGTTGGGACCCGTCTGTGGATTTGTACAATGACGTTTTGGACAAGAATGAAATATCCGAAACTTCCACCTCTAGTTACTAGCTTATGGCTAGGTCGATCATGTGCTTGCCCCATAAGCATCATGCACATGCTGGTGCAAGACTAGGGTGGGTGGCCATTATGTAGGTGCCACTTATAAAATGGAAGTTTGCAACTTCGTAGCTAGGGAATCGAATGGCTAGCTACCATATGGTGACTAAGTATTGCACCGACCACATCGTGGATCCTAATGATAGCCATGTCTAATTAAATTTCTAAAGTATGAAAAGTTTTAATGAAAAGTTTTGGCAAATTGTTATTTTTTACAGTTTATTAAATTTTTAAATAAATTACTAATTAAGAGCCGGTGCTTGGCAATTTAAAGTAATTATGAACACTTAAGTCCCTCAGTTTCCAAATTTTAGCAATCAAGTGTTGAAATATCTAATTAAATTTCTAATTTCAACTACTTCTTTGTTAAAATTTTATCCACTTTCAATTAAGTTTTGCATTTTTTAAAATTTTAAAACTGACTAATTATATTATGCCTTTTACCACAATTATGTACGCATAATTTATAACAACCATGACTTTTTAAAATTGTTCAATTAGGTCCATCTATTATACAATGTTTACAATCCCTTCCAAAGTTGTTTTCATTATTTGCAATTTAGTAGATTTGTTCATTTTTAACAATTAATTAGTCCATATTCAGCTTTGCTGCAATTAAGTCCCTACAAATCAGTATCAACATATACTAAAAAATGTTGAATTAAGTCCCCAAACTTATATGGTTCAATATATTCACCTAGAAATGGTCCACCCATAAATTGTCCAACCATTTCATTAAAACACACATATCAACACATAAAAATTTCATGAATACGGATTGTAAAATCACATAAACCATCAACATCTTTTTATGATACTAACATGTAACCAATCATACTTAGAAAAAAATAAAAAAAAAGTACTAAGATTTTGGGTTCCTGGTAGTAGAAGAATGATCCGACACCATACTATGATGAAAACGTGACCACAATGACCGAAATCCCCAGCAACATGATGGGACTAGGGCTATTCATGCAACATGCTCAACCCATTAAACTTACTGGTTGGAACTGAATTGATTTGATAATCATGCAAGTTTTTTGCGGATTAGGGTTCGATTGGGTAGTAAAAATAGAAACCCGATATACATGTCGATAGGTTTGGGTAGTAAAATAGATATTTGGCAAACTTGAACGAACCTTATTTATTTATGTTTAAGTTAATTAGCTTAACCCATCATATCCCAACCCAAAAAAGTCATGACCCTAACTTCTACCCACCCAATTCCCAATCCCAATGCCTATTTGCTACTCTTTTATCTTCTCTAACCTCTCTTTCACCGGACTCACCTCTTTTCCTTCTTGCCAAATTCACTCTTCTTAACATCAAACCTAGAATGAAGTACAAACCTAGCACAAACTCAAAGCATGTAAGCCAAAGAACTTAGTGTCCAAGCACCATTTTCTACCTTTATAAATTCAAGTATCACAAATGACCTTGCTTTAAATCCTTCTTTTCTTCATGTAGTATTATGATCAACCATAGTTGTGTTATTGGTTACTTAATTTTAACAGTTTCATATTTTGACTTTAGTTTATTTGGTCAATGAGTTGAATTGGTGAAGAATTTTTTTTTTTAGATTCTGATTTTAGCTTGTTTACATTGTAATGTTGTTATATGTTGTTTACGTGTTTTGCATATGGAGCATGTTGTTTATAGGAGAAGTTGAAATCTAGTTATACTAAATCAACCCGCACCGCTTTTACATGCGGTTTGGGTTTGATCAGGTACCAATTTTAAAGCCATGTGGGTAGCCCACAGTTGATACGGGTTGGCTGTGTTTTGGTGAAAGCCACACTATAAACATGCCTAGTAAAGCCACGGTTGGGAGGATGTTTAGAGTCTATGGGTGTGACTGTAAAGTGAGAAGCTGAGTTTGAAAGGGAGAAAGTAGTTTTCCCATTTTCTCAAATGGAATTTTTTTTCAACAAACTATCAAAGAAATATAACTTCTTAAAATATAAAAATTTAAGAAATTATGTTCCAAATCCAAATGCAACATTATTTACTTTCTTTTCTCTACAATTGCTATTAGATCATTTTTGGGCACTAAAATTGTAGATTATTGTTACTCTCCAAAAATTTTATTCTGTAAGATTTTGAAAATCTTTAAGCCAAGTTGACTTGTTGCGAATGCATAATGATTATTGAATCCAATTCGATCTCTAATTGTCAAGTGAAGCCTGTCTTATCATTAAGAAAAGAAACAGTAGTACTGTGTTTAATTTACCAACAAAATGATAATGTAAAGAGACACCTATAGATAAAGCCAAGGTTTAAGGTGTAGTGCCACACTCTACATAAAATAAATATCCAAAATGAAGCTAACTGCGGCCAAGGTCCTCCAAGGCTTATACGGTAAACCCCTTCACATTCAAGTTTAGAATTGTCAACTGTAATCTATATTTTTGTAATATATTGTTTTAAATTTTGTATACTAAAAAAGAAACAATAATATTAAAATCTTTTTGTTGCTAATAAAAACAAAAAAAATTGTGATTCATGAGGTCTTCCGTACTTGTTTAAATAAATAAGAGAAAAACAAACAACGTGGTTCGAAGGGTTGCAAGGTCTGAAGTTGTGTTACTAACAGCATGAGAAACGGCGACGTTTGTCTCTATTATCACATGGGCGGTGGGCAGCCAATTATTTCTAACGCACCCGAAACATGGTTAACCTTTGTCGTTTGGCAAGAGGCACGGTTTTTTTTTTCTCTCTTTCTGGAAAAGCTGATAAATGGACAGGCCCACTTTGAAAAAATGGAAACGTGGAAATTCAATTTTAAGCTTGAAAGGTCAAAAGTTTGTCTTACTGGAGGCCTGAGGCACGAAACTATTTGTCATTGTGTGATCGGCAACCGGCTTCCAAAGGTCGTGAGTCACGGTTTCGTTTTTCCTTTGGCTGGGCAGTAAGTAGGGGTAAAAATGCTCCGAGCCGAGCTAAAGCCCACCAAAATTTGAGCTTAAATTGCTCGAATTCAATTTTTTTAGGCTCGAAGTCAGCTTGAAGAGGGTTTGAGTTTGACCCGAAAGATTGTGAAGTTCGAATAACACAGATAATTCTTTAGTACCATAACTACAACTTGATGAAAAATGGGACTAAATATGTAATTTTTGTACCTAGAGAAGGAGAAATGTTAAAAATAATCCCAAAATTTTTAAACCTTTATAGATTTATCCTAAGTTTGTAAACATCATAAAGGAGCCATCGTTTTCCTCAATACATTGGGAGCCAAACCTGGGATCAAACACCAGCACCTCATTTAGGTCAGTTCATCATCACCCAATCTCATGCCCATCTCCATCTTCATTGTTTGAATCATGTTCATTCAAAATATCGCCTTCGTCATTTGAATCTTCATCATTCGAATCTTCCCAAGCCTAATCTCCATTACCGTCGTTTGCATCATAGTCGTTCGAAATCATTGTCATCGTTCAAATCTAAAATTCCCAAATCAAACTAAGCGACAACAAGTAATTATCATAACAGAATCAATAGATGAAAGATGAGCAACGGGTGTCGATTATGGCTGCCGTTGGACCTTGGGGTGCCAGGTAAGCAAGCTGGAGGCGTTGTCGCATTGGCCGCGAATGGCGTCGAGTAAGCAAGCTGGAGGCATCGCCACATCTGCCGTCCGGTAAACGAGGCTGGAGGCATTAGACTTGGTGGATAAAAAGGGTAAAGGTTAATACATGAGTTGATGGGGAAATGAACAAAAGACGGGCCTATTAGGCCTATGAGCCAATGGGGCTGAACATTTTCTAGCTTGAGCTCAGCCCTAAAAAGAATTCAAGCCCATTTTTTGGCTCGACCTCAAGCTCGAGCTTGAATAAGCTCAACTCGAAATGCCAGAATTCGAGCTCAAGCTAAAGCTAGAGCTACCCAAAAAAAGCTGATGAATACTCGCAAGTATATAGCTATTAAAGTTTAAATCATCATTATACACTTAGATTATGATTAATTTTTTTAATTTGAGCAAACTTTCCACTGGGTTATTATTCATGCAAATTTACTATTCACATATTTTTACTATTTATATGCATATTTAATGTTCATACACAATTTACTATTCATTAATATTAAAATATATATTAAATAATTATTTTTTATGTAGGTGGATAAAATCATCACTTGGTGACCCTTCACAAGAAAAATCATATCTAGAGCTATAGATGTTGGAATTAATTAATTCTAAATTTATCTAAAAGCCAACACATAGATCTTCAATCTACTTTATACTGAGAGGTAATTTGATCATTTTCATTGCTGAAATCTAATTATAGACCACACCATTCATTCTTCTGTGTGCTAAATAGTAGTTTCGATAGAGAATCATAACTTGTGCTATAGATGTCCAATTTGAATGATCAAGCTACCATTTTGAAGCTAAAGAAGATATCTACAAATATCATGCTTTAAGGAAGAGCAAAATTGATGTGTATAGTGGTTGAAAAATTAATGGAAGTTGTAGTCCACCTTTATTGATTTGTATTTACCTACCTTTTACTATTCCATTTTACTATTTCATCCACCCCAAAACTCTATAAATAGGCACCTTGGGGGGAGGATGAATTCAGGCTACATCTTAGGCCTCCTTTATGTTTTTGCATCAAATTTAAATATTCTCCTTTGGTTTTATTCTTCTTTTCAATCCCGAAGCTCTGTTTAACGTGTTTTTCCTCTTATTCTTACTTTGATCTTTCAAGCTATGTTTATTTCATCTTTATGCATGTTGTTTACCCTTATCATGGCTAACTAATTTTCCTTTTGCTAAGATGAAAAGATGAAGCTTTTGGCATAAAGGTTATAGTTGATTTAAACGGTTTTCAATGTGAACAATATTTACTTTCTTAATCAATTTCACCACCCTCCTTGTTAAGTGAGAGTCTTGATTCATCATAGTCAAATCATTGGTACAAAAGCTGCTTGATTCCCTCTATAGAATATGACTAAGCTGGTTATATTGGAATCTTGAGTTATTGTCCTCAAAGATTAGTATGATGAATTCTTGAACCCATTTATAAGTGTTGGTGTTATAAGATCAACGAAAGCTAATACTAACTCATGTCTAATATTTTTTAGATTTGATTACTAAATTCCCTGATTGGGACCTCCTCTGTGTGTGAATCCTAGTTGAAGGGCAAGATCGGCTAAAATTAATCATAACCGTTATACCAAAAGTGGATCCCCCTGACCTTAGCTATTTTATTTAGATTTGAGTTTTAATCAATACTTGTTCACATCATGCACCAAAACCTTCTTTGTTAAAAATCTATAACTTTTATTTTCTTAATTCATTTCCCTATGGTTCGATACTTAGACTCCCAAGATTTTATTACTTGCAACAACCTAGACTTGGGCTACAACTACTAAAATGCAGCAAGTTTTTGGCGCATTGCTAAGGAAGCAAAATTAGATTACAAGTTCATTTATTTTATTTTATTTATTTTATTTTTATTATTGTTGAATGGAAGGCTAAGCCTCTTACCTTTCTTTTTATTAATATTGCTTTTTCTTCTTATTATTTTGTTAATGCATAAAAGCTTGGTCACGTATATTAATTGGTAGATTGGTAAGAGAATCTTCACCTTCTTCAAATATGGCTGAACTCATTAATGAGCAAGAGGATAACCATTCTCTATATAATGACCAAGATTAGCCTAGGATACTCAGAGAACACATGAATCCCTTAAGAAATAGCACTCGATCATATTTAATCTTTCCTGCTGATGCATGTCACTTCAATTTCAAGCTAGGTATTATTCAACTTTACCAACTTTTCATGACTTTGATTTTGAAAACCCATACTTGCATTTGAGGGAATTTGAGGAAGTATGTTACACATATAATAACCTAAAATGTTGCATGAATATCATTAGGCTTAAGCTTTTTCCTTTTTCTTTAAAAGATAAAGCTAAAACATGGCTACAGAATCTTAGGTCAGGCTTTGTTAATTCATGGGCTTTGTTAATTCATGGGATGAATTGCAACAACAATTTTTAAAAAGAATTTTTCCTGCCTATAGAACAAATTCTTTCAAAAAGCAAATCACCACTTTCACACAAAAACCCGGAGAAACTTTTTACCAGTGTTAGGATAGATATAAAGATTTACTTAATATATGCCCACAACATGGTTTTGAAACATGGAGAATTACCTCACATTTTTATGAAGGTTTGACACCTACGGAACAACAAATGGTGGAGTTGATGTGCAATGGAACATTTAAGGATAAAAAACCTGACGAGGCAGTAAATTATCTAGACTTGCTAGCAGAGAATGCGCAGAATTTGGGGCATCGCTGGTACTTATAAAGCCCCAAGTAAGACTCAACCTCCTCCATCTAGTGAAGGCATATATCATCTTAAGGAAGATAATGACCTCCAAGTAAAATATGCATCTCTAGCTAGAAAATTTAAGGCATTGTAAATGAAGAAAGTTGGTTTATTAAGTTGAAGAAGTTGTTTGTCACATTTGTGAGACTAATGACCATTCCACTAGCAATTGTCCAACCTTGCCTTTTTTTAAAGAATGTCTCCATAAACAAGTTAATGCTTTAAACAACTTCAAGCGGCCAACCTAAAATCCATACTTGCAAATTACAATCCTGGTTGGAGGAATCACCAAACTTTAGTTGGAAAATTGACAATCATGCTCAGCCGTCACAACCACCTTTGTACACCCACCAAAATTTTCAGCAACCTCAAGGGCATGCAACTTATGTTCCTCCATTTAGGAAAAATCTTGAAGATACATTGCATTCATTCATTGAGAAGCAAGAGTCTATTAATGCTCAAACAAGTCAAACTATGATTGATTTGAAAGATACTCTTGCAAAATTTGCAAATGCACTCAACATTGAGGAGAAAGGGCAATTTCCTTCTCAACCACAACCAAATCCCAAAGGTCAAACCATGGATCAAGTGAAGTCAATTATTACACTCTGCAGCAGTAAGGTTATTGAAAAATCCATTCCTGATCCTTGTGTAGGAGATGATAAGTCAACCTCTAGGAATAAAGAAGGGGTTGAACCTATACCAAGTGAAGAACAGATTGAACTCCACCCGCACCTCCATTTCCTCAAGTATTAACAGTTCTAAAAAAGGTGAATCACAATCTTGAAATTCTTGATATTTTCAAGCAGGTAAAGATCAATATCCCTTTGTTAGATGCGATTAAACAAGTACCATCTTATGCCAAATTTTTTGAAGTATTTGCACACTGTTAAAAGAAAACTAAATGTGAAAAAAAAAAAGCCTTCTCGGCCGAGCAAGTAAGTTCTATTATTCAAAACAACACTACTTTAAAATACAATGATCCTAGTTGTCCAACAATTTCATGTTTCATTGGAGAACATAAAATTGAGCAAGCATTGCTTGATCTTGGTGCTAGTATACACTTACTTCCTTATTCAATTTATCAAAAACTAAATTTAGGTGAGTTAAAACCAACCGAGATAACTCTTTTGCTTGCTGACAGATCAGTGAAAATACCTAGAGGAGTTGTTGAAGATGTGTTAGTCCAAATTGATAAATTCATACATCCTGTAGATTTTATTATTTTGAACATACGACTAGTGAAAATTAAAAATTCAATACCCATTATTTTAGGACATCCATTTTTAGCAACTTCTAATGCTTTGATTAATTGCAAGAATGGACTGATGAAGCTTTCATTTGGGAATATGACATTAAAGCTAAATTTTTTCAACTTGCTTAAGCAAGCACATGAAAAGGAAGATGAAAGTGAAGATGTATGCATCATTGACACAATTGTGGAACCCTGTATTCAAGAAAAGAGTATCATTGGTCCTTTAAAAAATTGTCTGGTTAATTCATCTGAATCTATTATGCAAATGGATCATGATACATCTAACATATGTGCATTACTTAATTCTTCACAGGTAAGAGGGAGCACATTCTGGGAACCTAAAAATTGAAAAGTTAAGACGACTCAATGACAAACAGCAAGATAAAACACCCAAACAGGAATTGAAGCCCTTGCCCAAAGAATTGAAATATCCATTCCTTGGAGAAAAGTCTTCTTATTCGGTGGTAATTTCATCCACTCTCACATTCGAGTAATAAGGTAAGTTGATTGAGTTACTGAAGAGGCATAAAAGTGCAATTGGATGGACATTACAAGACATAAAGGGTATTAATCCTTTAATTTGCACACACAGAATAAATTTGGAAGATAATGCCAAATCTTGTCAACAACCTCAAAGAATATTCAATCCACACATGAAATTGGTAGTAAAATCCAAAGTCCTTAAATTAGTTGATGTTGGAATTATTTATCCTATTTCTGACAACAAATGGGTTAGTCTAATCTAAGTTGTTCTAAAGAAGTCTAGCATTACAGTGGTAACAAATGTAAAAATTAGTCTTTACCAACTCAAATCCCATCTAATTGGAAAATGTGCATTGACTATAGAAAATTAAATCTCGCCATTGGAAAAGATCATTTTCCATTACCGTTTTTGGACCAAATTTTAGATAGAATAGTAGGACATCCCTTTTATTTCTTTCTTGATGGCTACTCTGGTTATTATTAAATTCCAGTGGCACTTTTGGACCAAGAAAAGACTACATTTATTTGTCATTTTGGAACCTTTGCATTGAGACGCATACTTTTTGGACTTTGCAATGCCTCAACAACATTTAAAAGATGTATGCTAAGTATTTTCAGTGACATGATTGAAAAGTATCTTGAAGTTTTCATGGATGATTTAACTATTTATGGAAATTCTTTTGATAATTTTCTTGAAAACTTGGAAAAGGTTTTAAAAAATGTGAAGAAAAATGCTTGGTATTAAACTAGGAAAAATGACATTACATGATCACTTCTAGAATTGTTTTTGGTCATATTATATCTTCCAAAGGAATTGAAGTTGATAAAGCAGAGGTAGAATTCATTGTTTAGTTACCTCCACCCAAAACTGTTAGAGAAATTCGCTCATTTTTAGGATATGCAGGATTTTATATAAGGTTCATTAAAGGGTTTAGTGCAATATCTATACCTCTTTGCAATCTTCTTGCAAAAGATGCTTCATTTGAATGGACTCAAGAATGTCAAAATTCTTTTGATAAGTTAATTGGCCTTCTAATATCCTCTCCAAGCATGCAACCCCCAAACTGGTCCTTGCCTTTTGAGGTAATTTGTGATGCTAATGATTATGCAGTTGGTGCTATTCTAGGACAAAGAAAGGAAGGTAAACCGTATGTAATTTATTATACAAGTAGAACTTTGAATAGTGCACAAATGAATTACATTACGACTGAGAAAGAACTACTTGCAATAATATTTGCATTAGATAAAATTCGTTCTTATCTAATTGGTTCAATAACCATTGTTTACACTGACATTCTGTTGTCAGGTACCTAATGACAAAACAAGGTGCTAAACCAAGGCTAATACATTGGATCTTATCACTTCAAGAGTTCAACATTGTAATCAAGGATAAGAAAGGCACCAAAACTGTTGTCGTTGACCATTTGTCAAGGCTGACAACAGATTCAACAGTTCAGGCTACACCCATAAATGATTGTTTTCCTGATAAATTTTTATTTTCTCTCACTACAGTACCTTTGTTTGCTAATATTGTCAATTTTTTTTGTGACAGGACAAATGCCAACTCATTGAAGTACCCAAGATAAGAAGAAATTTTTACATGAGGTGAAAAATTTTTATTAGGATGACCCTTATCTTTTCAAATGCTACCTTAAACAGATATTCTGGAGATACATACCTAACAATAAGGTAAAGTGTTATTGAATTTTGTTATTCAAAAGCATACAAGGGACATTTTTCGTCAAAGAAAACAGCTGCAAAAATTTTACAGTTTGGATTTTACAGGCACTCCTTGTTAAAAAATGCACATGAATTCTGCAAAGCCTGTGAAAATTGTCAAAAATTAGGGTCCATTTCTAAAAGAAACATGATGCCTTTAGCTCCTATTCTTTTGATTGAAATTTTTTATTGCTAGGGGATAAATTTCACGAGACCATTTCCACCGTCATTTGGATTCATGTACATTTTAGTTGCAGTGGATTATGTTTCAAAATAGGTAGATGCAATTTTATGTCACAATAATGATCATAAAACTATGCTTCAAATTTTTGAAGAAAAATATTTTGAGTCGATTTGGAATTCCTTAGGCCATAATAAGTGATGGGAGAACATATTTTTGTAACAGACCATTTGAATCTTGAATGAAGAAATATGTATCACACACAAAGTTGTCACTCCTTATTCAAAAGCATACAAGGGACATTTTTCGTCAAAGAAAACAGCTGCAAATATTTTACAGTTTGGATTTTACGGGCACTCCTTGTTAAAAAATGCACATGCATTCTGCAAAGCCTGTGAAAATTGTCAAAAATTAGGGTCCATTTCTAAAAGAAACATGATGCCTTTAGCTCCTATTCTTTTGATTGAAATTTTTTATTGCTAGGGGATAAATTTCACGGGACCATTTCCACCGTCATTTGGATTCATGTACATTTTAGTTGCAGTGGATTATGTTTCAAAATAGGTAGATGCAATTTTATGTCACAATAATGATCATAAAACTATGCTTCAAATTTTTAAAGAAAAATATTTTGATTCGATTTGGAATTCCTCAGGCCATAATAAGTGATGGGAGAACATATTTTTGTAACAGACCATTTGAATCTTGAATGAAGAAATATGTATCACACACAAAGTTGTCACTCCTTATCACCCACAAACAAGTGGACAAGTAAAATTGACAAATAGGGAGATAAAAACAAATTCTTGAAAAGACAATTAACGCAAATAGAAAGGATTGGTCTTAAAATATGTTTATCCTTATGAGGCCATTGACATTAAAAATCCTAAAATTGGCAATGTCTTTAAAGTAAATGGACAAAGAGTTAAACCATTTTTAGAGAATCATAATTTGCAGAAAGAAGTTGTTCATCTCCGTGATCCTCAAAATGACCATGGTAAGTAAATGTCAACATTTTTTTAGAAAGTCCTTTTTTCCATTTCTTTTCCTTTCATTTTCAATTTTTTTATTCTTTCCTCAGCTAAGTGGCAGATGCGGTACTTTATGGCTCTCAAGTCCATTATCTCAATTTTCCATAATAACTCTCTCTCTTATTTTCTCTTAATTTTCTTCTCAATAATGGATTCTGTTCTTTTTGCTTTGCAACAATACTTTCCTTCTCTCCTAATAAATGTTCTTAAAAGGATTTACCAAATTAGATGTGAAAGATTAAGAGTTTTGATACACAAGGGCATTCTTGAAGATGTCTGTTGGTTAATTGAAGTTAAGGTTCATTTGGCTGGTGAAATCCCAAATTCATTTATGTCCCACATGCCTGGTTTAGGCAAAAGCTCTTATGCCAAAAAGCCAAGAGCAAAAAGGTTACGAGTTTGTCACAAATGTGGTTGATGGACTTGTAATACAAGATGTCGTTCTTTAGAAATGATGTCCAATAATTGAGAAGATAAAATATAATTCATTAAGAATGGCTTGAGTAAGGATTCATTAGATGATATCCAATTGACTCTTAAGATGCATTCTTATGGAAAAGTGCAAAATAAACCTCTTAGTTTATGGAGTATTTTTCATAAAAAACGATAGTGTTACAATTTTGGGAATTTGACTTTAAAAGACCCTGTTTGCCTTTTTGTAAGAAAATTGGAAGGGAAATAAATCCCTAACTCATAGAAGGCATTGAAGCCGTTGTTGAACATAAAACCAATGGAAGATGTAAGCCACAATCACAACTACTATACATTAATATCATTTTATTTTTGTTAATTTTTTTTCTCCTTTACAAGTTGTTAATCCTAATAAGTGATAAAGCACTATGGAAGAGAGCAATCTAGACTTCTTGATTTATTTATCTTATCTTTTTGTTTTACTATCAACATTTTCTTTATTTTAGTTTAAGTTATTTTAGGGTTTTTGCTGCATTTTAGCTGTTGTAACCCAAGTATAGGTTGTCCCAAGTAATAAAATCTCAGGAGTCCAAGTGTCAAATCATAGGGAAGTGAATTAAGAAATACAAATTACAAATTTTTAAGAAAGAAATTATTTGACGCAAGGTGTGAACACGTGTTGATTAAAACTCAAATTCAAAAAAATAGTTACGGTTAAGGGAATCTACTTTTAGTATATCAGTTATAGTTAATTTTAGCCCCTTTTGCCACTCAATTGTGATCTACACATAAAGGAGGTCCCAATTGAGGAATTTAATAATCAAATTCCAGAATTGTTAGACATGAGTTAGTATTAACTTTTATTGATCTTATAACTCTAACACTTGCTAATGGGTTCAACTATCCATCATGCCAACCTTTGCCCACAATAACTCAAAATTCCAATACAGCTGGCAGAGCCATGTTTTACAGAAGGAATCAGTATATTTTGTGTCAATGATTAACTATAATGAATCAAGACTGCCACTTAACAAGAAGGAAAGTTAAATCAATTAAGAAAGAAATACCGTTAACGTTGTGATCCATTCAAATTAGCCATAACTTTTATACCAAAAGCTTCACCCTTTCACCTTAGCAAAAGAAAGAATAGTTGGTCATGATAGAATTAAATAACATATATAAAGATGAAATAAACTTGGATTGAAAGATCAAAGGAAGAACAAGAAGAAAACTCCTCGAACAGAGCTTCGGTATTGAAAACAAACACAAAACCAAACAAGAAAAGCTAAAAATGTTACAAGAACATGATAATGGCCAAAAGACAAGCCTGAATTCTTCCTCCCCCGAAGGTGCCTATTTATAGAGTTTTTTGGGAGTGGGTGAAATAGTAAAATGGAATAGTAAAAGGTAGGTAAAAACAAATCAACAAAGATAGGCTGTAACTTCTTTTAATTTTTTGACCACTATAAACATCGATTTTGCCCTTCCTTAAAGCATGAGATTTGTGGATCTCTTCTTTAGCTTTGAAATGATAGCTTGATCATTCAAATCGGACATCTGTAGCTCAAGTTATGATTTTTCTACCCAAACTGTTTTTCAGCAAATGGAAGAACAAATGGTCTGATCTATAATCAGATTTTGGCTACCAAAACGATCAAACTAGCTCTCGGTATAAAGCAAACTGAAGATCTATGTGTCAGCTTTCAGATGAATTTAGAATCACTCAATTCAAACATCTACAGCTCCAGATATGATTTTTCTCATGAAGAGTCGCAAAGTGATGATTTTATCCACCTACAAAACAATAATTATTTAATATAATTGTTTAATATTGATTAACAATAAATCACATATGAATAGTGAATATGCATATGAACAGTAAAATATGCATGAATAGTGAATTTGGTAAATAGTAACCCAGTGGAAAGTTACTTAAATTAAAGAAATTAATCATACTTAAAGTATATAATGATGATTTAAATCCTTTATGAGTATTCATCACACGCACCAACTAGGTTATTGCTAGTCCTTAGCAAGTGCAACAAAAAAAACTAAGAAAAATAAACAAAACACATAATCTAACAACTTATGGAATATCATACTATGACTATATAATACTTGTAAACTTGAACTGAAAGTAATTAATGAAAAAATAAAAAGTTAAGTATTTGTTACCAAAGATAGAGGATCACTCCCTAAGTGTTTGCACTTATTTTAAGGTGGGTTTGTGAACAGCTTACTTTGTGTTTCTCAATCCGAAGTTTGCAAGGAGAGCCAACTTCACCCTAACTAAATTCCCAAAAGGGATTGCATATAAATGTAAGTCCAATGGTCTTTATATAAGGTCGTAATGAGGTTGGGTTTGGTGAAAGTGGAAACCAAATGGAGGCTTTTTCATGGTGGAGTTAAAGAGAACTAGCAGTGCAATTAACAATAAATATGGGCACATAAAACACTAAAAACCAAATGTCTCTTAACTCAATTCGAGTCTCCCAAGTGCTCTCCAACACACAATTCCGTATCAACACATGAGTTTACAAAACAAATATGATTGAGTTTTAAACTTATTGAATTTAACAGTTTTTTTTCTTTTTTTTTTCCTCTCCATTTCAAAATAATTGGCCTCATTTGGCTTGCACAGACATTAAAGTTGAAGTTGTATTTCTTCCTTGTTCTAAATTTGTCCCCCATGATTATGTGTTTTTCTTTCAAAAAAAGATAAAAGAAGATGTCTTTCATCTTTGCTTTAACATAGGTCTCACATGGGTATGAGTATATATAATTTTACTTGAAAAAGAAAGAAACCAAAATTTTTTTCCTTTTTCTTTTTTTTTTTTCCTTCCGAAGACTGCCATAATGAAAAAGACACTGGTATTATGAAATTGAGGAGTATTTAGTATTTATTTATTTATATTTATTTATTTTATTTTGCTAGGGCTTTTCTTACACTTTTGCCTTTCTTTGCAAGAAATAACAAATCAAAATTTGTTTAAAACTCAAAGATTAAATGATATGCACTCAATTTTATTATTCAAGCTACATCACCCTAAATGTTCAATTATGACAATTTAAGCACAATATAACCCAATATATTTTGAAGTATACCCCACACTTATTCTTTATTTTACACAAAAAAAACAACATATTTATTTTAATTCTCTAAGCCCATAATCACATAAGCACCACTAGTTTTGAGGACAATAAAGGATCAAAATGAAGTGAAAGCGGCTAAACATATAGGGTTCAAACAAATAATAAGGCTATAAGGCTCAAAGGGGTTCACTACAGGATAATGTACAAGGTAGCCTTTTAGTAAGGGGTTAGCCCTAAAGTGCCATCTTCTTCCTTAAATTTACACACAAGAAGTGGGGTTGTATGGGTCCTTAAGGTCACCCATCCGAGCAAGGTCCAACTTAAAACACAAAGTAAACATTCTCAACAAAAGAAATTCACACATCCAAATAAATACTAAGGGCTTAAAAGTGCACACCGGTTATTTATTTTTCTTAGGTAATAAGTAACATACTTTAACTAATTTAAAAAATTAACAACCAATTTGAATTTACAAGGTATACATCCAATGGTAATATTTCCATGAGTTGGGTTCTTAAATGCAAACAAACAACCTAAATTCATGCTAAATATTCTTACACGTAACTATTTATGCTTGCAAAAAAAAAAATGTTATGCCAATCATATAAATAGGATACATCTCAAGAGTGAAAAACTACTCTTTACTCAGCTATCATAAACTAAGGACTTTGTCTAACAGTTTTATTATCAGCATGAGAAAAACTGCCATAAAAGAAAAAAAACATCATGTGCCAACTATACCTCCCTCTAGCCAAGTTAAGACATTGTCCCCAATATCAAAATACAAAAAGGTATAGTGAATAAGAAATTACCTGAAATGGTAGTTATTGAAATTCAAAACCCTTAAATAACTTAGATCAAAATAAAGAAAATGTTGATAGTAAAACTAAAAGACAAGATAAACAAATCTACAAGTCTATATTGCTCTCTTCCACAGTGCTTCATCACTTATTAAGGTTAACAACCTGTAAAGAAAAAAATAACAAAAATGACATTAATATACAGTAGTTGTGATTGTGGCTCATATCTTCCACTGGTTTTATATCCAGTAACGGCTTCAACGCCTTCTATGAGTCGGGGATTTGCTTCCCATTTAGTTTTCATACAAATTGACAAACATGGTATTTTAAAGTCAAATTCCCAAGACTATAATGCTCTTGTTTGTTATTAAAAATACTCCATAAACCAAGAAGTTCATATTGTACTAATCCACAAGAATGCGTCTCAAGAATCAGTTGGATATCATCTAAAGAATTCTTACTCAGGCCATTCTTAATGATTTGTATTTTATCTTCTCGATTATTGGCACCATCCCTTAAAAAATGACATTTAGTATTACAAGTCCATCGACCACATTTGTGACAGACTCATAACTTTTATGCTCTTCACTTTTTAGCATAAGAGCTTTTGCCTACATTGGGTATATAGGACATAAATGAATTTGAGATTTCACCAGCCAATCCCAGCCAAACAAACTTTAGCTTCAATTAACCAACATACGTCTTTAGGAAAGCCTTTGTGCATCAAAACTTTTAATCTTTCACATCTAACTTAGTAAATTCTTTTAAGAACATTTATTGGAAGAGAAGGAAAGTATTTTCGCAAAGCAAAAAGAACAAAATCCATTGTTGAGAAGAAAATTTAGAGAAAATGAGAGAAAGAAATCAGTTATTATGGAAAACTTAAATAACCGACCTGAGAGTACGGAGTACCATAACTTCCACTTAACTGGGAAAAGAAAAAAAATGAAAATGAAAAGAAAAGAAAAGAAAAGAAAACAAAACAAAACAAAAAGACTTTCTAAAAAAATATTGACATTTTCTTACCATGATCATTTTGAGAATCATTGAGATGAACAACTTCTTTCTGGAAATCAAAATTCTCTAAACATGGTTTAACTTTTTGTCCATTTACTTTAAGAAACATTACCTGTCATGCCCTTTCCTTGCGTAGGCCTGAGGCTGTAAGAAAAGGAGAAAAGATTACTTGAAACTGTGAGGAAGAGAAGGCAATGAGCAGAACTGTGAAACAAAGGAGGTTTTGTGAGGGGAGTTATGCCAAAGAGCTGAATTGCAAGAAAATTGTAATGCAGAGAATGGAATTTTAATAAAGCAAGAACTCAGGGACTGTTTGGTGAAATAAAGGTTCAATTGCCAAAGAAATTTTACTTGAGGGCTGGATTGAAACATCAGAGATGAAAATTGTGCAAAAAAATTATATGAGGAGCAAAGTAGACAAGGAGCAAAAAATTGGGCACAATTAAAGATAACAGAAAACATGGAGGCCCAAAAGGGGAGTTGAGCCTCACTGACACAATTAAACCAGGAGGTGTGGGGTAAGGCTTCCTTAAGCCAAAAATCTGCTTGTTTGCTCTACCTTCACCTGAAGAAACGCAAAGAAAAAAAAGGTCAGGCCTGGAATTAGTCCAGCAATGGAGAAAGGAGAGATTGGTACCCAGAAGCAGATTAAGCTTGGGAAAGGCTACATTTTGCTGGGAGGATAGATTTCTTTAATGGCAAGACAAAAATCTTGGCTTGGGTAGCAGCGGCAGGCAATGGTAGAGGCTATTCGATGAATCTAAGGAGGCTTGCTCTTGATTCACAGCTGCATGCCACGGGTTTGTTGGATTTCAAGTTTACTTGTGTATTACGTATGGTTAAATTGATCGAAACCAATGATATATGGTTTCAGCAGGTCTATGTTAGACCGAATGTATGTCCAGCTGAAATTTTTTTTTCCTGAAGAAGCGAGCGGGTTGTACACGAGAGGCATCATTGTACGATCAAAGCAGCAAGCTGGACTTTGGCTAGCAAGTAATCAGGTAAGGGACAATTCTACAAACTCAAAGTCAGATTCTGTTTAATGCTTGCGTTGCTGGAATTCTTGAAAGTTACTGGATATGAAGGATGATGGATGACTAAAGAAACAACGGCTAGGCCGAATGGCTGTATGTAAGGGGGCAAATGTCCTATGACGAAAGGCTGTATAAGAAAGCCAAATGGTTTTATGAAATTGTGGGGCTATGGACACCCGGGATGTCTATGTTATGTGATTTTCTAGCTAGAATATGTTCGAAGGAAGCATTAGGGTCTTGTTCTGGGTGTGGCCAGCCCTTCACAAAAACCTGGAGCTCTCTGTGTCCTAAAACCAAAAATCTGAAACTTTATTAGGCCTAATATGAAAACCTGAACCTATGAGTATGGATGCTTGCTAGGCCCCGAGGCTGTTTATTCGGCTGGTGTTGTGGTGTGTGTGTGTTGTGTGCTTCTGTGATTGGATGCGTGTGCTAACCATTTATATTTTCTGTATTTATTTGTGTATATATATTGCCTTGTGTTTTTTGTGTTTTCTTTTGGTTGCAGGTAATTGTGCTGAATGTTGAGGCAATGTTGCCATTAAAAATGAAAATTTGGCTTGGTGTATGTTAATGCCCTTATTGAGTTTCACAAGAAACTCATCCCCCTTACAACTACGGTGTTGTAGATTAGAAAGAGCTGCGGTGGTCGGGCCAATTTGGAGCTGAAGAATCAAAGTTTCTCTCTCGGCTGTATGCTAGAAGACCAAGTCCTGGGTATTGGACTTCTAATTCCTAGATCCTACTGTATATCATGTATCATACTTGATACTTAGGCTGTAAGGCTGTAGGCTGTAAAGCTGTTGTATTGAACCCAAACGCTTGATCAGTTTTACACGGAATTAAAGGGTTGATTTCCAGTTGTGTTTTCATTATTCCAACTAATGTTTTTTTTTTATTTATTTTGATCAAGTTTTCGGTTCTAGAAGTGATGCCCAAAACTGCCTAGTTGTATTACATTGCTCATAGATCATGTGAATACACAAAGTGCATAGGACAGGGGCAGTCTGGGCAGTGACAAGGTGGTATTAGAGCTATGGTTTTGTCCAGGACTTTATGTAGAGAGAGAGATCAAAGACCACAGCAGCGTACGTAGCCCACTGGGGCTGTAGGCCATTGCGGCTGTTGGCCACAGAGGCTGTATGTGCCATTGTTTTACGCTTTAAAGCTGTGTATGGTAAATTTGTGGCCAGGGGTTGTGACTTTGCGGCTTATAGGCCAAGTAATGGCTGTGCTCTATAAGTGTGAAATCAAGAAATTGAATGAAGTTGCTAAGGGAATATAGCAGGGCCTGGAATTCCAGGTTTTGGCACTCTGACCAGGCTGTTGACTTTTTGCTATATGAATCTTTTGGGGCTGAGCTTTATGCTGCATGTTCTCCAAGTGAATTGGATCTCGTTAAGCCCAATTTGGGTGGAAAAAATTCTGGTCTGGAAGGAAAATGCAGAAGAAGCTGAATTCTGCAGAATTTGGAATGTTGACAAGAACCAAGAGAGTTATACTATAATTTAGCTACCTAAACCAGAGTTTCTGGTGATAAGCCAGTTTATTTTGGTGGTGGAAACATGTCTGGAAAGTTTATGTTCCAGCTTCTGATTACTGAAGCCAGTGTTTAAAGGCAAGAGTTATGGCTAAACCAGTTTGACTGGGCCATTGACTTCCTGTGGAAGGAAGTGATTGTGAATGAACTCTTGCAGACATGTTCCTGAAGCAAAATGGAACTTGTTGAGCTCAATAAGAGTGCAAGAAAGTCTGGTTTAATGGGAAAATGAAGAAGAGTTTTGTTTCAGCAAAATGAACTGAACTTCATGAGATTTGAGGGTCAAATGTCGATCCGGGTGGCCAAGCTGAGATTTATGAAATTGAACATGTTTCAATGGATAAGAGAAGCATAAATAACAAGTTTTGCAAGGATATGACAATGAGAAGTCAGTGAATGCGTTAAAAACAAACTTTCCAACCTAAGTGTTTCATTAGAACAAAACAAGCTTCAAATTTTACCTAAAGGATATCTAAACTAAAGTCTCAGGCCTGAGACCAGTTACTTATGTATAAGGGATGATTCCTACAAAGTTTGAACCAATTTGGAAGGGTGGAACTCCAAATCAACCCTTAAGCTCCAGTTTTTGAAAGCTGTGACCAGCAGAACTGGTCAGATACCAAATTCTGGTTCTGACGCCTTAAACTGAGATTTTTGAGCATAAATATGTTTCATTATGATAATATAAAGTAACTGGAAAGTTTGGTTGGATTCCAAATGGTAGAGTGCAGTGAACTCACAAGAAACCCAATGTTATGGCTTATGTGATCTACAGAACTATTTGTGCTTCAAACATTGGGAAGATGGCCTATAATTTGAGATGTAAGACTTGGAACAAGCTTTATATGACAAAAGGATGATGACTGCAAATTTTGGTGTCATTTGGTGCACTAAAACCTGAAATGACCTCTAAAACCCAAATTTCTGCTAGGCAAGGCTGCAGAACAAGAGCTGCTTCAAAATTTGGGCAAAATAAACCAAAGTGTCGGTTTTGGAGTGAATACAAGTTACATATGCTAGTAGAAAGGATACAGAAAGGTTTGGATTCAATTGGAGTCGCAGAACTCAAAATGGTTCTTTAAAGTCCAAGTTGTTTCTATGAAATCTGCAGCAAATAAAATGCTTCAAACTCTTACAAGAAGGCATATAAATTTGAGTTTTTGAGATCAGACAAGTTTGTTATCACTGAGAGATGATAACAGCACATTTTGGCGGAGTTTAAAGCTGTGAAACTACGAAAGAGACCCTTGAGTTTAATGTAACAATTGCTGGAAATCTGCATGGAAGCTAGAAAGAACAAGTTTGACTTCAGGTTTGACTTTGAGAAGGAGAAAGAATCCTGAGTTGAAATTTTTCAGCCCTGTTTATAAGTTCAAAATGTACTTGTTCATGGCTTGAAACCAAAATTTTTGCCTAGGGAGCTGAATTTATTTACAGCTGTTGAAAACCTGTACAAGGATAGGTTGTTGGGCAACTTTGACTCAAGTTTGACATTGAGTTTGGAATTGAGTTTTGGTCTGAAATTTTGCAGAAAAGTTTAGCTTCATATTTAGTACTTATATGCAAGTTTTTGTAATGTTTGAAGTCCTGGAACTCAAGATGGCCTCTTAAGATCAAGGTTGCTACTAAGACAACTTACAGAACTTGGTGCTCTTCAAACTTTGGGAGAATGACTTCTAAATTGAGGTCTAAAGTGATGAACAGGTTTATTATAACCTAGGGAATTATACTGCTGTGTTTGGATAGATTTGGAGCTGTAGAAATAAAAATGACCTCCTAAAACCCCAAGCTCAAGCTATAAATCTGCAGGAAGGCAGGTTAGGGATGATGGCATGGATTTGAGGGTTTTGGGTGTTTGTGGCTGATACATTAAGGTCTAATTTGCTGCAAGAAGTTTATGAAGTGGTCTCTGTACAATTACAGCAGGAGCAAGAAATCTGGGCACAATTTGGTGGCCGCCAGCAAGAAAAGCCAGCATATGTGCTAACTTAGCAAGTTTGACAAAACTGTTGACTTTGAGCTTTGAAAAGCTTTTGAACCTGAGTTTTTGCAGGTATGTTCTAATGGTAAATTAGAACTTGTTTAGCACTTTTCCATGAAAATTTCCTGGTTTTGAAGGAGGTGCTATGAAAGCCAAGAAATAAGCAATGTTGAGGAAGTTTTATGGAGATTTTAGGGGCATATGTAAAACTGAATGGCCAAGTCGTGATTTATGGAGCTGAAAAAGTTTTATTGAATAAGATAAGGGTTACAACAAAATTTTGCTGCAATATTTTATGCAGAGCCTAGTGAATGCATCAAAACTATGTATTGTTGCTGAGATGACTTCCAGGACAAAGAATGCTTCAAACTTTGCATAAAGGACATCTAAACTAGAGTCTTGGAGTTGAGACAAGTTTCTTATGCCTAAATGAATATTTCTGCAAAGTTTGGTCATGACTGGAGCCCTGGAACTCAGAATGACTGTTTAGGTTGAGGTTCCAAATTGATGAAAAATGCAAAGAACGATAGAAACTGGGTTTGAACCAGACTTGATTTGGTTAAGTGGGGATCTTGTCTTGGAAAGCTAAAATACATTGCAAGAGGTTTACAAGTTAGTAATCCAACCCTTGCTGTATGATGTTCACTTTCTAAAGAAACAAGCATGTAAGAGCCTAAGCATTTGTGCTTGGATTATGGCTGGGACTACTTTAATTTTGAAAGAAAACAAGATGTATTGACCATGGATGCCTGTGAAAACCTGGAATCCATATGAAACCAAGCACCAGTAGTTAGAAACCCTATTTGGGAGTAAATCCCCTCCCCAAAGAAATAAAAATCAGACCTGAAATGCTACCGCTAAGCAGAAACAAAAAAAAAACCTGCATAAAATGGTTTCATGGAATAGCTTTGGCTCCAGGTTTGACGTTGGGGAAAAGGAAGGGTTTTAGCTTGGAATTTTGCATACTGTACTGTATGCTTAAAAAGGACTTAATCATGTCCTTAGAATCTAATTTTCGCATAGAGAAACCTGATGTGCAGCATTGAAGCAGTATTTAAAGAAGTTTTGACCTGACCTTTGACTTTTGATCAGAGATGTCATTAGAACTTGAAATCTTGCAAGCATGTTCTCCTAGTTAAATGACATATGTTGACGTGTTTTTAAGAGAAATTTTGAAGCTGAAAGCAAGAGCACTTCTGGCATTATGTTCTGCTGTATAAGGAGGCTTTTATGGAACTGAAGTGTGGAAATTTTTACTTAAACCCTCGCAAGGTGGTTCCTAGAATTAAAAATGACCCATTTTGATAATGAAACATGCCTGCAAAGTTTGGCTGAGTTTTAAAAGCCAGAAATTGGAAAATTCAACACAATAGATCGTTTCAGCCTATATAACATGCAAGGAAGAATATGCTTCAAAATCGGGGATTTTGGCTGCCAAATTGAGCTTAAGGATTGTGATAAGTTCCTTCTGGCTAGGGGATTGTTTTTGCAAAATTTGTCTCACTTTGGATCAGTATAACAAAAAATCACCCTATGAAATGAAACTTCAGACTATTTATGAAGGAGAAATCTGTACCTAAGCCTACAATGGCTGGTTTGACTTCAAGTTGACGCTAAGCTTGAAGTGGAATTACGAGCTGAGACTTTACAGCTTTGATCATGAGCATATTGTAGACTTGTTTGAGACCAGAAATCTGGAAAATTGAAGACACCATGAAGGAAAATATGAGGAAAATACTCAGAGTGTGATCAATTTGACTTTTCTGTTGAGTCTGGGTTTGAGAAGGAATCTTATGCTGAGCAAGGCTTCCTTAAGCCAAAAATCTGCTTGTTTGCTCTACCTTCACCCGAAGAAACGCAAAGAAAAAAAGTCAGGCCTGGAATTAGTCCAGCAATGAAGGAGAAAGGAGAGATTGGTACCCAGAAGCAGATTAAGCTTGGGAAAGGCTACATTTTGCTGGGAGGATAGATTTCTTTGATGGCAAGACAAAAATCTTGACATGGGTAGCAGCTGCAGGCAATGGTAGAGGCTATTCGATGAATCTAAGGAGGCTTGCTCTTGATTCACAGCTGCATGCCACGGATTTGTTGGATTTCTAGTTTACTTGAGTATTACGTATGGATAAATTGATTGAAACCAGAGATATACGGTTTCAGCAGGTCTATGTTAGACCGAAGGTATGTCCAGCTGAAATTTTTTTTTCCCTGAAGAAGGGCGCGGGTTGTACACGAGTGGCATCATTGTACAATCAAAGCAGCAAGCTGGACTTTGGCTAGCAAGTAATTAGGTAAGGGACAATTCTACAAACTCAAAGTCAGATTCTGTTTAATGCTTGCATTGCTGGAATTCTTGAATGCTACTGGATATGAAGGATGCTGAATGACTAAAGAAACAATGGCTAGCCCGAATGGCTGTATGTGAGGGCGCAATGTCCTATGACGAAAGGCTGTATGAGAAAGCCAAATGGTTTTATGAAATTATGGAGCTATGGACATCCGGGATGTCTATGTTATGTTATTTTCTAGCTAGAATGTGTTGGAAGCAAGCATTAGGGTCTTGTTATGGGTGTGGCCAGCCCTTCACAAAAACCTAGAGCTCTTTGTGTCCTAAAACCAAAAATCTAAAACTTTATTAGGCCTAATATGAAAACCTGAACCTATGAGTATGGATGCTTGCTAGGCCCTGAGGTTGTTTATTTGGCTGGTGTTGTGGTGTGTGTGTTGTGTGTTTCTGTGATTGGATGCATGTGCTAACCATTTATATTTTCTATATTTATTTGTGTATACATATTGCGTTGTGTTTTTCGTGTTTTCTTTTGGTTGCAGGTAATTGTGCTGAATTTTGGGGCAATGTTGCCATTAAACTAAAAATTTGGCTTGGTGTATGTTAATGCCCTTACTAAGTTTCACAAAAAACTCATCCCCCTTACAGCTACAATGTTGTAAACTAAAAAGAGCTGTAGTTGTCAGGCCAATTTGGAGCTGAAGAATCAAAGTTTCTCTCTCTGCTGTATGCTAGAAGACCAAGTCCTGGATATTGGACTTCTATGTCCTAGATCCTACCGTATATCGTGTATCATACTTGATACTTAGGTTGTAAGGCTATAGGCTGTAAAGATGTTGTATTGAACCCAAACACTTGATCAGTTTTACATGGAATTAAAGGGTTGATTTCCAGTTGTATTTTTATTACTCCAACTAATTTTTTTTTATTTATTTTGATCAAGTTTTTTGTTCTAGAAGTCATATCCAAAATTGCCTAGCTGTATTACATTGCTCATAGATCATGTGAATGCACAAAGTGCATACGACAAGGGCACTTTGGGCAGTGACATTACCATTTTTAACCTTTTTCAAAGTCAATGGCCCCATAAAATCTATTCCCCAATAATAAAAAATTTCATTCACAAGGATGGAATTCAAAGCATCATGTTTCTTTTAGAAATGAACCCTAATTTTCGACAATTTTCACAAGCTTTATAGAATGCATAATGCATGTGCATATTTGAACAAAGAAGACAAATAAAGTCTAGACTGTAAAATTTTTGCCGCCGTTTTCTTTGACAAAACATGCCCCCCACATGCTTCTAAATGAAAAAATTGAATGACACTTTTTACCTCATTATCGAGTATACATCTCTGGAATATCTGATTAGGTTAGTATTTGAAAAGATAATGGTTATCCTAGTAAAAGTTTTTGACCTCATGCAAAAATTTCTTCTTATCTTGAGCATTTCAATGAGCTGGCATTTGTCCTGTCACAAAAAAATTGACAATATTGGCAAACCAAGGTATTGTAGTGACAAAAAATAAAAATTCATCAGGAAAACAATCATTTATAGGTGTAGCCTCAATTATTGAATCCGTTGTCAGCCTTGACAAATGATCAGTGACAATATTTTTAGTGCCTTTCTTATCCTTGATTACAATGTTAAATTCTTGAAGTAATAAAATCTAGCGTATTAGCTTTGGTTTAGCTCTTGCTTTGACATTAGCTACGTGACAACAGAATGGTCGACATAAATGATGGTTGTTGAACCAATCAGATAAGAGTGAAATTTAACCAATGCAAAAATTACTGCAAGTAATTCATTCTTAGTCGTAGTGTAATTCATTTGTGCACTATTCAATGTTCTACTTTCATAATAAATTACATATAGTTTACCTTCTTTTCTCTATCCTAGAACAGTACCAGCTACATAATTACTAGCATCACACATTATCTCAAAAGGCAAGAGCCAGTCTGGGGGTTGTATGATCAGAGAGAATGTTAAAAGGCCAATTAACTTATCAAAAGAATTTTGGCATTCATGCGTCCATTCAAATGAAGCATCTTTTGCAAGAAGATTACAAAGAGGACTAGATATTGTACTAAACCCTTTAATAAACTTTCTATAAAATCCTGCATGTCCTAAAAATGAGCGAATTTCTCTCACAGTTTTGGGTGGAGGTAACAGAGCAATGAGCTCAACTTTTTTTTTATCAACTTCAATTCGCTTGGAAGATACAACATGACCCAAAACAATTCTAGAAATGACCATTTAATGACATCTTTCCCAGTTTAGTACCAACCCTTTTTTCTTCACATCTTTTTAAAAAATATTCCAAGTTTTCAAGACAATTTTCAAAAGAATTTCCATAAATGGTTAAATCATCCATAAAAAATTCAAGATATTTTTCAATCATGTCACTGAAAATGCTCAGCATACGTCTTTAAAATGTTGTTAGGGCATTGTAAAGTCTAAAAGGCATGTGTCTAAATGCAAAGGTTCCAAAATGACATGTGAATGTAGCCTTTTCTTGGTCCTCAAGTGCCACTTTGAATTTGGTAATAAGAAGAATAGCCATTAAGAAAGCAATAAAAAGGATGTCCTGTTACTCTTTCTAAAATTTGGTCCAAAAAAGGTAATGGAAAATGATCTTTTCTGTTGGGGAGATTTAACTTTCTATAGTCATTGCATATCCTCTAATTAGATGGGATTCGAGTTGGTAAAGGCTCACATTTTTCATTTGTTACCACTGTAATGCTAGACTTCTTTGAAACGGCTTGGGTTGGACTACGCCATTTGCTGCCAGAGATAGGATAAAATATTCCAACATCAAGTAGGACTTCGGATCTTACTACTTCTTTCATGTGTGGGATTGAGTCTTCTTTGAGGTTGTTGACAAGATTTGGTATTATCTTCCAAATTTATTCTATGTGTGTAAATTAAAGGCTAATGCCCTTTATGTCTTTTAATGTCCATCCAATTTCACTTTTATGCCTCTTAATTAACTCAGTCAACCTACCTTCTTGCTTGAATGTGAGAGTGGATGAAATTACCACTGGATAAGAAGACTTTTCTCCAAGGAATGCATACTTCAATTCTTTGGGGAAGGGCTTCAACTCTAGTTTGGGTATTTTATCTTGCTTTTCATCATTGAGTTGTCCCAACCCTTCAATTTTTTGTTTCCAAAATGTGCTCTCTCCTACCTGTGAAGAATCAAGCAATGCACATATGTTAAATGTATCCTGATCCATTTGCATAATAAATTCAAATGAATTAACTAAACAATTTTTTAAAGGATCAGAGATACTCCCTTCTTGAATATAGTTTTCCACAATTGCGTCAATGATGCAGATATCGTCACTTTCATCTTTTTTTTTAGGTGGTTGCTTAAGCAAGTTGAAAACATTTAACTTCAATGTCATATTTCCAAATGACAGCTTCATCAGTCCATTCCTACAATTAATCAAGGGATTTGAAGTTGCTAAAAATGGACATCCCAAAATAACGAGTATTGAATTTTTAATTTCCACTGGCCATGTTTTCAAAACAATAAAATCCATGGGTTAAATAAATTTATCAACTTGGACTAACACATATCCTCTAAGTACTTTCATTGATCTGTCAGCAAGTAAAAAAGTTACCTTGGTTTCTTTTAACCCACCTAAATTTAGTTTTTGGTAAACTAAATATGGAAGTAAGTTTGCACTAGCCCCGAGATAAAGTAATGCTTGCACTACAAGGATGAGGAGTATTTGCTACGACAATTTCCTATGAAAAAAAGCGTAGGAAAATTATTCGCAGGAAAACCGTCGGACAAAATATTATATCCGATGGTTTTCATTCAATAAATTTCTGACACAAAAAAGCGTAGAACAAATGTCAGAGTAAGATAGCGGAAAATAATGGCGCCAATTCGTCCAATGATTTTGATGCGAAATAAATGGGTAGGGACCACATATGTAGGAAAAGCATCATATACATTATCCGACGCTTTTCCTGCATTTTTTTTTCCTACGGTTTTGAGACAAAAAAATATCTGACGGTTTTCCCTCAAATTTTGTTCCTACGGTTTTGAGACAACAAAAGAGTGGGTGTTTTAAAAATGTAGGAATTTTAATCATTCAGTTTTCCTACAGTTTCTTTTTCCTACATTTTTTTGACGCTATTTACTACAAATTTCCTACACTATTCTTGCAGTTTAACTTTTCACATATACCTACGACATTGCTACAGATTTTGCTTATAAATCCACTCGCCCCCTCTTCTCCAGCTTGTCCTAGCCACAATTTCTACATCCATTTTCACTTCCGCTTCAACGTCTTCTTTAGCTCAATAGAGGTATTTAAAATTAATTTATAGATTAGTGATTTAATTGTTAATTATTTATTTGTTATAAGATATATTTATGTTGTTTTAGTTAGCTGACTTTAGAGGTTAGTGATTTAAATGGTAATTATTTATTTTTTATAAGATATACTTATGTTGTTTTAGGTAGCTGACTTATCACAGCATGTAGTTGCATAATAAGTATTTATTTATTATACCTTAGATTCTCCATCCATGATTATGTTGATGACAAATATAATATTGGTCCAATTCAGATTGTTGGCAAACAAAATGTATTAGATTAAGTTATATTTGTAGTTAACATAATCATGGATTGTCCAAGTTGGACAATTGAAACTTGTATAAGCAGTATTTCAGTTAATGTGTTCCTGTCGTAGTAGCAGTTTGTGAAATTTGGTAGAGTATTTCCCAAATTGTTCCCGTCGAGTGTTTCTCAATAAGTTGATATTATTGAGAAACACTGTGAACGGGAACTGAAGGGAAATGCTGCCGAAATTTACATAAAATGCTATTAACATGGAACAGTTAAAATGGTTTACTGCTTATACAACTTTCAATGGAGTAGGGCCCTTACCTTAATGGAGTAGGTAGTTTAGTTATGGAAGGTTGACATGTATGCATGACATATATAAGTAATTCATTTACATTTTCATTATATTTATATTATATGAAATGTAATAAATATATTACGTATTTATGTTGAGGGTTTTTACTGTCTATTTTACAAGGGAACCAAAATGGCTGCTAATGGACGTGAGTGGATGTACCAGAGGACAGATACAGATGGATATATGAATTCTGCATTTATGGCTGGTGTTAATGAGTTTTTACAGTTTGCATTTAGTGGGAAGGAGTCAGAAATGATTAAATGCCCTTGTCGTAAATGTAATAACAGATTTTATAGAATAGAGCTGAAAGTGAGAGAGCATTTGTTTCGATATGGATTTACGCCAAACTATTACATATGGCACTGTCACAATGAACAATATGATAGCAATCTGCACAATTTCAATATGGCCCGTAGCTATTTTTCATCGCAGTTATATGGAGGGATAAGTGGAGAATCAAGTAGTGTAAATGCGTATGAACAGATGGTATGTGAATCAATGGGTCCGTTATCATCGAATGTAGGATCTGGAAATAGTGAAAGAATGTTGGTGGATGAAGAGTTTATCGATGCTGATGTCGAAGAAGCTGATAATGGCAGTGATAATAATGATAATGTGTTCGATGTGTCTGAAATGAGAGATGGGTTACCTAATCCGACCGCACAACAATTTTATAATTTGTTGGATGATGCAAATGCACCGTTGTGGGATGGGTGCACTAAACAAACACGATTGTCTGCAATGACCCAATTGTTAAGTTGCAAAAGTGAGTTTAATATGACAGATCGTTGTTTCGATAGAGTACTGGAGCTTATGAAAGAAATGTTGCCTGAAAGTAATAGACTCCCATCCACCCTATATGATGCGAAACAACTCACAAAAGGACTTGGGTTGCCATATATAAAAATTCATGCATGTGAGAATAACTGTATGCTATTCTATCGGGAAGATGAGAAATTAACACATTGTCGTGAATGTGGAAGCAGTAGATATAAAGAAAGAGTAACCTCCGGAAGAAAGACATTGATTCCCAAAAAATTGTTACGGTATCTACCAATAACAAGCAGGTTGAAGCGCTTGTACATGTCATCAAAAACAGCGACTCACATGACTTGGCATGCTTATAATAAATCATGCAATGATGGAAGTATGGGTCATCCATGTCAGTCTGAAGCGTGGCGTCACGTAGATCGAACATTCCCATCATTCGCTGATGAAATTAGAAATGTTAGGCTCGGATTGTGTACCGATGGATTTAACCCGAATAATGTTGTTGGTGGAACATACACGATATGGCCAATCTTTATAGTTGTTTACAATCTTCCGCCAGAATTGTGTATGAAAGAACCCTTCATCTTTATGACTCTCCTAATTCCTGGTCCTAGAGCACCAGGACGCAACATTGATGTATTTTTACGACCATTGATTGAGGAGCTCAAAACTTTATGGTCGGAAGGGGTTGTTACATGGGACAGTTATCGACAACAAAATTTTCTTATGAAGGCATGTTTATTATGGACAATTAATGATTTTCCTGCACTAGGAAACCTTTCAGGTTGGAGTACCCATGGTAAGCTTGCGTGCCCATATTGCATGGATGAAATTGACACATTTATGTTGAAGAAATGCAGAAAGCCATGTTGGTTTGATTGTCACAGGGTTTTTTTACCGCATAATCACACATTCCGTTCGAATGTAACATCGTTCATCCCAGGGAAGAAGGTTAGTGCTGTCGCTAGTCCATATAAGTCAGGTGAGGAAATACATGCTATGTTGGTTGGGTATTGTTTTCCTCCGTTTGGCTCTTCATATGATAAACACCGAGTTGCGGGGTTTGGAGAGTGGCATAATTGGTTAAAGCGGAGTATATTCTGGGAGTTACCGTACTGGAAGCATTTGCTAGTTCGCCATAATTTGGACGTCATGCATATTGAAAAAAATTGTTTCGAGAATATTTTTAATATTGTTATGGATATACGTGGGAAAACAAAAGATAACTCCAATTCTCGCCTTTCGCTTCAGGAGTTAAAAAATATGCGGCGTGAACTACATTTACGAAATATTAGGGGGAAATGTGTAAAACCAAAAGCATCTTATACGTTGAGTCGGGAACATATAAGAGATGTTACTCTGTGGCTGAGAACGATAAAGATGCCTGATGGGTATGCCTCGAACTTGGGCCGTACGGTTAACTTGAGTGACGGTACATTCTATAACTTCAAGAGTCACGATTGTCATGTGTTAATGCAGAGGTTGCTTCCTATTGCATTACGTGGGTATATGCCAGGTCCTATATGGGAGACGATTTCTGAGTTTTGCTCATTTTTCAGAACCTTATGCACAAGTAGGATTCGATTTGATGACATACAACAGTTGGAGCGGAATATAGTGGTTACCATATGTAAGCTAGAAAAGATATTCCCTCCTGCCTTTTTTGATTCGATGGAACATCTTGTTATCCACCTCCCTCATGAGGCAAAGTTGTGTGGTCCAGTTCAATTTCGATGGATGTATCCATTTGAAAGGTAATTTTTTAATATGCATTCATATTTCTGTCAATAATTTTCATATATTATATGTCAATAATTTTCGCATATTATATGTCATTAATTGTTATATTTTTTTAACTTGGCAGACTAATGCGGTCATTGAAGTGAAAGGCTAGAAATAAAGCTTTAATTAAAGTATCAATTGTGGAAGCATACTTAGTCCAGGAAATGTCTACATTTTGTAGCCATTACTTTGAAGTAAATATTCCTATACGGTTAAACAGGGTCCCATGAAATGATGATATTGCTATTCCTGTGGTTGATGTTGAGGGTCAATTGTTATCTATCTTCAATACAACATGTCGTAACATACCTAACTGCGGGCGACAACGCTTACTTGATCCCACTGAGAAACATCAAATGCATATCTACACTTTGCATAACTGCAATGAGATTATACCGATTGTCAGGTGACATATATGTAAACAACTGTGAGGGTTTTTATATCAATCTAATTGCTTTAATTCGTTATTGACTAGTTATCATTTTAGGCACTTTGACTCTTATATATCAACAAGATTTCCCCAATTAGGTGAAAGTGAATTACAAAGTTATCGAGATCAATATTTGACCGAATGGTTCTCATCATACGTGAGTTTCATGGCATGATAATTTTTATGTTCCTAATTGTGTTCTGTTTGAATATACTGTGCAATTATGTTATTATATTAACTTTATATTTTCAGGTTAACCGTTTCAAGGATAAATTAGATTTTCATATTGTACAATTAGCCCGTGGTCCTATTCGAGTAGCCGTTTCATATAATGGATGTATTGTGAATGATTTTTGTTTTCACACACAATCCTACGGCAAAGACAAAACGACACAAAATTGTGGTGTTTGCGTGAAGGGTGAGACATGGGGATCCAGTGGGTATGAGTTTTATGGCCTTATTGATGAGATTATACGTACTAAGTACCACGGGAGTGGGTACGAAGTCATGACGCTGTTCAAATGTACTTGGTTTGATCCGACACGTGGTGTTCGAAGTTGCGCACGTACTGGTATTGTTGACATTAAATGGAAGTCAAGATTATCACCACCTGAGTCATTTATCTTTGCGACACAGGCTCAACAAGTTTACTACTGTGAATACCCTAACAAGACACTTCATCAGTGGTGGCCGATGGTTAAGATGAAGCCACGAGCTTTCATCGATTGTTCATCGAATAATTTTAGTATTCGATCTGACGACAATGAGGAAATGTCTGATGAGCAAACATGTCGGTTAGAAACCACAAATGAACCGTTTCAATAAGTGCTTTCAAGTGAAGTACCAATGGTGACAACTGATGACATTGCCCTTGATGAGATTAACATACTTGTCGATAGAACGTGTTATCCTGAAATCGCGCAACACATAGATCAAAACATCGATGTCACACAAGCCGATGGGGATATATTAGATGATGAAGCATCGCTCGATAGTTTAGAGTCAGATGAAGGCGAAGATGTTTGATTAAGTGTAATTGTTCAAAACATGTGCATGTTTTATTTGAAATCGTAATATAACTTTGAATGTTTTGGATTTATGTTTTGGAAATGAAAATAATTAACTTTTTTCCCAGAAAAGAAAAAAAATTTATGAAATTTAATCATCACATATCTAATTACCTGTGTCGTTGAAATGAAAATATACATTTTTTATCTCACCAAAAATTATTGCATGCTATTAAAAAAATAATAATAATGTTAATAAATTTGGGAGATTCAATCTGACCATATACATTAAATCCATATATTTAATTTCCAAATATAAATATTTTCATTTATTCATCAACTAAAAAAAGTTAAATAATTAACTTCCAACCATATATATATAGTAATTAGTTCATATATATACACATTATAAATTATATATATATATTATATTCCTTCTATCCGACGGTTTTAAGTTAGTCATTAAAAATCATAGGAAAGATGTAGGAATATATCACCTAGGGCAATGTGATATGGGACGGTTTTGAGTTAATATTTAAAGTATGTAGAAAAAGTGTAGGAAAGGACCGACGGTTTTCACACATTTAAAAAAATTGTAGGAAAGATGTAGGACCATAATCACCTAGGGTAGCGCGCTATCCAACGGTTTTGAGTCAACATTTCAATTAAGTAGCAAAACTGTAGGACAAGGTAGATGTCATAAAACCGTAGGAAAATTAAGTAGCAAAACCGTAGGACAATTGGTAGGAAGGAAGGCCGGAAAGCAATTACTGGCGGGAAGGTTAATTTTTTAGTTTCCTACGCTTTTCATGCATTTCATATTTTTCGTAAGAAAACCCTAGGAATGTTTGCTACGGTTTTCCTACATTTTTAAAAAGTGCAGGAAAATCGTAGGTCAAATTGGTAGCTGAATCGCCAGACCTTCCCTTTAAATTCGTGGGAGTTCTTCAGTTTTCACCACTTCATTCCTTCTATTCTGCGACGCCCTCTTCCAAACCCACAACCAAAATCCCCTCCAGAGCTATTTAAACTAGGTATTTTTAATTTTTAAATACTTTTTCATATATAATTAATGTTTGTTATTACATATAGTTGTTGTTTACATATATAATGCATGTATTGCATGTTATATTTTTCAAAGCCAGTTTTTATATTATATGTTTTAGGTAATTTTATATATGGTGTTAGTAATATGTATGTAGTTAGTTATAAATAATTTTTTAAGTAATAATGGTTAGTTCTATTTGTACAAATGCATGTTACTATATATGTGGTTAATATAAAAAATTGTTACATCAATAATGTTAGAGTAATATTGTTTTCACTTCCATAATGTTAGTGTAAGTAGTTCAAGTTAGAACAATAATGTTACTTTAGTAATGTTAGTATAATCAGCTAATGGTAGTTTAATAATTTTATTTCATAAATAAGTATATATCGAATAATTGGCAATTCTAAAAAGTGTTACTACACAAATGGTATTGAAATGATGGCAATTTAAAAATTAATGAGTTTACTAAAATAATGAAATTTAATATGTAAATGTTAGTGTAGTAATGGTCATTTATAAATAACAGACTATGACGTAATGGTAATTTAGTATTACATGTATATGTAATAAACATGTTAAACGTTAATTTTAGGATGGTTCACCCCAGACAGTCTGGCTCGGGCAAAGGCCCGGCCAAGGACGTACATGATTCGTGACGTAGTTGGGGTTGACGACACCCTGCTGTGACACCTACACAGGTGTCACAGACTGAGACTCAGACCCAGGTGCCAGATACCCAGGCTCCGACACTGGTGCCGCAGACCCAGCCACAGACCCAGCTGCCATATACTTCGGTGCCACGATCTTATGTGCCCCAGACGTTTGGCGCATCGAGCTCCGTATTTCAGCAGTTTCGAGACACGCAGACTGATGCGTATTACCCGGATATGAGTGGAATATCCGGGTCATATCAGTACCAGCATACAGGGATCGGGCAGCCCACATGGGATGTCGATCCTAATTCATTCCTTGATCCAGATGAGCTCGGTATATCCACTCATCATCTACCTGGCCTACACCAAAGTCAGCATCAGCAGCAGCCACCTCAGCAGGGCCTGGCCACTGGCAGCCCAGCGGTCGCACCTGACGCGCAGCCAGCTGATGGGGCCCCATTACCTAGAGGGCGAGGCCCACAGGTAGTTGACTTACCACCACCTCCACCTCCGCAGGACCGTCCGCTGATCGTTCCTCTAGAGTAAGTGTTACTGACTCTTACAAAATTAATTGTGATATAATTATACGTTGTTCTTAGTTACATCAGTTTATATATATATCTTACTATAATCATCATTTGTTACAGCTTACTCACTGATGACTCCGTTCGTTCCACCGTAGCCTCTATTCATGTGAGGTTGTGGGACGAAAGTTCTATAGCTTGGTCACATGCATCTTGAGCTGCACGAGAGGAGCACGTAACCACGTTAGAGGTAATTGGTTGTTATACATTTTTAAACAATACTTTGTATATGGACTAATTCATAATTTTTTTCTTCTTTGTGAAATTGCAGAACTACTATAGATGGGACCCTAGAGACTTCGGCGCCATTTGCAGAATTGTGTTCGACTACTGTTCACTGTCCGTGCGAAACCGCGTCTATCATTGGAGGTTCGTCGCGATTCAGAAGATCCCCGCCTTCTTCGACAACCCTAACTACAATTTACTGTGGCCACATGTTCCACCCTGCTACAGTCAGCAGGTATGGAATCAATTGTGTGACCAGTGGGAGTAGGAGCGATGGAAGAAGCTATCGGAGGTTGGTTCCCATGCCAAGCACATAGCGGATACCTCAGGCCTTGTTCCGAAGCACACGATGGGCTCAATCCCAGGTGACATGCACTGGGATCGTTTGGTACCAACTTGGACCTTCCATACATTATAATTTTTTTTATGATTTATTAATTACTTAAATTTTTAATGATATCTAAAATTGTGCAGACAAAAGCAAATGATGGAGTTGAGCCATCATTTGATGAGTGGTGGTTTCATACTCATAGACGGAAGAAGACCGGTCAGCCCATCGATCTGATTTCACAGCAGCTGCAGGTAATAAATGTTCATTTACCACTATAAACAATGTTTTAAAAATATAATATTTGTCTTACTAACTTTAATTTCTTTTTCTTGTAGGATGGATATGTCCAGCGGATTCAACAAAAATACCAGAATCCGGATGACCGCCCGCAGTTCGATGTAGAGGTATGGAGCGGGGAGTGAGGTACGAGGCCCACCAAAAAAAGGCCGACTACCAGGTGTTCCGCGCCGACTGGCTGATCTTCAGACCTTTGGACCAAATCGGGTATTTTTCATTCGTATTTAATTTTATTAATTATTTTTATCACTTTTACATTGCTAATTGCTACTTACAAAATTTTTTAGGCTCCACGTGCTGATTCGGAGGAGATTGCTCAGCTGAGGGCTGAGAACACCCAGCTACGGAGTGATTTTACGCGGTTACAGGCAGACGTTCGCACTCAGGTTCAGCGAGAGACCGAGGCTGCAATGAGCGCTATGCTTAACAGGTTGATCCAGCAGGGGATTATACCTGCATTGGTGCTCTCAGACGACCTACGGACCGGATCCTCCACTCAGCATCATGACGACGATCGTAGCCAGCGAGATGACGATGATCAGCCCGGCACTACATCCCATTGATTTTATATTAGACCTTCAGTTCTTTGTAATTAACTTTTTCCTATAAAATTTGATTACTTTTATGTATAGTAAATTTATTGACTACTTTGATCAATTGTTATATAATAATAATAATAATAATAATAATAATAATAATAATAATAATAATAATAATTTGTGTTTTATTATTATTATTATATAATGCAATATAATTATTATTATATAATGCAATAAAATATGTTTTTAATTTGTGCATAAATTAATTTACTAAAATCTTTAAATTGTCACAAAATTGTAGGAACAATATTCATGACAGAAAACCATAGGAGATAGTAAAGTCACAAAACCGTAGGACATGAGGGGTCACAAAAATGTAGGACAGTGGGGTCACAAAACCGTAGGACAAAAGGTTCACAAAACCGTAGGACGAAGAGGTCACAAAAACGTAGGAGGGTGGGGTCACAAAACCATAGGACTTTAACGTCACAAAACCGTAGGACGTTGGCGTCACAAAACTGTAGGAAATAGATATGTCAGAAAACTATAGGAGTTAATGCATCTTAAAACCGTAGGATAAAATGGGGTCCACGGCCATCACAAAAGCGTAGGAATGTTTTACGGTAATCCGACGGTTTTTATTTCCGACACTACTTTTTCCTACGGTTTTGTCCGACGATTTTAATTGTAGGAAATAACTATTTCTTACGGTTTCCCTACATTTTTTCCCAACTCAAATGCCTTGTTTTCTTGTAGTGTTGCTCAATTTTATGTTCTCCAATGAAACATGAAATTGTTGGATAACCAGCATCCTTATATTTCAGAGCAGTATTATTTTAAATATCAAAACTTACCTGCTCGTCCATGAATGCTTTCTTTTTTACATTCAATTTTCTCTTAACAGTGCACAAATCCTTCAAAAATTTGGCATAAGAAGGTACCTATTTAATCGCATCCAACAATGGGATATTGATCTTTAGCCGCTTGAAAATATAAAAAATTCCAGGATTCTGATTCACCATCTTTGGAGCTATTAATGCCTGAGGAAAGGGAGATGTATGTAAAGATTCGATCTGTTCTTCACTTGGTATAGGTTCAACCCCTTCTTTACTCTTAGAAGTTGACTCATCGTCTACTTCACAAGGATCAGGAAATCATTTTTCAATAACCTTACCACTATAAAGTGTAATTATTGATTTTACTTGATCCATCGTTTGACCTTTGGGATTCGACTGTGGTTGAGAAGGAAATTGCCCTTTCTCTTGAATGTTGAGTGCAGATGTAAATCTTACAATAGTATATTTGAAATCAATCATGGTTTGACTTATTTGAGCATTGATGGACTTTTGTTTCCCAATAAATGAATGCAATGTTTTTTCAAGATTTTTCCTAAGAGGGAACATAAGGTGCATACCCTTGAGATTGTTGAAAATTCTATTGGGTTTGTGAAAGTGGTTGTGATGGTTAAGCATGATTGTCACTTTTCCAACTGAAATTTGAATGATTCCTCCTACTAGGATTGTAAGTTTGTGAGTACGGATTTTGGGCTGGCCTCTTAAAGTTGTTCAGTGCATTGACATGTTCATAAAGACATTCTTTGAAAAAAGGCAAGGTTGGACAATTGCTAGTGGAATAGTCATTGGTTTCACAAATGTGACAAACAACTTCTTCAACAAATTTTAATTGACCAACTTTCTTCATTTCTAACACCTCAGCCTTTTTAGCTAGAGATGCAAATTTTACTTGGTGGTCATTATCTTCCTTAAGATGGTATATGCCTCCACTAAATGCAAGTGATGAGTCTTACCTAGTGCCTTATAGGTGCCAGTAGTGTCCCAATTATATGCATTCTCTGCTAGCAAGTATAGGTAATTCATTACCTCGTCAGGATCTTTATCCTCAAATGTTCCATTGCACATCAACTCCACCATTTGTCATTCCCTAGTTGTCAAACCTTCATAAGAATGTGAGATAATTCTCCATGTTTTAAAACCATGGTGTGGACATGTATAAAGTAAATCTTTGTATTTATCCCAACACTGGTTAACTGTTTCTCTCAATTTTTTTGTGAAAGTGGTGATTTATTTTTTGAAAGAATTTGTTCTGTGGGTAGGACAAATTTTTTTTCCAAAATTGTTATTGCAATTCATACCATGAATTAACGGAGTTTAACCTAAGATTCTTTAGCTAAGTTTTAGCTTTATCTTTTAAAGAAAAAGGAAAAAGCTTAAGTTTGATGGTGTTCATGCTGCAGTTTAGGTTATTATATGTGTGACGTACTTTATCAAATTCTCTCAAATACAAATATGGGTTTTCAAAATCAAATCCATGAAAAGTTGGTAAAAGCTAAAAAATACCTAGCTTGAAGTTGAAGTGACATGCATCAGTGGAAATATTAAACATGATGGAGTGCTATTTCTTATGAGATTCATGTGTTCTCTATGTTTCCTAGGCCGATCTTGGTGATTATGTAGAGAATAGTTATCCTCTTGGTCATTAATGTGTTCAGTCATGTTTGAAGAAGATGAAGATTCTCTTAACAGTCTACTACTTGACATACGTGACCAAGCTTTCATGCATAAATAAGATAATAACAAGAAAACACAATATTAATAAAAAGAAAGGTAAGAGGCTCAGCCTTCAATTAAACAATAATAAAAAAAATAAAAGACAAAAAAAATTAACAAAGAATAAAGGATAGAAGGCTCAGTCTTTCATTCAACAACAATAAAAATAAAACAAAATAAAAAGAAAAGAAATGAACTTCTCATTTAATGTTACTTCCTCGGCAATGGCACAAAAAACTTGTTGCACTTTAATAGTTGTAACCCAAATGTAGGTTATCACAAGTAATAAAATCCCAAGAGTCCGAGTAGCGAACCATAGGAAAGTGAATTAGGAAATACAAGTTATAGATTTTTAAGAAAGAAAGTATTTGATGCAAGGTGTGAACAAGTGTTGATTAAAACTTAAATTAAAAAAATAGCTAAGGTTAGGGGGATCCACTTTTAATAAATCAGTTATTGTTAATTTTAGCCCGCCTTGCCACTTAAATGGGATCCACACATAATGGAGGTTTTAATTGGGGAATTTAATAATTAAATTCTATAATTGTTAGGCATGAGTTAATATTAACTTTTTATTGATCTTATAACGCCAACACTTGCTAATGGGTTCAAATATCCATCATGCCAACCTTTGTTCACAATAACTCAAGATTCCAATATAGCCGGTAGAACCATCTTCTACAGAGGGAATCAAGTAGATTTTGTACCTATGATTGACTATGATGAATCAAGGCTCCCATTTAACAAGGAGGGAAGTTAAATTGATTACGAAAGAAAATATCGTTAATATTGTGATCCATTCAAATTAGCCATAACCTTTATACCAAAAGCTTCACCCTTTCACCTTAGTGAAAGAAAGAGTAGTTAGTCATGATATAAGTAAACAACATATATAAAGAGGAAATAAACTTGGATTGAAAGATTAAAGGAAGAACAAGAAGAAAACTCCTCGGACATAGCTTTGGTATTGAAAACAAGCACAAAACCAAAGAAGAAAAGCTAAAAATGATATAAGAACCTGATAATGGCCTAAAGACAAGCCTGAATTCATCCTCCCCCCAAGGTGCCTATTTATAGAGTTTTGGGGGGATGAAATAGTAAAATGGAATAGTAAAAGGTAGGTAAAAATAAAACAACAAAGGCGGGCTATAACTTATTTTAATTTTTTTACAACCATGCACACTGATTTTTCCCTTCCTCAATGCAAAAGATTTGTAGATCTCTTCTTTAGCTTCGAAATGGTAGCTTGATCATTTAAATCAGACATCTGTAGCTCAAGTTATGATTTTTCTACCCAAACTGCTCTTTAGCACATGGAAGAACAAATGGTTTGATCTATAATCAGATTTTAGCAATAAAAACAATCAAACTAGCTCTTGATATAAGCTAGAGTTGAAGATCTATGTGTTAGCTTTTAGATGCATTTAGACTCACTCACTTCCAACATCTACAACTCCAAATATGATTTTTCTCGTGAAGGTTCGTCAAGTGATGATTTTATCTACCTACAAAAAAAATAATTATTTAATATATTTTTTTAATATTAGTGAACAACAAACCGTGTATGAACAGTAAAATACACATGAATAGTAAATTTTGGTGAATAGTAACCCTATGGAAAAAATTGCTCAAATTAAAGAAATTAATCATAGTCAAAGTATATAATGATGATTTAAATCCTTTATAGCTATACACTTATGAGTATTCATCACATCCTCCAACTAGGTTCTTGCTAGTTTCTAGCATGTGCAGCAAAAAAAAACTAAGAAAAATTAACAAAACACATAATCTAACAACTTATGGAATATTATGCTATGAATATATAACACTTGTAAACTTGAATTGAAAGTAATTAATGAAAGGAAAAAAAGTTAAGTCCTTGTTACCAAAGGTAGAGGTTTACTCCCTAAGTGTTTGCACTCATTTTAAGGTGGGTTTGTAAATAGCTTACTTTGTGTTTCTCAAACTGGAGCTTGCAAGGGAATCCAACTTCATCCCAAGTAAATTCTCAAAAGGGACTGTATGTAAATGTAAGTCCAATGGTCTTTATATAAGGTTGTAATAAGGCTAAGTTTAGTGAAAGTGGGAATCGGATGTAGGCTTTTTTATGGTGGAGTTAAAGAGAACTAGCAATGCAATTAACAATAAATATGGGTACCTAAAATACTAAATACCCAAAGTTTCCTAAATCAACTCTAGTCTCCCAAGTTCTCTCCAAGACACAATTCCATATCAACACATGAGTTTAGAGAATAAATATAGTTGAGTTTTAAAGTTATTGAATTTAACAAATTTTTTTTCATTTTTTTACTCTCTTCATTTCAAAATAGTTGGCATCGTTTGGCTTGCATAGACATTAAAGTTGAAGTTGTATTTCTTCCCCATTCCAAAATTGTCCCCCATGATTATGTATTTTTTTGTTCGAAAAAGATAAAAGAAGATATCTTTCATCTTTTCTTTAACATAGGTCTTATATGTGTATGAGCATATATAATCTTATTTGAAGAGGAAACAAACCAATTTTTTTATTTTCCTTTTTTTTTTATTTTTGAGACTGCCAAAAAGAAAAAGAGACCAGTATTATGAAATGGAGGAGTACATATTTATTTTTTATTTTTTAAATTTTTTACTATATTTTGCGAGGGCTTTTTCTTATGGTCTCACTTTTATCTTTTTCTACAAGAAATAACAAATCCAAATTTGCTTAAAACTTAACCATTCAATGATATGCACTCAATTTTATTATTCAAGCTCAAAGCACTTTAAACCTTCAATTAAGACAATTCAAGCACAAGGTAACCCAACATATTCTAAAGTACACCCCACACTTATTCTTTATTTTAAAAAAAAAAAATAACATATTTATTTGAATTCTTTAAGCCCATAATCACATAAGCATCACTAGTTCTGAGGACAATAAATGATCAAAATGAAGTGAAAGCGGCTAAACATACAAGGTTCAAACAAAGAATAAGGCTATAAGTCTTAGAGAGGCTCACTAATGGATAATGTACAAAGTTAGCCTTTTAGTAAGTGGTTAACCCTAAAGTGTCATCTTCTTCTTTAAATTTACACACAAGAAGTAGGGTTGCATGTGTCCTTAAGGCTAGCCATCCAATTAAGATCAAACTCAAAACACAAAGTAAACACTCTCAACAAAGAAATTCATACATCCTAACAAATACTAAGGCTCAAAAGTACTCACTAGTTTCCTTAGGTAACAAGTAACATACTTTAACTACTTTAAAAAATTAACAACCATTTTGAATTTACAAGGTATACATCCAATTGATGATATTTCTATCAGTTAGGTTATTAAATGCAAACAAACAACCTAAATTCATGCTAAATGTTCCTACACGCAACTATTTATGCTTGAAAAAAATAGTGTTATGTCAATCATACAAAATAGGATGCATCTCAAGAGTGAAAAATTACTCTTTACTCAGCCATTATAAACTAAGGGCTTTGTTTAATGGTTTTATTATCAACATGAGAAAAACTACCCTAAAAGAAAAAAAAATCATGTCCCCAATGTCAAAATATAGAAAGGTAAAGTGAATAAGAAATTACCTAAAATGGTAGTTATTAAAAATGAAAATCCTAAAATAACTTAAATCAAAATAAAAAAATGCTGATAGTAAACGTAAAAAACAAGATAACCAGATTGACAAGCCTAGACTGTTCTCTTCCACAGTGCTTCATCATTTATTAAGATTGACAACCTATAAAGAAAAAAATAACAAAAACGACATTAATGTATAATAGTTGTGATTGTGACTCACATCTTCCACTAGTTTTACATCCAGTAATGGCTTCAACACTTTCTATAAGTCGAAGATTTGCTTCCCATCCAGTTTTTTTACAAACTGGCAAATAGAGTCTTTTAAAGTCATATTCCCAAGACTATAATTTTCTTGTCCGTTATGGAAAATACCCCATAAATCAAGAAATTCATGTTGCATAAATCAACAAGTATTCGTCCCAAGAATCAGTTGGATATCATCCAAAGAACCCTTACTCAGGCCATTCTTAATGATTTGTATTTTATCTTTTCGATTATCAGACACCATCCCTAAAAAATGACATTTAGTATTACAAGTCCTCGACCACATTTGTAACAGACTCATAAGCTTTTTACTCCTCACTTTTTGGCATAAAAGGTTTTGCCTAAGTCGGGTATATGGGACACAAATGAATTTGGGATTTCACCAGCTAAATGGACTTTAGTTTCAATTAACCAACGTACATATTCAGGAATGCCTTTGTGCAACAAAACTCTTAAATCTTTCACATCTAGCTTGGTAAATCCTTTTAAGAGCATTTATTGGAAGAAAAGGAAAATATTTTCACAAAGCAGAAAGAACAAAATCCATTGTTGAGAAGAAAATTGAAAGAAAATGAGAGAAAAAAAAATCAAGTATTATAGTAAACTGAGATAACCGACTTCAGAGCGATGGAGTACTGTATTTGCCATTTAACCAGGAAAAGAAAAAAAATGAAATGAAATGAAAAGAAAAGAAAAGAAAAGGACTTTCTAAAAGAATATTGACATTTACTTACCATGATCATTTTAAGGATCACTAAGATGAACAACTTCTTCCTAAAAATCAAAATTCTCTAAAAATGGTTTAACTCTTTGTCCATTTACTTTAAGATACATTACCATTTTTAGTATTTTTAAAGTCAATGGCCCCATAAAATCTATTTCCCAATAGTAAAAAATTTCAATCATAAGGATGGGAGTCATAAACGTCATATTTATTTTAGATATGAACCCTAATTTTTGACAATTTTCATAGGCTTCACAGATTGCATGTGCATCTTTGAACAAGAAGGGCCAATAAAATCCAGACCACAAATTTTTTGCAGTTGTTTTCTTTGTGAAAAATGACCCCCGCATGCTTCTAAATGACAAAATTCAATGACACTTTTTACCTCATTACCGGATATGCATCTCCAAAATATCTGATCAGGGCAGTATTCATGCAGAAATTTCTTCTTATCTTGGGCACTTTAATGAGCTGGCATTTTTCCTATCACAAAAAAATTGACAATATTACCAAACCAAGGTACTGTAGTGATAGAAAATAAAAATTCATCAGGAAAACAATCATTTATGGGTGTAGCCTCAATTGTTGAATCCGTTGTTAGCCTTCACAAATGGTCAGTGACAACTTTTTTGGTCCCTTTCTTATATTACAATGTTACACTCTTGAAGTAATAAGATCCAGCATATTAGCATTGTTTTAGCATTTTGCTTTGATATTAGGTACCTGACAGTAGAATAGTCGGTGTAAATGTCGGTTGTTGAACCAATCAGATAAGAGAAAAATTTATCCAATGTGAATATTAGTGCATGTAATTTATTCCCAGTCATAATGTAATTCATTTGTGCACTATTCAAAGTTTGAATTGAATAATATTACATATGGTTTACCATCCTTTCTCTGTCCTATAACAGCACCAACTACATAATCACTAGCATCATATATTACTTCAAAAAACAAGGACCAGTCTGGGGGTTGCGTGACCAAAAAGGATGTTAAAAGGCCAATTAATTTATCAAAAGAATTTTTAAAAAGCCAATTAACTTATCAAAAGAATTTTGGCATTCTTGAGTCTTTTCAGATGAAGCATCTTTTGCAAGAAGATTACAAAGAGGACTAGATATTGTGTTGAGCCATTTAATGAACCTTCTATAAAATCCTGCATGCCTAAAAATGAGCAAATTTCTCTAACAATTTTGGGTAGAGTTAACTGAGCAATGAGCTTTACCTTTGCTTTATCAACATCAATTATTTTGGAAGATAGAAAATGACCCAAAACAATTCCAAAAGTGACAATGTAACAACATTTTTCCCAGTTTTGTACCAAGCAATTTTCTTCACATCTTTTTAAAACATTTTCCAAGTTTTCAAGAAAATTATCAAAAGAATTTCCATAAATAGTTAAATCATCCATGAAAACTTCAAGATATTTTTCAATCGTGTCACTAAAAATGCTTAGTATGCATCTTTAAAATGTTGTAAGGTCGCATGCATCTAAATGCAAAGGTTTTAAAATGACATGTGAATATAGTCTTTTCTTGGTCATCAAATGCCATTGGAATTTGACAATAACTAGAGTAGCCATCAAGAAAGTAATAAAAAGGATGTCCTGCTACTCTTTCTGAAATTTAGTCCAAAAAAGGTAATGGAAAATGATCTTTTTTGGTGGTGAGATTTAATTTTCTATAGTCAATGCACATCCTCCAATTAGATGGGATTCAAGTTGGTAAAGGCTCACATGTTTCATTTGTTACCATTGTAATGCTAGATGTCTTTGGAACAACCTGGTTTGGACTGGCCCATTTGCTGTCAAAGATAGGATAAATATTTCCAACATCAAGTAATTTAAGGACTTCTGATCTTACTACCTCTTTCATGTGTGGATTGAGTTTTCTTTGAGGTTGTTGACAGGATTTGACATTATCTTCTAAATTTATTCTATATGTGCAAATTAAAGGAATAATGCTCTTTATATCCTTTAATGTCCATCCAATTGCTCTTTTATACCTCTTAAGTAACTCAATCAACTTACCTTCTTGCTCGAATATGAGAGTGGATGAAACTACTACCAGATAAGAAGACTTTTTAGCAAGGAATGTATACTTCAATTCGTTGGGCAAGGGCTTCAACTCCAGTTTGGGTATTTTATCTTGCTCTTCATCATTGAGTTGTCCCAACTCCTCAATTTTTGGGGTCCAAAATGTGCTCTCTCCTACTTTTGAAGAATCAAGCAATGCATATATGGTACATGTATGCTCATCCATTTGCATAATAGATTCAAATGAATTAACTAAGCAATTTTTTAAAGGATAAGAGATACTCCATTCATGAATACAGTTTTCCATAATTGCGTCAATGATGCAGACATTGTCACTTTCATCTGCTTTTTTAGGTGGTTGCTTAAGCAAGTTGAAAACATTTAGCTCTAACGTCATATTTTCAAATGACAATTTCATCGATCCATTCCTACAATTAATCAAAGTGTTAGAAGTTGCTAAAAATGGACGTCCTAAAATAACAAGGATTACATTTTTAATTTCCACTGGCTGTGTATCTAAAACAATAAAATCAACTAGATAAAAAAATTTATCAACTTGGACTAACACATCTCTTCTAGGTACTTTCACAGATCTGTCAGCAAGCAAAAGAGTTACCTTGGTTGCTTTTTAACTCACCCAAAATTAGTATTTGGTAAACTGTATATGGAAGTAAGTTTACATTAGCCCCGAGATGAAGTAATGGTTGCTCAATTTTTTGTTTTCTAATGAAACATGAAATTGTTGGACAACCAGCATCCTTGTATTTCAAAGCAGTATTATTTTGAATAACAAAACTTACATGCTCATCTTAGAATGCTTTCTGTAATGTCCCCAATTTTATAAACCTTAATTTTAAAAGATATCTTAAATTCCCAGAATTATAAAGCATTTAATTAAAAATAATTTAAGAAATATGAGGTAAAACATTTTATATAAATCATTTTCCAAACAATGAGAGTATTAAATGAAATCAAAGTAGTTAAGTGACAATCCCAGGAAAACTAATATGTGCATAATGTGTCAATTTAAACAAGCCATATGTTTCTTTAGAAATCAAATAACACAAAGTTAAAACCCAGTCCCAGCCAGTTCTACTTTCGAGGGGCTACAGCGTACCCTCACTCAGTCTGCTCCACATCTTGAACCTCGTTATATGGTTCAGTGTACTCTGTCTCCTCATAGTACTCACCTAGAAAAACATGTTAGAAGGAGGGGTGAGCACAACTTGCTCAGTAAGGGGGAAGTATCAGGCCCATCACGTGGGTCCTAATATTCCCGTAACAAACAACAACGAATAATAAACTTTAAGTTGTAGCAATTTAATTAAAGAACAATTCCATACAACATCATAACAACAATATCAAAGTCCTACTAGCATGCTTGAACTACCATGCATATGCATAATTCCTTTTACCGATTAAATAATATCTTATTGATCGATCATTTAATCCAATACTTAAATGCCGTCGGACGAACCTAGGGTGGTGAGTGTGTACATCACCCACTCTCAGGATAACTCTTAGGCAGTGCCACTAGGGATGCCACCAAGCCAGAGCCTCTCGGGATACCTACGCCGAGGTAGAGCCTCTCGTGATAACAGCCATAAGCATGGTCCCTCGCCAGCTATGGTCTGACAGCGCACAAATCATATCTCCATACTCCGTGTCAATATCGGGTCATGACTAGGGACGGTCCGCCGCCACCCTAACATGCCTCTCGGGTTCGAATCGTCCGTTCCGAACCTCTCGTCTAAATTTACGGCTTGTTAGGTCATGTAGATATGGTTCATCACCAACCTTGCATGCCTCGTATTTTATCTTACTCTTCAAATCTTTTACTTAATGCAATCTTGTGTATGACAAACATCAATCATATGCAACAACCAATTGATGCATGACCGTAGCTCATTTTATTTTAGCTCTTTTTAGTAGAATGCCATGATTCTAGTGCATCCTATTTCTTTTATCATGTTATCTTAGTTTAGTGTTACATGATGTCATGACAATCAATGATATCTTTTAAGTGTATTTGTGATAAATGTTCATCTCACTTCTCGTGAATTCTTTCTAAGTTGGTCATTTAGTATTTACGCTCCTAATCCTTTATCTATCGGCTTATAATAATTTATTACGGCCCTAACATGCCACTAACGGTTCCTTCCAATCTCATCATGTTGCTAATGAGCTTGTCGGCCCTAAACATGGTACTAGCGGTGTTTGTCTCGCCGGCCCTAAACATGGTACTAACGGTGTTTATTTAGGCGGTCCTAACATATTTCTAATTTAATTCTTGTTATAAGCGGTCCTAGTATGATACTAGCGCCAAACATACATCATACATCACATCATTACAACCATACAACCAACCAACCAAAATTACATCTCAATGGAAGAGAACTAAAATAAAATAAAAAAATAAAATTCTAGAAAAACTAATTAATTACCCTACCCATGTTGCCCACGCGTTTAAAGATTTTGTTTAGCCCAATTGTTTACTTAAAATTTATTATTCGGGTTGATGCTTATTTTGGGCCTAAGAGGGCCCACGAGAACTAACCCGCTCTTCCCCCTTACCTAGTTCAGAATAATACGGCGAAAGAAGGCGATTTCCTAGGACGGTCCTACAAAATGTTAGTAAGGTAGAAAATTAGAAAATATGCTAAAATTTAGAAATTTTCCTAAATGGTACTTGGAAGGTTCATGTTCTTAACATCTAGGCCGAAATTTTACCTAGTGGGCAAAAAGGGTCTCGGGGTGTCTTCGGTGGCCTCGTGCCTATTCGGGATCGTGCCGGGAGCCTTCTTGATATTGATCCTAAAAATTACAGCGGCCATACACTAACTTATAAGCTCATTTAATGGCTGTAAAAACTGATCTTGGAAGGAAAAAAATTTTATTTCGGTTACCGATGTGTTTTCGGGATCTCTGACGCTCCGGGAGTCCAAAGAAGCACCAAACCTTCAAGTAAGGATTTTCTAACCCTTTGTAACAACATGGACAGCAAGGAAAAGAGAATTATTAGGGCTGTAATATTCGAAATTGGCAGCCAAGATAATTTTTAAAAGAGGCTACGGTGGCTTACTGGGGCTTAGAACCAAGTATGGACAAGATTGCACCGGAAACGAGTGGAAAAACCCAAAACTTGGATTAATGATAATCTACCAAATATTTACAGCAAAAATATAAGGCCTTTAGGTGCTGGAAAAAAAAAAAAAAAAAATTAAAAGAGTAATATCGAAGAATTTTGGCTCACGCAAATCAAATCGGAATCATCGGTACTCGTATGATCGCTTTTGGTGTCCGGATGTGGTTTCCCTTCAACTTAATGAACCTAAGCAATAATAAGGAATTAAATAGAATTCAAAATTGGTTGGATGATGGAAAAATAAAAGCCCAAAGGGCCGGACTTACACCGGTTCGACAAAGAACACGATCAAGTCGGTAACGGAGTGGAGAGTGCGAGGACGATCCTTTGGTGTTCTGCCTTCTTCCCCACTTTAATGAGCACGACCCGGAACAATGGAGGAATGATGAGCCTATCTAATTGAACTAAAAGAATGGGAGAACAAAATATTGTCACGAGAAGAAAATTAAGGTGAATTGGAGATGGCGGCCATAAGCATATTATTTTTACGAGTGCTCGGCGGCTGTTGTTGAAAGAAGAAATAAAAGAAAAGGCAAAGAGTATTTGGAGGCTTGGTTATTAGGTCTAAACGCAATTCGGACTCCTAGGTGAGACGGAAATATAGGAAACAAAATAAAAATGGAGAAAAGGAATAATAAAAGGGTAATTAACGTTTAATATGATAAATAAAGAAGATAAGAAGATAAAATAGATAAATTAATTTTTTTTTTAAATACATATTCCAGGAGGTGTTGCGGCTGGGTGTTTTATAAGAAAGAAATTAGGGTTAGGGAGAAAAAGAAAAATAATCCTATGTAACGGTAGCACGAACCCGGTTTAAACCCCACACGCGCGTTGGCTAAATTTTGGGAAACTTAAGCAAACGAATTCAGAATTGAGTGAGGTAAATTTCTCTTGACTCATTTTTTTGAGAAGAATCCAATGGTGCTCCCAGATTTTCCATCCGATGCTTGGTTGTAAATGACAAAAATGCCCCTAGCCTAAAGAAAATGACTTTGAGCTTCCGGTTTGGAATTTGACTTAATAACCACTAAAGGAATCATCTAAGGATCAAGATTCTTAATTTTATATTGATTTTCTAAATTGATAGGTAAAATTACAAAAATACCCTTGAGGACAAAATGTTAAAAAATTTTTGAGGACAAAATTTAATTATTTATCTTTATTTATTTATTTTATTTATTTTATTATTATTTTATTTTTTTTTTTTTATTTTTATTTATTTATTTAGGGTAATTTAGTAATTTTATTTTCCTTAATTTCTAGGGTTATTACAGCCTCCTCCCCTTAAAAGAAATTTGTCCCCAAATTTGAAAGAAGGTGTTGAGAAGTACCTTAAAGCTGTGGATACTTCTTTCGAAGCTCATCCTCAACTTCCCAGGTTGCTTCTTGCTCTCCATGATTATTCCAAATGACCTTTACCAGTTGAATGACTTTGTTGCGCAGAACCTTTTCTCTACGATCCACAATGGCCAAAGGCTCCTCGACGTAAGTCAAATCCTCGTGTAACTGCAAGGGCTCCCACGGAATAACATGTACTGGATCTGGTTGATACTTTCGAATATTACTCACGTGGAACACGTTATGAATTCTAGCCAAGTTCGGTGGTAAAGCCACTCTATAAGCCACCTCTCCAACCCGTTCTAAAATTTCAAAAGGTCCAACAAAGCGCGGGGCTAACTTTCCTCTCACTCCAAAACGTTGAACTCCCTTGGTCGGTGACACCTTTAGGAACACATGATCACCAACAGAAAACTCCAAAGGACGACGTCTCTGGTTTGCATAACTTCGCTGCCTATCTTGAGCCGCTACCAATCGTTGTTTGATTATTTTGACCTTATCTGAAGTTTGTTGTACCAAATCTGGTCCTAATAAAGGCCTGTCGCCTACTTCTTCCCAACACACCGGAGTACGACAACTACGTCCATACAAAGCCTCATATGGGGCCATCTGAATGCTGGAGTGATAGCTATTATTATAAGCAAACTCCACTAGTGGCAGGTCATTATCCCAGGAGTTCTTGTAATCCAGTGCACAAGCTCTAAGCATATCCTCAATAGTTTGTATAGTCCTCTCCGACTGCCCATCTGTCTGTGGATGATAAGCGGTGCTCATTAATGTCACAGTGCCCAATTGTTCTTGTAAAGCCTGCCAAAACTGTGATGTGAATCGTGGATCCCTATCAGAAACAATGCTCCTCGGTACTCCATGAAGACGAACTATCTCAGATATGTATAATTCAGCTAATCTAGCCACAGGCCAAGTTTTTTGGATTGCCAAAAAGTGGGCTGACTTGGTTAACCGATCGACTATAACCCATATTGCATCATGTCGACGACGAGTGGCAGGTAGCCCAACTATGAAATCCATTGCAATGTCATCCCACTTCCATTGAGGAATCTCTAATGGCTGTAGCAGTCCTCCAGGTCTCTGGTGTTCTACTTTGACCTTCTGACAAGTTAGACATCTAGATACAAACTCTGCAATATCCTTCTTCATGCCACTCCACCAAAAGCTTTTCTTCAAATCATGGTACATCTTGGTGCCCCCCGGGTGGATGGTCAACCGAGATGCATGTGCCGCCGATAAAACATCATACTTTACCTCACTACCTTGGGGAACAACAATTCTATTTTGAAATTTTAGGGTACCATCCACATCCACACTGAATCCCTTTTGCCCTAGAACTGACTATTCTCGGCATTGTGGATCCTCCTTTTGCGCCTCCTTGACCCTTGCCACAAGTGTAGGCTCCATATGCAAACTGGCCATGAGAACCTGGGGTCCCTTCACTTGAACACCTAAGCTCATATGACTAAACTCCTCTAGTAGTTTCCACTCAGAAACCACCATAGCATTCAGTTTAGCACCCATTTTTCTACTCAAAGCATCAGCCACTAGGTTAGCTTTACCTGGGTGACACTGAGTAGTGCAATTATAATCGAAAAGATATTCAACCCAATGACACTGTCGATTATTAAGTTCCCTCTGTGACAATAGATACTGTAGACTTTTATGATCACTGAAGACCTCAAACTCTTCTCCATATAAATAATGTCGCCAAACCTTTAACGCATGTATGACAGCTGCCAACTCCAGATCATGAGTTAGGTAATTAAGCTCATGAGGCTTCAACTGCCTAGACCCATAAGCGATCACTTTTCCCGCCTGCATCAATACACAGCCAAGCCCCTGATGTGATGCATCTGTATAAACTACAAAATGACTTCGCCCATCAGGAAGAGTAAGAACAGGTGCAGAGGCTAACCGCTTATTCAACTCCTGAAAATTATTTTCACACTACTCGGTCCATTGGAATGGTTGATCCTTCTTAGTCAGTTGGGTCAAAGGGCGTGCCAGCTTTGAATAACCTTCTACAAAACGTCTATAATACCCAGCCAAGCCCAATAAACTCCGAATCTCAGACACGGTCTTCGGTTGTTGCCAGTTCACCACAGCTTCAACCTTACTAGGATCCACTGAAATTCCTTCCTTAGTTACCAAATGGCCTAAAAAGGTGACACTGTCCAACCAAAACTTGCACTTGCTCAGCTTTGCATACAGCTTATGTTCCTTCAACGTCTGAAGTGCAATCCTCAAATGTTCTCTATGGCTTTCAGCATCTGGTGAGTAAATCAGAATATCATCTATGAAAATGATGACAAACTGATCTAGGTATGGTTGGAACACCCTATTCATTAGGCCCATGAAAGCTGCGGGTGCATTTGTTAACCCGAAGGGCATCACTAAAAACTCATAATGCCCATAACGAGTCCTGAATGCTGTCTTTGACACATCTCCCTCTTTGATTTTCAGTTGATAGTACCCAGACCTCAAATCGATCTTGGAGAACACTGATGATCCCCTCAGCTGATCAAACAGGTCATCAATCCGAGGTAAAGGGTACCTATTCTTTATCGTCACTAAATTCAGCTGTCGATAATCGATGCACATCCTCAAGCTGCCATCCTTCTTCTTCACGAATAAAACAGGAGCACCCCAAGGTGAGGTACTTGGACGTATGAACCCCTTTTCGAGAAGCTCCTGTAATTGACTTTTTAGTTCCGCCATTTCTGAGGGAGCCATTCGATAAGGTGCTTGAGAGATAGGAGCCGTTCCTGGCAATAAATCAATGGTGAAGTCAACATCCCGGCTAGGTGGCATTCCAGGTAACTCCTCTGGAAACACTTCTGGAAATTCTTCCACAATGGGAATACCAGCTACTGATTCAGGCTTCTCTGACTCTGTCTGCACATAAGCCAAATAAGCCAACACCACCTTGATGGAGATATCTATTAGCTTGCAAGCTAGAAATTAAGATTGGAGTGAAGCCCTTTTTATCCCCAACAAATTGCACTTCTGACCCATCAGGCAAGGAGAAAGTAACTAGCTTCTGATAGCAATCCACTTTAGCATTGTGGCGATGTAGCCAATCCATGCCCAAAATACAATCAAATTCAGATATCCCAAGCACAAAAAGGTCAGAGTCTAAATTGCGTCCTCTGACAGAAATCGAGCAAGATTGAAGTACACGAGTAGAACTCATACTAGTGTCTGATGGTGTAGAAACCACTAGTATGAAAGGAAGCTCTTTAACAGGCATGCCTAACTGATTTGCTAGTCTAGGAGATATGAAAGAATGTGTGGACCCCGAGTCTATAAGAACTCTAGCAGGGAACCCAGAAATAGAAAGAGTACCTACCATTAATTCAAACAATCACTAACCTAAGCATGCCACTACCATGAACTTGAAATTAAAGGCTATAATTAAAAGCTATAAATAACAGCGTACCTTGCACCACACCTGGAGCATCCTCTGCCTCCTCGGCTGTCACTGCGTAAACACATCCTGCCACACGAGGTTTCTTTGTTGGTGGTCCTACCGGTGCTGCTGGTGGAACGTGTACTGCTAGTTGAGCATCCCTCTTAGGACATTGCCTGGATAGATGCCCTATCTCTTGGCAATAGAAACAGGTCACACACCGCCCTCCAATTGGGTGAAAGAAATGACAAGTCTGACATCTAGGCCCTCCCTGGCCCTAAAAAACCGGTCGCACTATAGACCCTCCTGTCTCATTAAGCTGTAGTCGGGTAGCTCTGCTATCGATTGGCTGACCTCTGCCAAAATGTCCTCGCCCCTGGGCAGGCATCGGTCGTGGTATAGGATGGAAACTGCCTGCATATGTAGGTCGTGATGGCATACGACTCTGAGTCGTGTCAAGCGGTCTAGATAGTTGCTTATCTTGCATCCTTGCCTCACCCCGTTGAGCTAAGGATACTGCCTTCTCAAAGGTATCAATTTCTTGCATAATCAGCCTATCTGCCAGCTCGTCACGCAAACCATTAACATACCTCTTGATTTTCCTTGGTTCATGTGCCACAATGTGCTCAGCATAACGGGCCAAGGCATTAAATCTAGCTGTGTACTGATCTACAGTCATGCTCCCCCGTACCAGTGCAAGAAACTCTTGCTCTTTTCTGTCCCTCATGGCCTCAGAGAAGTATCGACCATAGAAAGTATGCACGAATGTCTCCCAAGTGATATATCCACCCTCAGTTCTCGAAACCCCTGGTCGAGTGGCCTCCCACCATGTCTGGGCCTCCTCAACCAAGCTAAAGGTAGCTAAGTCCACCTTGTCCTCTTCTAGAATTCTCAAAGCTGTAAATGTCCTCTCCGAAGCCCTGATCCACTCCTCAGCTTTGGTAGGGTTAACCCCACCAGTATACTCACCAGTTAGCCTCTTGAACCGCTCAAGTAGGTCGGCCCTATGCTGACATCTGGCCGGGGCATAAGGCTGCTGCTCCCGCTCATTCAAATTTTGAAAGTACTGGCCTAAGGCAATGACTGTCTGACGCAATGGATCATCATTGGCCTGCTGACCAAGATTCTGGGCTTGTTGCCCATGATTCAGCATGTCCTGTCCAGGCACTTGAGCATTCTGGCCTCGACCTCGTGGGGGTCGTCCTCGACCATGAGATGGCGGCTCATCCTGTGCGCCTCGCCCAAGACCCAAGGCAGGGTACTCATGTGGGTCCATGACCTAAAAAGGAAAAAGGTTTAGTCCAACGTAGTTAAACAACTTTGGAAGTAACTTTTAACTTATAACACTAGGTGAGGCTCTAGGTAACTCCTATATCTTTTTAGACGTTAAATTAATTGGTATATTATTTTACGAGTCCCCTTATTGAAAGCCAAGTTGTTAACTTTTGTTTATAAACTTGCTAATATATTATGCTCAATTATGGAAACTTTTCGAAACCTATCCAAGGTCTCTAACTTAGCAAACAAACAAGAAGCATACTTACTGAGTGAGGTCGCTGCCTTCCTCGAATCTGGCTCTGATACCAAACTGTAACGCCCCCAATTTTATGAACCTTAATTTTAAAAGATATCTTAAATTCCCAGAATTATAAAGCATTTAATTAAAAATAATTTAAGAAATATGAGGTAAAACATTTTATTTTAAATTATTTTCCAAACAATAAGAGTATTAAATGAAATCAGAGTAGTTAAGTGACAATCCCAGGAAAACTAATATGCGGATAAGGTGCCAATTTAAACAAACCATATGTTTCTTTAGAAATCAAATAACACAAAGTTGAAACCCAGTCCCAGCCAGTTCTACTTTCGAGGGGCTACAGCGTACCCTCACTCAGTCTGCTCCACATCTTGAACCTCATTATATGGTTCAGTGTACTCTGTCTCCTCATAGTACTCACCTAAGAAAAACATGTTAGAAGGAGGGGTGAGCACAACTTGCTCAGTAAGGGGGAAGTATCAGGCCCATCACGTGGGTCCTAATATTCCCGTAACAAACAACAACGAATAATAAACTTTAAGTTGTAGCAATTTAATTAAAGAACAATTTCATACAACATCATAACAACAATATCAAAGTCCTACTAGCATGCTTGAACTACCATGCATATGCATAATTCCTTTTTCTGATTAAATAATATCTTATTGATCGATCATTTAATCCAATACTTAAATGCCGTCGGACGAACCTAGGGTGGTGAGTGTGTACATCACCCACTCTCGGGATAACTCTTAGGCAGTGCCACTAGGGATGCCACCAAGCCAGAGCCTCTCGGGATACCTACGCCGAGGTAGAGCCTCTCGTGATACCAGCCATAAGCATGGTCCCTCGCCAGCTATGGTCTGACAGCGCACAAATCATATCTCCATACTCCGTGTCAATATCGGGTCATGACTAGGGACGGTCCGCCGCCACCCTAACATGCCTCTCGGGTTCGAATCGTCCGTTCCGAACCTCTCGTCTAAATTTACGGCTTGTTAGGTCATGTAGATATGGTTCGTCACCAACCTTGCATGCCTCGTGTTTTATCTTACTCCTCAAATCTTTTACTTAATGCAATCTTGTGTATGACAAACATCAATCATATGCAACAACCAATTGATGCATGACCGTAGCTCATTTTATTTTAGCTCTTTTTAGTAAAGTGCCATGATTCTAGTGCATCCTATTTCTTTTATCGTGTTATCTTAGCTTAGTGTTACATGATGTCATGACAATCAATGATATCTTTTTAAGTGTATTTGTGATAAATGTTCATCTCATTTCTCGTGAATTCTTTCTAAATTGGTCATTTAGCATTTACGCTCCTAATCCTTTATCTATCGGCTTATAGTAATTTATTACGGCCCTAACATGCCACTAACGGTTGCTTTCAATCTCATCATGTTGCTAGTGAGCTTGTCGGCCCTAAACATGGTACTAGCGGTGTTTGTCTCACCGGCCCTAAACATGGTACTAGCGGTGTTTATTTAGGCGGTCCTAACATATTTCTAATTTAATTCTTGTTACAAGCGGTCCTAGTATGATACTAGCGCCAAACATACATCATACATCACATCATTACAACCATGCAACCAACCAACCAAAATTACATCTCAACGGAAGAGAACTAAAATAAAATAAAATAAAATAAAATTCTAGAAAAACTAATTAATTACCCTACCCATGTTGCCCACGCATTTAAAAATATTTTTTAGTCCAATGATTTACTTAAAATTTATTATTCAGGTTGATGCTTATCTTGGGCCTAAAAGGGCCCACGAGAACTAACCTGCTTTCCTCCTTACCTAGTTCGGAATAATACGACGAAAGAGGGTGATTTCCTATGACGGTCCTACAAAATGTTAGTAAGGTAGAAAATTAGAAAATATGCTAAAATTTAGAAATTTTCCTAAATGGTACTTGGAAGGTTGATGTTCTTAACATCTAGGCTGAAATTTTACCTAGTGGGCAAAAAGGGTCTCGGGGTGTCTTCGGTGGCCTCGTGCCTATTCGGGATCGTGCCGAGAGCCTTCTTGATATTGATCCTAAAAATTACAGCGGCCATACACTAACTTATAAGCTCATTTAATGGCTGTAAAAACTGATCTTGGAAGGAAAAATTTTTATTTCAGTTACCGATGTGTTTTCGGGATCTCTGACGCTCCGGGAGTCCCAAGAAGCACCAAACCTTCAAGTAAGGATTTTCTAACCCTTTGTAACAACATGGACAGCAAGGAAAAGAGAATTATTAGGGCTGTAATATTTGAAATTGGCAGCCAAAATAATTTTTAAAAAGGCTACGGTGGCTTACCGGGGCTTAGAACCAAGTATGGACAAGATTGCACCGGAAACGAGTGGAAAAACCCAAAACTTGGATTAATGATAATCTACCAAATATTTACAGCAAAGATATAAGGCCTTTAGGTGCTGGAAAAAAAAAAAATTAAAAGAGTAATACCGAAGAATTTTGGCTCACGCAAATGAATTCGGAATCGTCGGTACTCGTAGGATCGTTTTTGGTGTCCGGATGTGGTTTCCCTTCAACTTAATGAACCTAAGCAATAATAGGGAATTAAATAGAATTCAAAATTGGTTGGATGATGGAGAAATAAAAGCCCAAAGGGACGGACTTACACTAGTTCGACAAAGAACACGATCAAGCCAGTAACGGAGTGGAGAGTGCGAGGACAATCCTTTGGTGTTCTGCCTTCTTCCCCACTTTAATGAGCACGACCCGGAACAATGGAGGAATGATGAGCCTATCTAATTGAACTAAAAGAATGGGAGAACAAAATATTGTCACGAGAAGAAAGTTAAGGTGAATTGGAGATGGCGGCCATAAGCATATTATTTTTACAAGTGCTTGGCGGCTGTTGTTGAAAGAAGAAATAAAAGAAAAGGCAAGAGTATTTGGAGGCTTGTATATTAGGTCTAAACGCATTTCGGACTCCTAGGTGAGACAGAAATACGGGAAACAAAATAAAAATGGAGAAAAGGAATAATAAAAGGGTAATTAACGTTTAATATGATAAATAAAGAAGATAAGGAGATAAAATAGATAAATTGATTTTTTTTTAAAATATATATATATATATTCCAGGAGGTGTTGTGGCTGGGTGTTTTATAAGAAAGAAATTAGGGTTAGGGAGAAAAAAAAAATATCCTATGTAGCGGTAGTACGAACTTGGTTTAAACCCCACATGCGTGTTGGCTAAATTTTGGGAAACCTAAGCAAACGAATTCAGAATTGAGTGAGGTAAATTTCTCTTGACTCATTTTTGAGAGAAGAATCCAATGGTGCTCCCAGATTTTCCATCCGATGCTCGGTTGTAAATGACAAAAATGCCCCTAGCCTAAAGAAAATGACTTTGAGCTTCCGGTTTGGAATTTGACTTAATAACCACTAAAGGAATCATCTAAGGATCAAGATTCTTAATTTTATATTGATTTTCTAAATTGGTAGGTAAAAATTACAAAAATATCCTTGAGGACAAAATTGTTAATTAATTAATTTTTATTTATTTATTTTATTATTATTATTTTATTATTATTATTATTTTATTATTTTATTTATTTAATTAATTAGGATAATTTGGTGATTTTATTTTACTTAATTTCTAGGGTTATTACACTTTCTTTTTCACATTCAATTTTCTCTTAACAGTACACAAATCCTTTAAAATTTTGGCATAAGAAGGTACCTATTTTATCTCATCTAACAATGGGATATTGATCTTTACCTACTTGAAAATATAAAAAATTCCATGATTTTGATTCACTATCTTTGGAGCTGTTAATACTTGAGGAAATGGAGGTACAGGTGGAGATTCGATCTGTTCTTCGCTTGGTATTGTAACACCCCCATGTCCCACATGGGTGAATTGTGGGAAGCCTTATGTGGATATATAGGCTCCAATTTCAGAACCTAAGCACCTAGCACTTATCCTTTTCCAAAGGATAGCCGATGTGGTGTGGGCAGGTGTTCCGTTGACCAGTTCTGGACTTGGGTCGTTGCACATTTAATATTTGTGCATCCTTGTACTTTTTATAATTTAAATGCATACGTGCATTTCACATGAATCAAATACTAATTTTATGTTTTACTTAAATAACTATAATTTTAATCATTTTATAAAATAAATAGCAGCAACAATAATTTCACATCTTTTAGTTTAGATATATTTCTTATTAGTTTCATTTTCTGTTTCTTACATAGCTTTTCATTATAATATTCATCTTAATTCTCCTCATTTACGTCATCTATTATAATAGAAAGCTCATTGTTTGAGATTTTTGTTTAATATAAACAACAACAACAACAATAATAACAATAATAATAATAATATAAAGTAGAATTTGCAATAGGTACTAACCGTCATTAAAAAAAATTGATAACTTTTTTTATTTGTGATAGTAGAGTACTTATAAAATTACTTCCTATTATTTTTAATATCTCATCAAAGATTTCAAAATTCCTCTTATCAATGTACAATTTAAAATTAATGCTATGCAATCTATTAAGAAAAGATCATAATTTAATATCTTAATAGTATTATGTATTTATAATTTTTTAAAAAAGTTAATTTAGTAAATTTTATCTTAAGTTCTATACATTAGATTAAAAAAGCTAATGATTAAACTGGCCATTTTATATTAGTTGGCTCAAACAATTAAATAGATTTAGCACTAATGTGTTATCATATTTTTTACTTTTTAAAGAGACGTAAGCTAAATTTTTAATAAATTTTTTTTATGTTCTATAGAAAACAAAAAAAAGAACATAATACAGGTGGAAAATTCAATAAAAAACTTAGGTAAAAATAAATTTCTTCTAAGAAGTATGACATAAATATGGGTCGTGATATCAAAGTATAAACTTATTATGTAAACATTGTGTTTTTTTCAAAGACATGTTATTTTTAGTAACTATACGTTACTCCAAAAGCTTACTTACCCTACTCTTAACTTTGAATCAAAATACACTAACCCCCAAGGTTTTAATATCTACACTTACTCTTTATTTTATGGTAGATTCAATGTGATTGCACCGAAGATTGAAATAAATTCTTTTATAGTTTTTGTAACACCCTTATATCCTACATGGATGAAATATAAGGAGCCTTATGTAGACATATAGCCTCAAGTTCCAGACCATAAGTGTAACACCACTATATCCTACATAAGTAAATTATGAGAAGCCTTATGTGGATATATAGTCTCCAGTTCCAAAACATAAGCACCTAGTACTTATCTTTTTTCAAAGGATAGCCCATGTAGTACAGGCAGGTGTTCCGTTGACCAGTTCTGGACTTGAGTCGTTATAGATTTTTGTAACACCACCATATCCCACCCCCCCCCACGACATGGGTGAACTATGAAAAGCCTTATATAGATATATAGACTTCAACTCTGGAACATAAGTACCTAGAACTTATCCTTTTTTAAAATATAGCCCATGTGCTGTGGGCAGACGTTTTGTTAACCGGTTCTAGACTTGGGTCATTACAACATAAGTACCTAGAACTTATCCTTTTTACAAAAGATAGCTCATGTGGTGTGTGGGCAGGTGTTTCGTTAACTAGTTCTAGACCTAGGTCATTTCTGACGGTATCAAAGCCGACCCAGGACCCCAATGGTATGGCATAGCAGGTGTGCACATACATCTTCTAAGAAGATTGATCTTGGATTTACGATGCTACTTTGTCAAGGGCTAAGTAGTCTGATTAGAGAGGTTATTTGATTCGAGGAACTAAGCAATCTGATTGACTCCAACAAGGATGTTGGGTACATAAGGGGGGAGTTTGTAACACCCCTCATATCCTATATAGGTGAAGTATGGTAAGCCTTATGCAGATTTATAGGCTCATGTTTTAGAGCATTAACATCTAGCGCTTATCCTTTTTACAAATGATAGCCCATGCAGTATGCGTAGATGTTTTGTTAACCTGTTCAGGACTTTGGATGATTTTTTTTTCTTTTTGTGTAATTGATGCCTACCCATTGATTTAAATATTATACTCACATCATTGAAGTTTGGAAACCTAGTTTTATGCGTTGTTGTTATAATATAATTAGTCAACCATAGAAAAATAAATGCACTAAAGTAGAATAAAATCTGAGTACCTAAAAGGAAAACTAATAACTTAAAATTTAAGGTTTAGTCATTTTATACATCTTTGCACTTTTTATTACATATAGACATGAATATAGATATATATAGATATTAAGTTGCATTTTTAAGTTCTAAAAAAAATATTTCAAGTTTAAAATTTAAATAAATTGAAAAACATTATGTTTTTAGGCATGCTTAATAGTCATATAAATCAAACACATGTCTATTATGAAAATTTAAATTCAGTGGCATTTTTTAGTTTTTTTCCATGAAAAATTTTTCTTCCTTTCTAGAATTTTAATTTTTTAAAATGTAATAAATAGGAAATGAAATTTTTGAGTATCATTAAAATAGGGAAATAAAATAAAATTAAAAGGTAAAAAGGTCTTCCAATATCTTGACTTGTTCATACTTTTTAAATTCACAACGATTTGTATAAAAATGTTATATATATATTTGAAAACTGATTAATATATATATACATATATAAACATATATATATATCTCGCTATATATATATATATATTCTCTATATATATATATATGTATATATATAATCGGTTTTCAAATTATATTAGTTTAGGATGAAAAATCCCAAAAAATAACAATAACAACTTATTTTGAATTTATCAATTTCAAACAATCATCTTTTTTTTTTCAAAAGTATCATTTAAATTCCAAAAATTCAAGTTAAAGCATTTATGCATTCCTATAACTCACTAATAAGTAGGCCAAGTCAACCATATAGCTCTAATTCCACTTAATAGTATGAGGCTCGAATTGGAAAGTTGAAGTTGAGGGTATAAATTCCTTTGAGGCCTCATAGTGTAAAAAGACTGTTGTTAAAAATTTAAAATTTCTTTTTGTAAATAGAATTAAAACTTTAGCTTATTGTTATTATTTTTTTAATGTATAATTAACTACCAATGAAAGGTTGTAAGTTTTAAGTATTACTATTATTATACTCTTTTCGTCACAAGTTCTTTGTGACATTTAATGTTTTTTATTTAAGTTTGCCATGTATAAAAAAATATGCTGCATATTTGTTAAATTTAACTAAAATTGGTGGTTAAAGTAATGATTTTCCAAAAATTAAAGCCTAAGAATAATTCATGCATAACACCATTTTGGTACAACTTGTAAGATTTAATTGGCTCTAAAAAATTAATAAAAATAAACATGATAATTTAATATTTTTTAGTATAGAAAAAGTGTTATTTGCTTAGAATAAAAATTTGTGTTCCAACGTTAAACATATGAGACCCATGTGGTAATTAAAAAGACTTTTATACCCTTTTACGAATGTGGGTTATAAAAAATATTGGAAAATGTAACAAATAAGAGTTGCTGCTAAAAAATTCCTCTTTATTATAAATATAAAGCAACTAACTCTCGGAGCCTCTAGAATTTTTTTTTTTTCTCTAAATTTTTCTCATATATGACCGTTGCCCGTCCTATAATATATGCCCCCCATATTTATCCCCCCCCCTAATATCTATATATATATTACTATATCTATAGATTCTCATAATCCTATGTACTCAAGCCATATATGAGTTATATGATTGCTATAAGATGGACTAAATACCTAAGCTTTCAAAGAAAATGTTTATCCAAGTTGAAAAAAGAACTTAAACTTTAATTGAAAAAAAGTTTATGTTCAGAGGTACCTTTTGTAGTAGGAAAATTTTAGTGTGCATTTTACCGTATATTTAAATCTTTTATTCAAAAAAAAGATATAACTAAGAAGGTTTTTTAAATGCAAAGTTGAAATTTTAGGTTTTACAAACTATTTGTTTGTACAAACTTTAGCATGACTTTTACCATATACTTAAGTCTTTATTCAAATAAAAGGTTTGACTATGAAAGTTTTTTAAGTGCTAAATTGAAATTTTAATTTTTATAAAATATTTACTTAAGGTATTTTTTTTATAGTAATATAGAACTAAGAGCAACATG
>SMDT01000147.1:0-207052 GCA_005392925.1 Aquilaria sinensis | reverse complement strand
CTTTCACAAGGCATGAATATACATGCTTAAGAGGTGTTATAATATCGTTGACTGACTTCTTTATCAGCCGGTGTTCTTCTATCATATTGACTGGTTTAGCTTGATGAGGCGGCAACGGGTTGTGAGTGACATTCGGTTCATCAGAAAAGTCCAACCATTTTGACTCGATTAATTGTTGGACTATACGTTTCAATGCTATGCAATTTTCCAAGCCATGGCCTATAACGCCTTGATGATATGGGCAAGTTATGTTAGGGTCATACCACCTTGGATATGGGGGTTCCAATGGCCTTGTAGGAATTGGGCGAATAAGTTGACTTTCGATGAGTTTTGGATACAACTCAGTGTAAGTCATGGGAATTGGTGCAAAAACTTCTCTTGGTCTTTGTGCAGGTACTGGAGGAGTCGGAACAGGTGGCCGTAACTGATTAGGCCTGTTGAGAGGATAATTGTTGGGCCTATTGGGAGGATAATCATTGGGCCTATTTGGAGGATAATCATTGGGCTTATTGGTAGGAAATAATTGATATTGGCGAATAAGATAGCGAGGTCCGGTAGCCACAGTACCCACGAGGGGAATCCCTCTTCCGCGTCCTATTTGTTGTACTTCCTCATCCTTTCTTCTGGATGGTCCTCCTCTTTTCATAGGATCATTAAAGGACTCAGTAATCTTCCCGGTCCTAATCCCATGCTCGATCCTTTCTCCAGACATGACAACATCAGAGAAATTAGTTGCCGAATTGCCAATGAGCTTGTCATAATATGGGTATTTCAGTGTCTGAACAAATAAAGTAACCATTTCTCTCTCCGTCATGGGTGGCTGAACTTGTGCGGCTAAGTCCCTCCACCTTTAAGCGTATTCCTTGAAAGTTTTTTGCTTTTTCCTTTCCATATTCTAGAGAGTTTGGCGATCCGGGGCCAAGTCCATAGCATGTTTGTAATTGCTGATGAAGGCCTGAGCAAGGTTATTCCAAGTTTTGATGTTTCTTGGACCTTGACTTATATACCACTGTAGTGCTGACTTTGTAAGGCTTTCTTGAAAAAGTGCAATCCAGACCTTCTCGTCTTTTGTGAGTGGTTGTCGTATTTCACAAAATCTGGCACCTTAAAGTCTGAAGGGATTACGACATCTGGCACTAAGCAGAGGTCATTCACTGAGAGAGATCTGAATATAGTGCCTCCTTCAATGGCCCGAAGTCTATTCTCTATTGTTTCGAACTTTTGAGATTCTCCTTCTTCCTTTGGTAGTGTCTTCTTCTCTTCATATACAGTGTCTTGTTTCAAGTGAACGCTAGCGGACGGACCTGATTCCTGAAACATATTTTCTTGAACTGAGATCCGTTGTGGGGTGAATCCCGGAGGATAAGTAAGATCTTGTAGTTCTTTGATGGGAACTTGAGTTGCTTTCCCCTTGATTAGCTCCATCAATTGTCTCATTTGGTCGGCCATGCTTTCTATCTTGGACTCCATATCTATGACACGTCCTTCGGTTTGTTCTGCCATTAATCTTGTTTGGAGCCGAGTTGAATATCGGTGTTGAGGTCCAATTTTACCTTTTTAAAGTAAGAATTATTTTATTATATTCTATGTGTATGTGATTGATGTAATGCATGTATGCAATGAATATTGTAAGTACTCGGTGAAAAAAGGACTATAGTGGAAATTCTCAATTACATTCACAAGAGGATTGTTTCTTAAAAGAAATGGCCCAAAGTACAATATTATTTTCTGGCTTTAGAAATAAACTCCATCATTTTTTGAACAGTTAATGATAGAGTAGGACAACTCAGTTCTTCTAATTCTTTAGCTTCTTTGCCCATCTGTTGGGCTTGCTGTATAACTTTCCTGACTTCTGCCAAAAATACTTGTAGTTGATCTTGAGAAAGTCTGTATTGATCTTCCCAATATCTTGCTCTTATCTCTTTTTGATCAGTTTCCTCAACCAATTGAGAGATGATTTGTTTTTATCATTCAATTTTTTCTTCAAGGTGTTGTGCTTTGTGACTGAGCTGTTGCATATCAATGAGCATTCTCTTGTTCTTATCCTTTTCTTCCTCTAATTCTTTTTCAAGCTCTCTTTTTGCCAGTTTTCTGTGAGCCTCGTCGGGTAGCACTATTCCTTCTTTTCGGTTACCTCTCCATTCATAGTAGGCGGTGGGAGAAAGAATAGGGCCGGATTTCAATATGAATAGTCTTTTCCATGCGACTGAAATACCCATTGCGAACTTATTTGACATTGGATCTTCGTGTGAAAATACCAATTTACTCAGATTGTGCGTCATGGGTATAAACTGCATGGACCCAAATTGTTTTCGTACTTGAGCCGGGGCATAACTGGTTCCTCCCCATATTCCTAGAAGAGGAACCCATGGGCAATTGCCACAACGATAGACAACGCGGGTGGAGGTGGACCAGGGGGCTCTCCATTCAATTTGCAATTTGGTGATGTTCTTAAAATAGTTAATCCATCCTTCCTTACTGTCATGATGAATGGATTCACTTTTCAAGAAGGCTTCAATTGGAATGAAGTCTTTTGAAAAGCGATTCCCGAAATTTTGTTTGTCACAAGGAAGGTGGCTCTTGATCCATATGTCGAGGAGGTGAGAACATCCAATGAATTTGCCCCCGCTTTGGCGACAATAATTCAATGACCTAATGGTTTCACAAAGAATGGCTGAAGTCGGATTCACTTGAGCCTTGCAGATTTGCTCGAATAGTGAGATGACGTCTCCTTCAATGAATCCGATGATTCTAGGAAAGATTACCAAGCCATATATTGCCAAAGCAAAAACCTTATGTCTTTGGTCCTTTTGTGGGAGAGTGTGGACCAATTGCTTTATGTCATTCCAACTGATGAATCTACGATACCCCTTTGTTGAGAATTTGGATTGAAGAGTAGAAGCTGGCATGTCCAACAGTTTAGCCAAGGCCCGATGAGGCTCAGTTCTCCTGTCATGATGGTACGTCTCCATTGGATAATCAGATGGCCAACCCAGGAGGTTATTGTATTCCTCTATAGTCGGAACAAGATCCATCTTGTTGAAGGAGAAACACCGATAATATGGATCCCAGTACTGTATCAGTGCACGGATAAGTGATGTATCAACGGTGATTTTTAGCAGGCGAGCAACATGGCCATATGTCGATGTGAATGCTTCCCGATCTACGGAGCTCCAACTATTCCATACTCGTAATAGTTCAGTTACGTCGCTCTGATCTATACGGACCGATACTTGATCCTTGAGTTCTACATGAGAATGTGGTGTCAGGGAATCTCCATGAAGCTTTTGGGCCGTTTTGGAGAATTCCATAGCTTCCGGCTGAGTTTTCACTATTGTGGCATTCCAAGATTCATTAACAGCTGTGGGAAGGTATTCAAGAATGTCCATGATAGTGATTCCTTCACCGAATACTTATCTTAATGAATGATATGGATATGCTAGAAAAATGAACAAGGAAAAACAGAGTTAGTAAAAAGTAATACACAGAATCATATAAGCAAATGGATAAAAATTCATGCCTATTGTAATTGGAACCGAGACATAGGAGTTCTTATTGATTGGTTCTATGGTAAAGTGAGGAGTTCTATATGCATAAGGTGGTTTATCAAAAAGGCTAAGGGTAGTTCCCGAATCCCATCATTAAATTATAGTGACAGCCCAATTCCTTACCCATGAGGGTTTATGTAAGGAAAGGATTAATTTGAGTCGTAGCTTTTCGTGGGCATATGCAAAGACTATCCATCTCAGGAGGTAATACACTACTTCGCTACTTGAAACCGGTGAAGGCTTGGAGACCATGGTCTCACAAGGACAACAACACCAATTCCGCTTTGAAAGAACATGTTTGATTTGAGGAAGCTCGGGTATAGAGCTTCATGTCATGAATGCATAATGCATGTTTACACTAAGTAAATATAACACATGAATCCACATAAAAATAAGCAAAGCAGAACAAAACAAATCAACTTTTAGGCTTGACTCACTAACGTAGAGGTCCCCAGTGGAGTCGCCAAGCTGTGGCAACGTGGAATTTTACAGGAGTCGCCACCAATCGGTTTTCGCCTAGGTCGATTGGACACCTAAAAATGGTCTGCGAGAGTTCGGGGGTTCGGGAGTACGGTTACGTTAAAATAACTCTATTTTAACGCCCAAAATTGGTACCTTAGTTGATTTTAATTTTGTTTTGCTTGCTTTTAAATAATTTCAGTTAATTTTCAAACTAGAAATTTTAACTGAATCATTCAGATGTGGATTTTTAAATTAATATGGATTTCAAAATCTCGGTAATTAATTTGTATAAATTTTTTTTATAATAAACTTGATATTTCCGAACCATGGATTCTATCGAATCACCCGGATACGGAATTTAATGAAAATTTTAATTTAATATTAAATATTTTAATTAATTAATAATCCATATCATAAATTCTGCCGAATTATCCGAATATGGATTTTTATCTTTGGTAAATTTTTATTCAATTAAAAATTTTTCGTGAATCCTGTCGGATTATCCGGATATGGAAATTAGTAATTTAAATTTTTATTTTTTATTTTATTAAATTAATTATTAATTTATCTTTTTGTCATAATTTTTATGAATTTTTTTTATTTTTAATGTTAACTTATTTTAATTTTTTAAAAAAAATTTATTTTTATTTTTTCCTTCTTCTTTTCTTTCTTTTCTTATTCTTATTCTTTTTCTCTGTTCTTTTTTATTTTTCTTTCTTTTCTCTTTTTTTTTTTTTTTTTTTTTTTTTCTTTTTCTTTTCTTTTTCTTTCTTTCTTTTTCTTTTCTTTTTCTTTTTCTTTCTTTTTTTTTCTTTTCTTTTCTTTTTTTTTTCTTTTCTTTTGATTGTTTGGTGAAAGATCTTCTTTTCTTTTTTTCTTTTTAAGTAATTACTTAATTTATAAAGGAACCAAAAAGTAATTATTTAATTATCTAATATCAAGATTTTTTATTTATTTCATAAAGAAACCAAAGAGTTATATATTTTTTTAAAAAAAAATTAAGTAAAAGAAAAGTCTTGATATTCATATATTTTTAATTTTGACAAAAAGATTTTAAAGTAATTATTGAAATTTTTTTTGGTAAAATTTATTATTATTATTATTATTATTGGATATTTTATCTTATTTAAAAAATTTTGATATTTTTTATTATTATCTTGGACACTTTATTTTATTTAAAAAAATTTTGATATTTTTCCAAACCATGGATCCTGTCGGATCATTTGGATATGGAATTTAATTTAAGTTTTTTGTTTATTTAATTAATTATTTTTAATTATAATTTTTATTGGATTTTTAATAATTTTAATATTTATTATTATTAATTTAATTTAATTTTAATTTAATTTTTATTAAAAAAATTATCTAATCCATAAATTTTAAAGATATACTTAATTAAGATTTTTATTTTTGGAATTATCTAATTAAGATTTTTTAATAAAAGGAATAAAAGGTTAACTTTTAAAAAAAATAAAAAAAAAATAAATAATATGTGTTGCAAAATAATAGAGGATGTGGGCTTTGTAAATAAAATGGATTCTTGATTAGTCCTAAAAAATAAGGTTAATTATTCACATAAAAAAAACTTCTTCTTTTATTTTGTTATTATTTTATTTTTTTATAGCTAAAAGTGAAATAAGTTTAACCATCTATGTAAAAAAAAATTACATAAAGTAAATAAAGGACAATAAATAAATAAATAAAGTGGGGGCTTTTTGGCCATCCACTTAAAAAATTGCACAAATTAAATAACATATGCAAATAAATAAATAAATAAACAAATAAAAAGCACATAAAGTAAATAAAGGAAAGTTAAAGGACAATAAATAAATAAATAAATATAAAATGAGGCTTTTTGGCCATCCACTTAAAAAAATAGGAGGTATAACCTTCCATGAAAAATAATAATAATAATAATAATAATAAAAGTTAGTTGTTAGTAATTAGTTCTGCAAAAATGAAAAGGTTAGTGACTTATAATGGAATAATAATAATAATAATAATAATAATAAAAAGTTAGTTGTTAGTAATTAGTTCTGAAAAAAATTAAAAGGTTAGTGACTTATAATGGAATAATAATAATAACAATAATAATAAAAGTTAGTTGTTAGTAGTTAGTTCTGCAAAAATTAAAAGGTTAGTGACTTATAATGGAATAATAATAATAACAATAATAATAAAAGTTAGTTGTTAGTAATTAGTTCTGTAAAAATTAAAAGGTTAGTGACTTATAATGAAATAATAATAATAACAATAATAATAATAAAAGTTAGTTGTTAGTAATTAGTTTTGCAAAAATTAAAAGTCTAGTGACCAAAATGAATAATCATGAAAAGATGAAGGATTAAAACAGGGTTTACCCAAAAAATTAAAATTTGAAATTGGCGGGTCGGGTAACGTTTCCGGCCGAAACGATTTCGTTTCTTTTTCTCTGTTTTCTGGCGACGATGATGGAGGAGGACCTTGGGCTAGCTTCGTCGGCGACGGGCTGACGAGATGGAGGTGGAACGGTGGCCGGAAGGAGAGAGATAGAGGGAAACGGAGAGGGAGAGGAAGAAAGAGAGAGGGACGAACTGGCGGAGGGCGAGACGCGGGGGTGGTTGGCGATGGAGGAGGGCGAGATGCGCGGGGGGTGGTTGGCGACAGAGGAGTGTGAGACGCGAAGGTGCGGTGGCTGGTAACGGAAGGCGCGATGCACGAAAAACGGAGGTTGACGGATGAGGGAAACGGTGGGCTGAAAGATAGAAAAGGAAAGTTTTTAGTTTTCTGGGAAAAGGGAGGAGAGGTCAGAGATTGTTTCTACAGTTTTCTCTTTTTTTAAATGGAGCTCTAATCTTGATTCTTTTGGTGGTTTCTTCACAGATTTCCATCCCTATTTATAGGGGAAGGGGCCTTGGATTCCCTTAATTAAAAAAAATTCGAAACTTAATTAAAAACAGACTTATCTCTTAATTTGGTAAAATGACAGTTTCAGTCCTTTACGTCTCTTTGACTTTGGGGATGTTCCTGAAACTTCTGATTGAGACAATTTTGTCTTTTTCTGTCAATTTGGGCCAGAACCGTCGGTTTGGCCCAAAATTCATGCGAAAAACTACCAAATGCTCCTGGAAATTTCAGATTTTCTCAAAATTTCCCAAAACTTCTTAATTTTGTCATTTTTACCCCAAACTTTTCAATTTTGTCATTTTTTATGGAGTTTTTTTTTTATTTCATACATACATATATACACACATATATCATTTTTAACTAAACCCTTATACAACAAAATGTATTTTAAACTAATTAACTTAATTAAAATTTTTTTCAGTAATAATAATATTAATTAATTAATTAATAATAATAATATTTTTTTAATTTTTTTAATTAATTTTTAAAAAAAAATTTTTTTTGGATGTACACACATAGATATTAACCTAAAAAAATGCCCCTCCCCAAAAAATATTTAATTTAAATTTCTCTTTGTATAATAACTAATTAATAATTTTTTAATTATTATTTATTTTTTCTAATTTTTAATTTTATTTTTTTATTTTTTTTTTTTAATAAAAGTCGGACGAAATTGGGTGTCAACAACATTGTAAAAGCTCTGTTCTGATCCGGTAAAAAAATTACAGGTGCACTAGTCAATCTTTCGTTTAATTCCATATAAGCTTCTTCACACTTTGGTGTTCAGTCAAATTTCTGAGTTTTCTTGGTCAAGGCTGTTAATGGTACAGTTATCACATAGAATTTCTTTATGAATCACCCGTAGTAACCTGCCAAACCCAAGAAACTTCTAACTTCTGTAACTGTAGTTGGTCTCTTCCACTCAACTACCACTTGAACCTTCTTAGGATCAACTGACAAACCCTGAGCACTGATCATGTGACCCAAAAACTGAATCTTTTCAGACTAAAACTCATGCTTAGACAACTTTGCATAGTACTGATTATCTTTCAGCACTTGCAAAACCATTCTAAGGTGCTTTTCATGCTCTGATGAAGAATGTGAATATATCAAGATGTCATTGATGAAAACCTCAACAAACTGATCCAGAAATGGTTTAAAGATCATATTCATAGCTTCCATAAATACTGCTGGAGCATTCATCACACCAAACGGCATAACTGTGTATTCATAGTGCCCATACCTCATTCTTGATGCCCTTCAGCATCTTCGTCTTGCGACATGGTGAATTCCGAGGGAGCTTTCGAGGAGGGAGAACGTCTGACGGAGAGGTTCCCCAAGTGGGAAAGTACCTGAAAGACTTCAAAAAAAAGGTTAGGAGGTCCCCGGGATGATTTTCCGGGGAGGGGCCTCCGACGCCCAAGTCAGTCTCCTGAGAAGGTAAAAGGGGACACTTAGGAAGTTTTACGGTCTTGCCTGTTTGTGTGTTTTCAGGAGAGAGGAGTCCAATCCCTTGCCAGGACGTGTTCCTATGTATTTATAGGGAAGCCTGGCCCGTTTAGATCATGACACGTGTTCGGTCAGATCTTTCCTGTACCTTCGGACGTAGGGGACAAGTAGCCATACGGACTGTTCGGCCATAGCCTGTCTTTTGGTGTCCTCGAGGTAACCCACTTCTTTACTTTTGTAGGTTAGTGAAACGTCGCGTCTCGTAACTAGACGTGTCAGTCTGGAGCGGCACGACGTCTTGTCAGAGGGCGTGTTCCTCTTTTGGTGCGATGGCTGACACGTGTCGGCTTTTTGTTGGCTAGGGTTGCATCGGTTACTGCGGGCGCGCCTTTTTAGGTGCAGAAGGGCAGTTATGGCGGCGTTTCGCCTTCGCAGAGTACTTATGACACTGGTCCGCCTACCCACCTCGGCCTATATATATGCTCATTCCGTCATTTGTCTCTTTTGCTTTTGCTTTTGCTCTGGTTTTCCTTCTGCTCCTTTCTGCTTTTCGCGGCAGTTCTTTCACCTGAGCTTTTCTCCGGTCATCTTTCACGACGGCGTCTTCACACCCAGATTACGGCAAAAGATTTGGTGGGTTTTGATTTTCAGAACTCTTTGTTTTTCAAAATTTGCCCGAAGTTCATTTTTGCCTTTTCCGAACTCGTTTTTTAGCCAAAAATGCCGATTCCTGAAAGTTGGCAGCCTCTTCTTTCTCACCCTTGTTGCACCACTCCTGCAAAATTAGCGAAGTGGAAGAAAAAATTTTTCCTTCCTTCGTACGCTGTTACGAGGTTGCCACGTCCTAACCATTACAGTTTTTCAAACCATAGTAACGAGATCACCGTTGTTCAAGCTCAACTGAAAGCCGGACTTCGGTTCCCCCCTCCGAAGTTGATTTGCGACTTTTGCCAATTTGATGGCATTGCCGTAAATCAACTTCCTCCGAACTCGTACTGCTATTTCAACGCCTTCCTCTATATGTGTGGCGTTTTCAAAATAGAACCCCACTTCGTCATTTTTATGCAGTACTACAAGCTCTACGTGGTCCCGAAGGGTGGCTTTTACTTCATGCTACCTCGGGGATCCGGGAGCAAAAAGTATATGTTCACCTTCGCCACTAAGGACAGCTGGCGAGGGTGGCAAAAAAAGTTTTTCTTTCTGAAGATGGAGGAGGCCTGGTCGCATGTTCCGACCAAGTGGGCTCAGGGACGGTTGGAGGACGATGTCGTAGATCCGAGGATACTGTTGACTCCCGAGTTGGTTTCCGTATTCACGGATTTCGACGGACGTATCCGAGCCGTCGCCGACTGGGGTCCCGAGGTCCCTTCGCGCCCTCTTTACCCCTTCCCCATCAATTGGAGGTTGATGACCGAGGAGGTCCTTCGGGAGCTCGGGGTGGTAAAGGAGCACAAGACGGACCTCGGGATGCCGGCTCCTGCCATCGCCAGGAAGGACTCCTGGCTAGTGCAACTCCTTCGGGAGGAAGTTTCTTTCGAAACTTTTTGTGAGAGTAAGTTACTTTCTAGTCTTCTTGTTATAACTTCGTTCCGGACTCACATTGATGTCTTTCTTCCTTTGGAGAAATGGGCGAGGACGCTGCTGCCTTCTACAAAGCCCTTTTCACCGGTCAGCCCGCGAAGGGTGAGCAGACGAAGAAAGCTGCCTCCCGAAGACGGAAAACGTCCGGGGTTGGGCCGTCTGCTTCCAAACGGGCGAAGAAGGATGTGCCCCCCCTCTTCCGGAGATTTCCGAAGAGGTGGGCGAGGAGCCTGAGGCTGCTACTGTCCCTCAGTCCGAGGTTGGTGCTAAGGTCCCTCCTCAAAGTCCTACCCCGTCGCAGGCTCTTCTGGGCGCCGTGGTAGAGGCCCCATCTGCCGAAGAGCGGCGCCGAAGAAAAGGCAAGGTGATTTCTGCCGAAGAGGATCGAGCTTCCGACGACGACGTCGTCAAGGTGCAAGCAGGTTTGTTCTTCTAACAAACTGTGGTGCTCCTCTTTTTGATGATCTTTGAGGTTTTCTTGCCCTGACCAATTTTCTGTTTTGTCGTGCAGAAGAGTCGCTCACTCCAGGTTGGGTAGCTGAGCATGCAAAGAGGAGAGCCTTTCAGGACGCCCGCATCCCGAAGGGAAAAGTCCCGAAGGAGCCTTTCTGGACGTTTACGGAGGACATGAATTTGTACTCCGGAGACTGCCAGCAAATGGCTACAGAGATCTCGAAAGGGGTCCTCACCGATGCCTCCTTCAAGGCCATTGCCTCGGCTCACCCGGGCGACGATTCTCTCGCCGCGAAGCTTTCCGAACACGCCGCCCAGGTATACTTTGCGTCTATCTTCCTCCCTTGAATTTTTTTCTAAGTGTTTTGGTTTTCTCTTTGTCTTAATGACCTGGCCTTTATCCTTTTGCAGCTTCTGGGATACGCCGGCTTTCTCCGAGTTCGGGTGGCGAGGCAGACGGAGTTCCGAGCTAAGGCCTTAGAAGCCATAGAAAAAACTAAGGCCATGTGCTCGGAACTAGCTGTCAAGAACCTGCAGCTGGCTCAAGCTGCGGAGAAGGAAGTTGCCACCCTTCGGGAGGAGTTCCAGAAAGAAAAAGAGGAACTTTTGAGGGACTCCTCCCAGAAAATTTCTGACCTCGGCTCCCAAATGGCGGAGCTGATCTCGGAAAATGAGGCGCATCAGAAAGAGAAGTCAGAGGCCGAAGGGCTCCTGGCGAAGGCGCTTGCTGAGAAGGCTGCGCTCCAAGCCGAGGTCGATGCTATGAAGAAGGAGCCGGAAAAGAAGAAAGTGAAGGAGCTGAAGAAGAAGATCTCAGATTTGAAGAAGGACTTCGAGGAGCTTGAGGTCGAGAAGGACAAGTCTGACCAGATGACCAAGGTTGGTTTTCAGGACGGGTTCTGTCTTGTTCGGCACCAAGTCCTTCAGAGGTTCCCAGATCTGGACCTCTCTTTCCTGGCGGCCCTGGACATTCCCGAGGGACCTCGGTGGTCCTGGTCTAAGATTGATCATCTGAACCTGCCTCCTTCTATTCCAGCGCCGAAGGTGATGCAAAAGGACGCTGGGGCCAAAGACTCCCGGGACGCCGAGAACCCTTAGTTTGTTCTAGGGCCCTTTTTCTTCTTTCTCTTCTTTTTTGTACTTCTTCTTCTGGCTATCTTTTTTGTAAGCACACTTATCTCAATAAAGACCTTGAAAATTTGGCTAAATCTTTTCATGAGATTCTTTGTTTCCCTTTTCCCCGAACTTTATTCGCTCAAGAGACTTCGGAAAACTTTGTCTGTGCTCATCATGGTGACCTCTTTCGCGAAATCCTGATTTGTTCAACTTATGCCCAAAAATTTTGGCTAAGTCTTTTGCTAGATTTTCTCTGTTGTTCCGAACACGTTTGCTCAAGAGACTTCGGAAAATAATACTCTCGCTTACTTTAGCCGGCCACCTTTGCGGAATTCGCACCACTCATGCTTAGGACTTTTTGGCTAAGAAACTTTTTATGCTTTAGAGAAAATTTTTTCTTTCTTTATACAGCACGGTCTTCTTCGCCGAGATTCTAAGCATAGAATTTTCTCAAGGCGTCCGAATGCCACGTATTTTTTAATTCTACGCCTTCGGAATCGCCGAGCTTGTAGACCCCTTTTCGTACTTCGGCAAGAACCAGGTAAGGGCCTTCCCAGTTGGCGCGAAGTACTCCGTGGGATGGCTTTCGAGGTGCGAATTCATTCTTTCGGAGAACGAGGTCTCCTTTCTTTATTCCTTTTGGCCTAGCGCGCAAGTTTATAGCCGCGGCCACTCTTTGCTGAAAAGCTTTTCTTCTTAGTTCGGCTGTTTCTCTGTGTTCGCCGACGAGGTCGAGCTTGGTTCTCAGGCCGAGGTCATTCCCATTTTCATCAAAAACTTGCACTCGAATTGATGGTTGCACTACCTCGATTGGGATGATGGCCTCTGTACCGAAGATGAGTGAAAAAGGCGTTTCCCCTGTGGCTCTTCGGGGTGTTGTTCGGTAGCTCCACAGTACACTCTGGAGTTCGCCTGGCCATTTCCCTTTTGCTTCCCCCAGCCTCTTTTTCAGACCATCTTTTATGGTCCTATTAGATACCTCTACTTGGCCATTGCTTTGAGGATGGGCTACTGGGGCGAAGTGCATCTTTATTCCGAGGTTGTTGACAAAGTCCTGGAACCCTTTGTCTATAAATTGGGATCCATTATCGGCTACCAGTATCCTCGGTATGCCAAACCTACAGACAATGTTCTTCCATACGAACTTCTGCACTTCTTTAGCTGAGATAGTTGCTAATGGTTCTGCCTCGACCCATTTAGAGAAGTAGTCTACTGCGACCACGCAGAATTTCACGCCTCCGGGGGCTGTTGGGAGCGGCCCAATGAGGTCTATGCCCCAAACTGCGAAGGGCTATGGATAGTCAGCCGAAGTCACCATTTCCGAGGGTGTCCTCTGGATTTTTGCGTGTTTTTGGCAGCTGTCACATTTTCGGACGAACTGTCGGGCATCCTTTCTTAGGGTAGGCCAAAAATATCCTTGGCGAAGTACCACTGCGGCGAGGGCGTCAGGTCCAATATGTGAACCACAAGCGCCTTCGTGGACTTCTTCGAGGATCATTTCAGTATCCTCTTCGCCAACACACCTCTGTAAAGGATTTGCATATCCCTGCCGATACAGTTCTTCGCCTACTAGGAAGAATCGCCCAGAGCGTCTTCGCACTTTTGCGGCTTCGATGGGGTCTTCGGGGAGCGCGTTGTCCGCAAGATACCTCTTTATTGGATCTTTCCAGCCCTTTTTCGAAGTTACTATGCTCAGTACTTCAATGCTCGGGTGGTTTAGTACCTCGGTGTATGTTTTTGCCTTTGCCAGGCAATCTGCTTCGGTGTTTTCCCGATGAGGTACATTTTCGATGCGTATGGTGTCGAACTCTCGAATGAGCTTCGTCACCAGTTCGTGGTATTTTGCCAAAATTGGGTCTTTTGCGCCGTAGTCCCCTGCCGTTTGCCGAACTACCAGCTGGGAGTCACTGTGAGCCTTCAAGTTTCTTATTCCAATTTTTCTGGCCAGGCGCAACCCTGCTATCAGAGCTTCATACTCAGCCACATTATTGGTGGCGCTGAAGTTGAACTTGATGGCCTTTATCACCTCTAGACCTTCGGGTCCTCTGATGATTACTCCGGCTCCTTGGTGTTCGGAACCTGAGGCTCCATCCACATGCAGCGTCCATTCTGGCTCACCTTCGCCAGGATCCGGGTGGCTATCTTCGGTGGTAGGTACTTCGGCGATGAAGTCAGCCAGTGCTTGAGCTTTTATGGCTTTCCGAGGTTCATAAACAATGTCGTGTTCGCCAAGCTCTATACACCATTTGGAAAGCCTTCCCGAATGATCAACTTTTTTCATAACATCCCGTAGAGGCAGACTACTTCGGACGATGATGGGGTGAGCCTGAAAGTATGGCCGCAATCTTCTTCCTGCCAGCACCAAGGCATATATGGCTTTTTGGAGTAATGGGTACCTGACCTCGGCGCCGTGCAGGGATTTGCTTACGTAATAAACTGGCCATTGTCTCGGCCCTTCCTCTTTCACAAGGACCGAGCTCACTGCTTTTTCTGAAACAGCGAGGTACAGGATGAGGGGCTCTCCTTCGCGAGGTTGTCGCAGAGTAGGCAGTCGAGACAAATAGATTTTAAGTTCTTCCCAGGCTTTTTGGCAATCCTCATTCCAAGGATGGTCACCATCCCCGAGGTCATTTTCTCTTTTTGCTGCCTTAGTAAGGACTTTGAAGAATGCCCGACACCGATCTCCGTACCTGGAGATGAACCTGCTAAGAGAGGTTATCCTTCCAGTGAGTCTCTGCATGTCTTTCACTTTGACAGGAGTTCGGAATTCGAGCAGAGCCTTAATTTTTTCTGGGTTAGCATCAATGCCCCTTTCTGATACCATGTAGCCCAGAAATTTTCCCGAGGTCACGCCGAAGACGCATTTTTCGGGGTTAAGTCGAATTCCGAATATTCTGAGTTGCTGGAAGGTTTCCTCTAGGTCTGTGACATGGTCTTCAGGCATCTTACTTTTGACTATCATGTCATCAACGTAGACTTCCATGTTCTTCCCTATTTGGTCATGAAAGACTTTGCTCATCAGCCTTTGGTAGGTGGCTCCTGCATTTTTGAGCCCGAAGGGCATCCTAGTGTAACAATATGTTCCACCTTCGGTGATGAACGCAGTTTTTTCCTCATCTTCGGGATCCATCCTTATTTGATGATACCCACTGAAGGTGTCGAGGAAGCTTAGGAGCCCATATTCGGTAGTTAAGTCGACCAACTGGTCTATCGGTGGGAGAGGATAGGAATCTTTCGGGCAGGCATCGTTCAAGTTTATGAAGTTGATGCACATCCGGAGCTTACTACTCCCTTCTTTTGTAGCAATAACCACATTGCTTAGCCATTCGGGGTACTTGACCTCCCTAATTACATTTGTGTCCCTCAAGCGCTGTACTTCGGTTTTGACGAATTTACTTTTATGGACCGAGATGCCTCGCTTCTTTTGCCAGACAGGTTTTGCTTCCGGACTTACTTTAAGGCTATGTTGTATTATGCGAGGGTCTACCCCTGGCATATCCTTTGGCGAGTAGGCGAACAGTCCTTTATTCATCAGTAGAAAGGATACAAGGTTTTTCTTGTCACCTTCGGCCAAGTTTTTCCCTATTCGGGTATTTTGGCCGGGGACAAGTTCTACTTCTTCCGTTTCTACTTCTGCAAACTTTTCCGCCCCGCCCGTTTTTGGTTCTTCGGTCGGTAGTGTCCCTCCTGCTAAGGTTTGTGCGAAGTTGGCTGCTACGGCCTTTCGGGCTTTGACAAACACTTTTCTGACCTCGGCTTGGTCGATGAAAATTTCGGCGTCTCCGTCCTTGGTGGCAAAGGTGATTGTTAAGTACTTCACATCTAGGCGAATGTGCAAATTCCCTTGTGTTTGCCTTCCAAGGATGGTGTTGTATGACGAAGGGACATCCATGACAATGAACCTCGTCATTGTGGAGGCAAAAATTTCTCCTTTTCCGTTGATCGAACTCCCTCTCATCATCAGGGGAAGGTTGATCCAGCCGAGGACGGGCAGCTCTGAGGGTCCTATTCCAAAGGTTGGTGAAATAACAGGCTTGAGGTCGATGCTGGATATTCCCAAGCTTGGGAGCAGATGCGAGAAAAGGACGTTGGCGTTTGATCCATCGTCAAGCAATACCCTTTTGACGTCCCAATTCCCTATTCTTGCCATGACCAACAATGGGTCGTCTTGAGGGAAAATGACGGAGGAACCATCTCTTCGGGTGAGTTTTTTCGATGGGCTTTGGTTTCGATGGGCTTTGGTACTCCATTGTTGCTATTTCCCTAGCTTTCCTCTTTCTCCCCGAGGATGGCAGTCCAGTGGTGATGGTTTGTATTACCCCCGCCAAAGGTGGGAGGCGCCTTTTTGGACTTCGGTTCCTCCTTCTGTCGGAGTCATACTCATCTTCATCAGCCTTTCCTTCCTCCTCACTTCTTGCCTTCGGCGAAGGCATTCGCAGATAGCGCTGCAGTTGGCCTTGCTTAATTAGGGACTCGATGTACTTCTTCAACTGGAAGCAGTCTTCGGTGTCGTGACCGTGGTCGCGATTAAAGAACTTCTTCATATTCTTTTTGTTGTCAGCAGTCATCGCCTTCGGTCGCTGAATCTGGGACCCCTATTTCTCCATTGTCATGAGGATGTTGGTCCTTGTGGTGTTTAGGGGTGTAAAGTTCAGAGGAGGCTTCCTTCCCCTGAACCTCCGAGGTCGTCCTGTTTGCTCTGTCGGATACTTGGCTTGCTGGCTTGATCCTTCGGGACGGGAATGATCATTCTTTGGCCCCTCCATTCTTAGTTCTTTGGCTATCATATACTGCTCGGCTCTTCGGAAAAATTCGCCGAGCGTGTCTGGGGGGTCTTTGGAAAACTCGTAAAATAGCTGCGAGTCCCTTTGAAGGCCCCGTATCATGGCGAGGATGCGTATTTCTGGCCGAAAGTCTGGAACATTTAGGGCCTCTCGGTTAAATCTTTCAACATAGTCACGGATGGTTTCTCCGTTCCTCTGTGCTATGTCGAACATCTGCACCGGCATTTTAGTCGTAGGACGACTTCCAATAAACTGCTGGGTGAAGGTAGTGGACAGCTCCTGGAACTCTTTGATGGTTCCTGGGGCCAGAGAGTTATACCATGCTGTAGCAGGGCCGGCAAGGGTGACCTCAAAACATTTGCATAGAGTGGCATCATCAGCCCCGTGCAACACCATGCTCCGTTTGTACTTCGTCAGATGGGCCTGTGGATCTGTTCGGCCATCGTACGTTTCTAGCCGAGGTACCCTGAAATCACTGGGCATGGTTGCCTCGACTATTGTTCGGGTGAACGGTGACTCATCGCCACAGAAAGTTTCAGATAGTCTGGCCCAGACAGGTCTGCGGGCTACCTGTTTTTCCACCCTTTCCAACCTGGCCAATATTTTCTCCATAAGAAGTGTGGCCCTGGGCTCTTCTTCGGGGAAAGGGGATCGTTGGCATCTCTTCGAGGAGTGAGTTCGGTGCTGAGGGGATGGGGACCTCGCCTCAGGTGATGAGCTCCTTCGGCGCGGGGTTTTGGGTCGCTTGGACTCCGTCTGTCCCACAAGCCGTGCCCCGAGGGGCGTGTTTTCTGTTGAAGATTCCTCTCGAGGGTCCCCACTTCCCGAAGTACGATGAGCTGATTTAGAACTTCTCTTTCGAGGGCGCGCTGGCGAAGGAGGCCTCTGGGCCTGAGTTTGTTGTGGCCACCTTCTATCTATCTGCTGTGCCATTTTGGCCACAACAGAACGCTGGAAGTCGCATAGAAAACTCATGGTGATGACCAGAGGACGTTTTTCCTCAGGCAAGGAAGTCCCTGGAAGAGTTTGCTCAGTAGCTGGTTGAACTTCAGGCGCGGACAGGGACCTCGGAAGTCCCTTGTCCTTAGAATGCCGAGTTTCAATGACGGCAACCTGAGGGTGGGTTCCCACAGACGGCGCCAAATGATGCCCTTCAGCATCTTCGTCTTGCGACACGGTGAATTCCAAGGGAGCTTCCGAGGAGGGAGAACGTCTGACGGAGAGGTTCCCCAGGTGGGAAAGTACCTGAAAGACTTCGAAAAAAAGGTTAGGAGGTCCCCGGGATGATTTTCCGGCGAGGGGCCTCCAACGCCCAAGTCAGTCTCCTGAGAAGGTAAAAGGGGACACTTAGGAAGTTTGCGGTCTTGCCTGTTTGTGTGTTTTCAGGAGAGAGGAGTCCAATCCCTTGCCAAGACGTGTTCCTATGTATTTATAGGGAAGCCTGGCCCGTTTAGATCATGACACTTTTTCAGTCAGATCTTTTCTGTACTTTTGGACGTAGGGGACAAGTAGCCAGTGGCAGGCTCCTTGAGCCTTGAACCGAGTCAAGTCGTGACAAGACCCGGACGGCTTCGGTGCGTCAGGCCGCCGTTTCAGGCAGCGTATGGGTGACCTGTCAGAGGCTCCTTAAATGCTCATGCCGTACTCCCGAGGTCCTTTGGGCGAGGTCATCTTTTGGTAAGGACGCCTTTCTTCGGGAATCACGTTGGTGGTTCAGGGAGTTCTCTAGCTCGGGAGTTCCGCCTTCGGGGAGAATCTCTCATTCTTTCAGTAGCTGGTTCTTTTCTCCCGAAGGCGATATGTTCGGTTCCCCGAGAGAGTCAGCGACACATTCAGATAACCTGGCGTTTTAGCCGAAGTGCTTACTTCGTCATGCTCGATTTCGCTTCTGCCGAGGTTTGTGGCAATGCTTCTTTCCGAGCTACGTCAGGCTCCCCGGACAAACCTTCGGGCAAATTCATACTGGGGGAGGTGATAGCCTTTTGGCTATCAATTCTGAAGGCAGTTTTCGGGATATCTTCCTCCTTAACTCTGATTTGAAAGTACCCAGACTGGAAGTCAATCCTAGAAAACACTTTTGCTCCCTTAAGCTTATCAAATAGATCATCAATTCTAGGAAGCGGATACTTATTCTTGATTGTTACTACATTCAACTTTCTATAGTCGATGCAGAATCTAAAAGTTCCATCCTTTTTCTTCATAAACAACACCGAAGCTCCCCATGGTGACACACTAGGTCTTATAAAGCCTTTCTCTAGCAGTTCCTCTAACTACTTCTTTAACTCATCCATCTCAGGAGCTAACATCCTATAAGGTGGTATTTGAAATAGGCTCAACCCTTGGCTGTAGATGGATTATAAAATCAGTATCCCTCTTGGTTGGTAACCCGGGTAACTCTACTGGAAATACTTCAAGAAACTGATTGGCTATAGGAACCTTCTCAAGTTCCTCTTTTATGGCCACCCCATTTAATGAATAATACTCTTCTTCACCAAGTTTGGGGATGGTATCCATAAGTCTAAGATGCAAACTCTTAGCAATAGATGCCAATCCTCCTGTGCAAGTCACTCTAACTCCCAGAGCATCAGTAATGTTGACTGAGTGATTCGCACAGTCAATTTGTGCCTTATGTTTACTTAGCCAATCCATTCCTAACACTAGGCCATAAGACCTCAATTCTATCACCCATAACTCACAACAGAAATCATGGTCGCCTAACTACAATGGATACCTAGTAACCACTTCATTGGTCACAATAAATCACCTCCCTGCAGTCCTGATGAGTCTCAACTCACCCGAGATTTCTCGTTGCAATTTAAACTTATCTACCAAAGCAGATGATATCACTGAAAGAGTAGCTCCTATATCAAAAAGCACTCTAACACTACCATTTTGAAAAGTAAAATTACCTCAAATGGTGGCTGGTTCTTTGGTCACCTGACTCGCCAGGGTGAAAACCCTCAGCTCAACTCCTACTATGCCTACACCAGGTCGATTTCCTATGGCAAGGGTATAGGGGGTAAATTCCAGGGCAGACCTGACAAAGGTCGAGCCCTCGGGCAATCTCTTGCCCAATGTCCTCTCTGGCCACAGATATTGCAAATATTAGTCCCCAAAGTACATGGTCTTCCACCATGAAACCGTCTGCACCTAAGACATAAGCTCATCTTCTTTCTCTTAAATGGACCTTGGTTTTCAACCATCGGTCATTTCCCGGCACTCTTTCCTAGGTTGGCTGGTCCAACCTTTACCTTTTTCCTAGGTGTCCTTGAGTCCTCAAATTCCTGTTCTAAGGCTAATGCTTTATGAACCACTTGGCAATAGCTTCTAATATCCACTATCGCCATATATCTCCTAAGCACGGGTTTCAAACCTTGGAAGAACTTATTGGCTTTCAACACATCATTACCAAACATGTACGAAGCATATCAAATAAGTGAGTTATAGCGTTGCTCATACTCCCTCACAGACATTTCTCCCTGCACTAGGTTCTCAAATTGAATCCTACTTTGGTCTTGTGCAGCCTCACTGATATATTCCTGTCTGAACTTCTTCTCGAAGTCTGACCACTTGAGCACCTTTTTCTTGTGCTCTGGTCGGGTAGCATTACTCTCCCTCAGCATCTCCATCACATCATCCCACCATAAACTAGCCCTTCCTCTAAAAAATAAAGGTACTAGGATCATCCTCTTCTCAGACTCATAACCTCCACAAGTAAAAAGTTGGTTCATCCTAGACAACCAATCTTCTACTTGATCAGGATCACCTATCCCATCAAAGCTCGGTGGATCCACAGTCTTAAATTTCTCTAGCAATTTCATTTGGTATGGGGTGTCTCCATAACTTCTGGCTCCTCCTCCTCCTGAACATGATTTCTCCGTTCATGAGCCCTAGGCACTTGCTACTGCTCAGCATGCCTTTCTTGATCCTGGTGTACATCATTTTCCTCTTGAGCAACATCTCTATCCTTATAATCTCTAAACATCTTAGTCACAATAGTATTCATACCCTGTGCCACTTGGGCCATAGTCTGTGTCAACCCCTGTAGTACCCTGGATATCTCATCCAGCCTTGCCACAATTGGGTCACTAGAACCCTCACCAGGTTCCCTAGTTCCCCTTGAAGTTCCTGACCTAGTGTTAACTATAGCAACCTGCAACCAAAGCCAGACAACATTCCCCAAATGTTGGTCAGTACTAACTTCCTAGCACATCGACATTCCAATCTAGACCTCAGTCTTAGCCTCCAATATCTATGAAATGAGCTCTAACTCTGATACCAAAAACTGACATGACCGTCCCTGGCCTCTGCCCAGGAAGCCCTGTGAGAGCTGGTCTCACGGTGGTTGCAATTGGCTAGTTGTATATGTCTGCGGATTAAAATCCCATGATACTAGTTGATTATCCTAGAATATGCACGATGCATGCTCTTCATGCTTTGACTTGGATTAATAAAAACATAAAGCATTAACTTGGCCAAGTAGTTTCTACAGAAAATAAGTACAAATAGCCAAAGCATACAAAATCAACATTTATGTGAGTTTACTACACATAATAACTCGTGTGAGCATTCACACATAAAGTAGACTAATGCCCTCACTCAAGAGCAACCCTAGAGTCTAGGACTCTTCATAACATAGACTATGGAGGCAACTAGAGTACTATATATATACAAGCCTCAACTGAGATCTTCTTTAACTAACTCTCACCTTGGATGTAAATCCCAGTGGTGAGTCTCAAAAACCCTTTATCCAAGCATTACTAGGCTCTGCAGTCAAAAGTATACTCTAGTTAGTACTGTTACTTGACTAACAAACTACTCAAGCATACTCATGTAGACTAGAAGCACAAGGATTCTCAACTGTAATACCTGTGCACAAAAAAAACCACTACTACATTAACCCTCAACAGTCATCCGATCCAACAATTTCTAAATCTGCATAACATAACTAGGGAGTGAGAACATAACATTCTCAGTAAGGGGTCTTCAGTGTTCCTGCAAGAAAAATTACTAAGGACACCACATATGATAACATATGTAACCTGCTGTGAGCTCATACAGCCTGAGGGTCTAATATATGCATATATTTAGGCCCCTTGAGACCTCTTCTCATCCTTGTTCTTAAACTACAAGGCATTGCCTTGCCTACTAGCAAGCTGCACTTACCAACCCAACTAGTGATAAATTACTAGTTGAACCTCTCCCTTAGTATGTTACGCAGGGGAATTATGGTGGGACTATTGCAGACTAGGACATTTAGACCATGTAGACTAGGTACACTAAGGTTTCACCTTGCAACCTTGTGGCTACGGCACGGCTAAGTTGCCAAGGGTTCTAAACCTTTCACCCAAGCTAATGGTACTTAGTTATGCTCATTTGCAACTAGTTTCCTCGCTTATGATTCAAGCAACCATAAAATCTTTCAAACCTTAAGGAAATGCTTAAGTCTTGAGGGACTTTCGGAAGTCTCGGAGTAGCCTCAGCATACTTAAGCCCAAAGGCACCTTAAGAACCCCTTTCGGTCTCACCTCGATCACTCTAGCAAAATGTGAAAATTCTTTCCATCTTGCCTGTGGCGACACGTCGCCAGAGTTGGTAACGTGCGGACAACATTTGCACATTGGTGATGCGTCGCGAACTGGTGCACAAAATTGGCGACGCGTCGCCAATCTGCGAATCTACATAATTGGCACACATTTTACTACTATGAACTTTGGACACTTAGCAAACATAGTAAACGTCCTTGGAAAGCCTCCAAATTTCACACACACATAGACCATGTTTGCATAGAACATAACCAACTACCACAAGCCAATCTATGATGACTCATAACATCATCCAAATCCTCTCAAACCTCATAGTCCACCACAATTCAACCAAATCGTCTAACTAATGCTATTGCTAGAATTACTCAAATTCTTCAAGCAAATTGATGTCAATAGCATTAATTGGTCTTCATGTCATAACTCCCTTACCTGAACTCCAAGTAACAAGCAAGAATCAACCTCTTTTCCAATCAACTAAGCTCACCAAAGTATCACCTAAGTTCCAAACAAAAACATAGACACCAATCATTAAAACCTTGCTTCCTAACCAAAACCCAAGCTCCAAACTAACCAAATAACATGAATTCAATCAAGGACACATTGGTTACCTCATATCAAAAATAGGGGATGTGAGAAAACACACTTCCAAGCTCTAAAACCATGGTTTAATGCTTGAAATGAGCTCCTCCTAGCTTATATACTCTTGATAGTTCTTCTTGGCACCAAGAAATCTTGATTTCAAGGTTGAATTGAGAGCAAAATGAGAGTGAGAAGACTGGAAACGAGATTATGGCAGCCATAGCCTCACTTTCCCCTTCTTAAGCCCTCACTTAACCTCCAAGCTGCCAAAGTATTAAGCTTAATACAATTAAACCCCCATCTTTTGGTACTTAGTTATTCTTGATTAAATTCTTGTTCATTTCTTCCAAGTTTGGGTTAAGGTTGAAAGTTAAGTTATAAAAACTGATTTTAACCACTCGGGACCACGCCCGACTATTCAGGATGCAAAATTATCATTTTTGCCATAAACCTTATTTAGTGCCTTATCTTCCTCAGAACTTCGTGAACTTTGCGAAACTTCTCTATCCTTGCTATGTAAACTTGAAATTAGGTTCCAAACTTAATTTAGAACACTTTACCTTCCTCGGGAGTGCCTGTTAGTAGGAGGTCCATAACAGCTCCACACTTGTGGCAACCATTAGTAAGTTTCAAGCATGGCTTGTTGCCATGGTGTTTCCCACAAGTAGGGCACTGTGGACCATACTATTGTGGTCCTCTTCCTTTCTTACTTTCCATTTTTCCTTCTTTTGGCTCAGCTTCATCTTTTAATCATTTTTTATACCCCTTGTGAGTGTCACTTCCATCTCTTGGGCCACTCCTTGTCTATTCCCTGAGCTCTTGTTCGAGTGCTATATCACTTTGTACTAGTTGGTAGTAGTCCTTAGCCCCAACAGCTTTGAAGATTTGCCTCAACTTAGGCCTTAAACCTTTCAAGAACCATTCTGTTTTTAGGTCCTCTTGCCCATCATACTATAGAGCATATCTTATCAAGCTATTAAATTTCTGATCATAGTCCATCACACTAAGATTCCTCTTCTCCAGCTGATCAAACTCCACTTGCTTTTGGTCTTGCAGGGCCTCAGTCACATATTGTTGCTGAAAGACTTGGAGGAATTCAGCCAACCATGTTAACCTTCTCCTTGTAAGTGGCCTCCTCCGATTCTTTCCCTTTTAAGTACTCTACACAGCTCTCCACCAGAGCTTTACATTCCCTTTAAGTGTAAAGGTGGCTAGGGGCACCTTCTGGGTAGAGGATACTTTCATCCTTTCAAATATCTCCTCCACTTAATAGACTAAGAATTCAGCTTCTTCAGGATCTCAACCACCTCTGAATATAGGAGGTTTTAGTGCTAGGAATCCTTCCAACTGGCCCTCCTTTAGTCCTTCTCCTCCAAATTTCCTTCCCCTTAGTTCAATGTCTCGGGTTCCACTTCTTGGTGGCCCTCCTCATGCAGTAACATCTGGAGGAGATTCAGTCCTCCTTGGAATCATATATGTGTCTAGCTCTTTCACTTCTGGCGACTCCTCAACCTCCACCCTAGTCTCCTGCCTTACCTCTGATCTTACTCTCCTAGCTCTCAGGTGTCTTCTTCCATTCTCACCTTTATCATCATCTCCATCTATACCATTTTTGCTTGCTTGATCAAAGTGCACTGGCTGCTTACCGGGTCTTCTCCCTCTTTGGGCTTCTCCCACTTCTCTAACTTCTTCAGCACATTCATGTACTTGTGCTTGGCCTCTAGCCAAGGCTTGCACACCCACTTTTAGTTAAGCAATGGTGACCTACATAGTCTCCATCATTTGTTCCATTCTTTCCTATCTACCTCGACTTGTTCCAAGTATAATAACCCTAGCACTAGGCCCCTCACCCCTTTCAGGCCCAAAAGCCTCCTGTTGCCTTTAGGCCTTAAACTGATGCTGTCCATCTTTGGGATCGGTTGCCCTATTCTCAACTTGTTCAAGAGCTTTTCTATCTTGGCCTTGGATTCTCATCCTGCATATTAGTTCACATACACACATATGCCCAACAAGTACAAGTCTACTTAAAATTAAGTGGGAACATGTCTAGATAAACCTAAAGGTCCAAACCTGCTTTGATACTAAAAAATTGTCATACCCCACATAGGCCCCGCCCTATGTGCACTTCAAGGGTGCCTAATATCGCTATCACTAACTTAAAATGAACTCCTGGTCATTAAAACTTATGTCTCCTAAGCGCATAAGTGGGAGACTGAAAATTGTGTCTAGCGCTTGGACAATAACAGTGCCGAGAGCCCACCAATGACACACAAAAAACACCAGACTAGGACACTGGGGAATGCCCTAAGGATCTACAAGTCTGGCCCTGTCAATTACTTGTTTCACAAGGCAAGACTGAAACTCATTTGTTGAGTGAGGAACTTGTGTGCTCTTCATGTCTGCATATATAATGCATGACAACCAACAAGCAAAATCTAGAAAATTTTGAAAACACATGCTTCCATGTCATGCTCAGACATATTCATAGAAGGTTTATAACACAATGCTCCATAACTAAAACTTTACATAACCATCACAAGGTTTAACATACATATTCTCCATACATACCAGTTATGGAAGACCTACCATGGCTAGCCTCACCAAACATACCAAACTAGTATATATGTCCTTGGAAAACTTCCAAGAGAACTCCAAATACATAACCTCCACAAGTAGCCAACACAAGACATGATACTACACATACTCAAAAGCTACCTTAAACATGTAGTACAGAATAATGGTTTGCAAGACACAACCGATTACCATGCCCATGACTAATAGAGCAAACCACAACACAAATGCCCAAGAGCACACATCCATAACTCTACACTATTCCCATAACTATGCACAAAGCCTGCAAGCAACACACAACAGATGAGCTTGCACATTCACTTACACTTACTGAGCCAAATTTCCAAGCTAGTATCCATACCTCCAAGGTATCCGAATACATACTCCTTGGCACTCAAGCAACTCAAGAGTCAAAATCCTTAATTGAAACAAGTAATTATAGGGTGTGAGTTATATACATAACTTAGTAAGGGAAACATACAGCACTATGTGCCTATTTAGTTAAGCCCGAATGCTTAACCTCCAAGTTATCTCATAAGTACCTGCAAAAATAGACACAAAAACATAGAAAACACACAACAATATAGCAACTAATAATAGTAAGGGTTACCACACACATCCAATCACCAAAACAAGCAACTCACACACACCACAAACCCGAGCCATGGTCTTAGCCTAGTAGGGTACTAACAAGTACACTCATAACTCATCTAATTCTCACTTCCACTCATTAAACACATCATATAAAGCTGCAAGTTCTCACATGAGTTGGCTGCCCCATATGAGAACTCTAATTGTTTCCATGAATGTAGCTTGCTAGCAAACCAAACTCATAAACCTGATAGTAAACCATAGCCCTACAACAACCTAAGTGCATTTAGCTCACAAGCTATCACCTAGATTGCCTAATACTTACTTGAACATGGAAATTAACCAAAATAATGATGAGTATAATGAATCCCTTACCACTCTTGCCCTCTTTTGCTTTCAGCCTGGCCTTGCAAAGCAATTCAAACTTGGAAGTGCAACTCCAAGGTTGTCAATGGCCGAAATTCACCTTAGTATGCTTGAATTTCTAATTCAAGCTCAAACCTTCAAGAATTTGACATGAACCCAATGCTTCCAACACCAAGAACAACAATGGACTTGTGAAATGAAGTCTAAACCCAAGTATACCCTACCAAACAAAGTGGAGACATGCAAAATTCCCACACGTGCCACATGGTGCAAAAAAAGGCTTAATGCTAGTCTTGGTTATGACATTTTTTGCGTGGTGTCATGTGACCTTCCAACACAATTTAGCTCCACTTTCATTACCCTAAAACATATGCAAGTTAACCCCCAAAATTTTGTTTCTATCACCGACACCATTGGGTCATCAAACATGCATAAGTGTCCACCCGAGTTGGCCTACCTTTAGTATAGGTCCATGTAACACCAAGGCCCTTCAAGTGCACTAACTAAACTTGTGCTAGGCTTAGTTTTTCACTCTAATTTAGCTTAGGCCTAGCACAAAATGAAGGTTATGAAAATGGTAAATTAGCTGAGAATGGTGAATAAGTCAAAAAGAGTTAGTCATTTCTCTGAAAAGATGAAAAGGCTTGAAGAGAAAATGATGCTAGATGAACTAATTAATATGCCAAAGGCTGAAATAGCTTCAAGTACTACATTACTCATGGACTTAGCAAAAAAAATTTAGAGAGAATAAAGATCTTCCATTCCTAGAGGCCAAGTACAGAGAAAGAAGTACAAAAAAAAAACAAGAAAGGGGCAACCCTATGGATTATCTTGTACGTTTATGGGCCCTTCGGCATCGTCATCTTTGGCATCACCCTTATCGACACCATCATCTTCATCTGATGGAGGTAGTTTTGTAAGGTTAAGGAACTCTATCTTTGACCATGGCGAAGAAGGTCCCTAAAGGATGTCCAAAGCTCAGAGGAAGGAGACGTCGAGGTTCGAAAAGTGTGAGAGAATTGGATGGCAAGAAGGCAGAAACCATCCTAGAACAAAGATTTTGTTGCCTCATGTACCTTGGCCGTCTCAGCCCTTAAAACCTCTATCTCTTTCTTCAGGGCTTCCATCTCCTTCTCTGCCTTCTTCTTCTTCTTCTTCTTCTTCTTCTTCAACTTCTTCAGCTGATCAACCTCGGCAATAAATTTAGCATTGAATTCCAATGCCTTGGTCAAATCAGCAATGCCTATCTGATCAGCTTCACCCCGAGGTCCAAAAATTTTTATGAACATTCCTCAAGGAGTGCCCTCTGGTTTTCTAGCACCTCATGGCAAAGCTTGGTGATGTACTCTTTGGCAATCTTATTGAGCTCACCATACTTAAGGCATGAGCCCGTAAACATCTCCTTGGCCTTAGCCAAGTTTTTCTCTGAGTAACTTCAGATGGAGGACTGCTTTCATGCCCATGCCCAAAGGAAACCTCCATATTCTAGCAGGTACGAGAAGAAGGCTTGATGTGACTTACAACAACTTAAAGGTCTAAAATCTTTTCTAAGTACTTGAGGACAAAGGATTACATGAGCAGCGTACTAGAAAATTCGAGAAGCAAGAATCTCCTCATGCAGGCAATCATCCATCAGAGATTGAAATATGGCATTTGTGATGGTGCCCTTTGCCATTTTAGGACCATCTTCTAGTAATATTCCAAAAACAAATCCATGTCTTTGGCAAAAGTCAAGAAGGGTTCCCTCGGCACATTATCTTTAGAGATCTTTAAATCCCAAGCAGCCCACTTCCGAGCATGGTCCATCATCCACCCTATCTGGACTTTGTCCTCTACAAAATAATAATGAAGTTCCACTACTACATTGTCTCTTAACCATTCATCTACAAAATCCAAAATACCAAAAAATCTGAAATTGATAGATGAATGACTAAGAGACAAACCTGGTAGGACTTCGACGTCTCCCTCATCGAAGTCAATCATGTCGAGGACCTCGGTGATGATCTCCTTACCTTTTTGCCTACATCTTCCATCCACCTCCTTAGCTGAAACTACCCCTAGTGAAGTCCCCAAAGCCTCTATAATAGCATTAGGACTTAGAGGAATGGATAGGCTGGCCACCTTCAACCAAGGATCTATGCCTTCAACTAAATGATCCTGGGCTTTGGTCAAATCTTTGGGCGGAGGAGAGAGAGAGTCCTACTTTGTTTTCTTAGTCTTCGGAGCCACCAAAGACTATCCAGCTGGTCCCTTCATCCTTTTTGCAGCCTTCTACTTCTGTTTCCTCTTCTCGGCTTGACCAAGGAACAAACTCTTGTCAAAGGCTGCAGATTTATCACCCATTTTTGCAATAAGAAAAATATCAATGTAAGTATCAAAAATCCAAAAATATACAAGTTGAATGGAGCTTACTCTTTTTGCAAGGGCAGAATATGAGAGTTCACCCTGAAAGAGCATGACAAACCATGACTTCTTTCCGTCTATTGCTAGCGTTGTCATGCTCTCATCAGTAACAAGCTCCCAAAGTACCTCTTCGGTCATGAAGTTCCATTTGATTAGCAAAGGGTACAGTGGACATGAAGAACCTTGATCTGTCCAATCAACTACTACCCAAATGCGGTTATCGAACTTCTCAAATTGGGACGATAATTCGAGGGTAAGCTGTTGGGTTTTAAAAGCCAAACAAGCGCAATGGAATTTAACCAAAACCTTCCAGGATCCAGGTGAAACGGGGTAAACCGGGTGTTCAAAAATTTTCAAACTTAATTTTTGGTTGAGATCTCTCACCCAACTTTAGAGTCGAATCACAAAACCTGAACAGTTGACGTGTTCAAGCTCTGCTCTCTATGGTATCGACACGAGCCTCTTGGGAACACCATGCTTCCACCATGTCCTGGCAGATGCGTTTCTCTTGCGCTCGCAACGCTAGCTTGCATCCTCCAAGGAATTGCAAGAGAAGAGTGCGGCTATCCTTTTGCGAGGCTAGGGCAAAGAGCTACGAATTTCTCGGTAAAAGTTGTAGTTATACTGAGACTCAACTTCCAGACCTAATGGGTTTCAAAGCCCTAATCCAATTAGGCTTTAATTTTAGACTTAATAATGGCTCAACTCTTGGGCCAACTATTAATACGAAATTATTGTGAAACCATAACCCAAATAATTAGCCCATGCACTCTAATGATCCAAATAGCTCTATGTGTGCGACCCAATAGGCTATTACCACATCGGCAATGATCATAAATCATAATTATGATCATAAGCAATGAGCGGTGTCTAGCAACATATCATTGCTACCTAAGTGATAAGATTGTCGGTGATTCGACTAAACCTTTATGATCATTACCGATATATGCCATTGTCCCTTTGTCCAAGATATCAAGACTAAGCATGAGACATGGAATGTGTCATTTTCATATAGCCCAATCTTTGGTTTCTTGATTACAGAGTAGACCAACTTAAACTGATGACATTGATATCATATATCAACTCATCCGAGCATGGCCATGCATTTTCTAAGTCTCACTTTATCAAGGGGCCCAAAGATATCACTCCTGTTACTTAAGAGGGAGAAATCCCATCTTGATCATACAAATCCCTCCACATGACATGTGACATACCCAATGACCTCCTTCAAGTTCACTCAGTCACGAGCAACAAAGGGAAGTATCAAAGTATGTGACTCACATGTAGGGAACCTTAATGATCTTAGGTTAAAGGACTACATATACCATGATCACTATGAGAATCACTTATGACACTCATATAACGATCCATGTAGTGTTCTCATGGTGGGTTGGTCCAGTACACAAGTTCTCCAACTTGTACCCATATGTAAACTACATATCTCATATTACTCTCCACATATGCTAGTCGTTATGTATTATTGCAACCCGCTCCACAATAATACTAGACCAGGGACGTTTGAGAATATCATTATTCTAAGGTTACAATTGTTAGTGTTGTGCCCAAAAGCCAATCATGAGAGTTTTTGCACATTGAGTCATGATATTTTATTAAGGCATTAATCCAGCAATTATGCTTGTTGTTCTGTTTCTGCGTAACGCAATAAACATAATTGTAACCCTAGAATAATGATATTCTCAAACGTCCCTGGTCTAGTATTATTGTGGGGCGGGTTGCAATAATACATAACAACTAGCATATGTGGAGACTAATATGAGATATGTAGTCTACATATGGGTACAAGTTGGAGAACTTGTGTTCTGGACCGACCCACCATGGGAACACTACATGGATCGTTATATGAGTGTCATAAGTGATTCTCATAGTGATCATGGTATATGTAGTCCTTCAACCTAAGATCATCAAGGTTCCCTACATGTGAGTCACATACTTTGATACTTTCCTTTGTTGCTCGTAACTGAGTGAACTTGAACGAGGTCATCGGGTATGTCACATATCATGCGGATGGATTTGTATGGTCAAGATGGGATTTGTCCTTCCTATGTAACGGGAGTGATTTCTTCGGGCCCCTTGATAGAGTGAGACTTAGAAAATGCGTGGCCATGCTCAAATGAGTTGATATACGATATCAATGTCACCAGTTTAAGTTGGTCTACTCGGTAATCAATAAACCAAAGATTGAGCTATACGAGAGTGACATATTCCATGTCTCGTCCTTAGTCTTGATATCTTGGACAAAAGGACAATGGCATATATCGGTGATGATCATAAAGGTTTAGTCGAATCATCGACAATCTTGTCACTTAGGTAGCAATGATGTGTTGCTAGACACCGCTCATTGCTTATGATCATAAATGTGATTTATGATCATTGGCAACGTGGTAAGAGCCTATTGGGTCGCACACATAGAGCTATTTGGATCATTAGAGTGCATGGGCTAATAATTTGGGTTTTGGTTTTACAATAATTTCGTATTAATAATGGGCCCAATAGTTGAGCCATTATTAAGCCCGATATTAAACCCTAATTGGATTAGGGCTTTGAAACCTATTAGGCCTTGAAGTTGAGCCTCACTATAAATACAACTTTTAAGTGAGAAATTCGCAGGTTTCTTTGCCCTAGCCTCCCAAAAGGACAGCCGCACTCTTCTCTTGCAATTCCTTGGAGGACGCAAGCTAGCACTGCGAGCGTAAGAGAAAAGTGATCCCGAGAGGCTCGTGTGGATACCATAGAGAGCCTGAACATGTCAACTGTTTAGGTTTTGTGATTCGACTCTACAGTTGAATGAGAGATCTCAACTGAAAATTAAGTATGAAAATTTTTGAACACCCGATTTACCCCGTTTCACAAGCATCCTGGAGGGTTTCAGTTAAATTCCGCTACGTTGTTTGGCTCCCAAAACCCAACAACAATTATGCTTATTACATTATGTAGAAACAAAACAACAAACATAATTGCTAGATTAATGCCTTAAATAAAATATCATGACTCAATGTGTAAAAAATACAATCATCTCATGATTGGCTTTTGGGCACAACACTAACAATCTCCCACTTGCACTAAAAGCCAATCATCCATGTATCTAATACCGATGGACCTAGAATGGCTATCATGGTTCTGCTGCGTAAGGGGCTTTGTCAGTGGATCAGCAATGTTGTTGTCTGTCGAAGTCCTACATATCTTTACATCTTCCCTCTCAATGATCTCCCAGATGAGATGATAGCGTCAGAGTATGTGTTTTGATTGTTGGTGAGATTGACGTTCCTTAGCTTGCGCGATTGCTCCACTATTGTCACAATAGAGCTCTATCGGGTTGGCAATGCTTGGAAGCACTCTAAGTTTAGTGATGAACTTCTTGATCCAAACTGCCTCCTTTGCAGCATCAAAGGTGGCAATGTACTCAGATTCTATTGTAGAGTTAGCTACTGTCTCTTGCTTTGAACTCTTCCAGCTGACAGTACCACCACCAATACAAAACACATAACCAGATTGCGATCTAAAATCATTCGTATCGGATTGGAAGCTTGCATCGGTGTAACCCCTTACAACGAGCTCATCTTCACCTCCAAAGACCAAGAATGCTTCCCTAGTCCTTCGTAAATACTTAAGGATGTTCTTAACAGCTGTCCAGTGACTCTCAACAGGGTTTGATTGGTACCTACTCATCATGCTCAAGGCATATGAGACATCAAGATGAGTACATATCATGGCATGCATGATAGATCCAATTGCTGAAGCATATGGAATCTTACTCATGTGCATTCTCTCCTCGGGTGTACTCGGACACTGAGATCTAGAAAAAGTTATACCATGTGACATGGGCAAGAATCCTTTCTTGGAATCTTGCATGCTAAACCTCCCTCAGCACCTTGTCAATGTATGTACTTTAACTTAGGCCAAGAAGCTTTCTAGATCTATCTCTATAGATCCTGATGGCTAACACATAGGCTGCTTCACCCAAGTCCTTCATAGAGAAACATTTCCCAAGCCAAGTCTTCACAGACTGTAGCTCCGGAATGTCATTCCCGATGAGTAGTATGTCATCTACATACAACACCAAGAAGACAATAGTGCTCCCACTAACCTTCTTATAGACACAAGGTTCATCTTCATTTTTTATAAAACCAAACTCTTTGATTGCTTCATCAAAATGAAGATTCCAACTTTGAGAAGCTTGCTTCAGTCCATAAATAGACCTTTGCAACTTACACACTTTATTTCCATTCTCAGGAGTGACGAAACAATTAGGTTGTGTCATATACACATCCTTAAGTAGCTTTCCATTTAGGAATGCAGTTTTGACATCCATTTGCCATATCTCATAATCATAGTGTGTAGCAATAGTGAAAAAAATTTGGATAGATTTAAGCATAGCAACTGGTGAAAAAGTTTCATCATAGTCAATACCATGAATTTGCTTAAAACCTTTTGCAACCAGTCGCCCTTTAAAGGTAATCATATTACCATCCATGTCAGTTTTCTTCTTGAAAACCCATTTGCACCCTATGGATTTCACCCCTTCAGGTGGGTCAACCAAAGCCCATACTTGGTTTTCATACATGGATTCCATCTCGGATTTCATGGCCACTAGCCACTTCTCAAAGTCAGGCCCCGACATACCTTGTTGGTAGGTTGTGCGCTCATCCTGATCCATGAGCATCACATCACCAGTGTGAGTCATGAAAAATCCATATCTTTCAGGCTCACGCCGAATCCTACTAGGCCTACATGCGCTCTATGCTATACGAACATACTCTTGAACCACAACATCTTGTGGTGTCGTTCAGGTTCTATTTTAGGTTAGATGTCTCCTTGTTGTTCTTGAATTTCTTCAAGTTCTACTTTCCTCCCATTAGTTCCTTTAGAGATAAACTTTTTCTCTAAAAAGACACCAATTCAAGCCATAAACATTTTTTGCTCAGAAGGATTCTAAAAATAGTAACCCTTTGTTTCTTTGGGATACCTAACAAAAAGGCATTTTTGAGATTTGGGCCCTAGTTTGTCCGAGGATTGACATTTCACATAAGCATCACAGCCCCAAATCTTCATAAAAGAGAAATTAGGATGCCTCCCACTCCATATCTCATCTGATGTCTTTTGAACCGATTTAGATGGAACTCGGTTTAGTGTAAAAGATGCTGTCTCTAGAGCATATCCCCAAAAGGAGTTTGGAAGGTCAGCTTGACTCATCATAGAGCGAACCATGTCTAACAAAGTTTGATTTCATCTTTTAGATACACCATTCCATTGAGGTGTACCTGGTAGAGTGAGTTGAGCTACTATACCACGCTCCTTTAGATAGTCAAGGAATTCTCGATCCAAGTACTCTCCACATCAATCTGATCAAAGCACTTTGATACTCTTCTCGAGTTGATTCTCTACGTCATTCTTGAATTCTTTGAACTTTTGAAAGGATTCTGACTTGTGTCTCATGAGATACACATAGCCATATCTGCTAAAGCCATCAGTAAAGGTAATGAAGTATTGGAAATCTCCTTTAGCTTGTGTAGACATAGGGCCACATACATCACTATGTATGAGTCCTAGTAAGCCATTAGTCTTTTCGCTTTGCCCTGTGAATAGGGCTTTGGTCATCTTGCCCAACAAACATGACTCACATGCCTCATATGGTTCAAAATCAAATGAGTCTAAGAGTCCATCCTTATGGAGCTTAGATATGCGGGTCTCGTTTATATGGCCCAAGCGACAGTGCCAGAGATAGGTCGGGTTCGAATCATTTAATCTGACCTTCTTAGTATTCACATTATAGATTGGATCTTCGAGGTCTAGAATATACAACCCATTGCTAAGTTGAGCACTGCCATAAAAGATTTCATTCAAATAAATGGAACAACATTTGTCCTTTATTATAAATGAAAAACCTTTCTTGTCCAAGCAAGAAGCAGAAATCAAATTTCTACTAATAGTAGGCACAAAGTAGCAGTTGTCTAATTCTAAAACTAATCCACTAGGTAAAGTGAGAACGTAAGTCCCTACGGCTAAGGCAGCAACCCTTGCTCCATTTCCAACACGTAGGTCCACTTCACCTTGGGCCAATCTTCAACTTCTACTTAGATCCTACACATTTGCACAAATGTGAGATCCACATCCAGTATCCAATACCCAAGATGAGGAAGTAGAAAAGTTAGCCTCTATAACAAAAATACCTGAAGTGGAAGTCTTACTTCCATTTTCTTTAGCAGGTTCTTCAAGATAGAGCTTGCAGTTGCGCTTCCAGTGTCCAGGTTGCTTACAATGAAAGCATTCCCCTTCCTTTGCCACACCACCCTTTGGTTTCAGTGTAGCTGAAGAAGAATTAGCATTGGACTTTCCATTAGCTTTATCCTTCTTCTTGTTGGCTTTTCCATTTCCTTTGCCCTTTTGAACCATCAAAATGGGCTTAGCCTTCTTATGGTTTTGCTCAGCAGTTCTCAACATGTTGAGTAATTCAGGGAGGGACTTTTCAAGGTCATTCATGTTATAGTTCATGATGAACTGACTGTAGCTTTCAGGTAATGATTGCAAGACTACATCAACAGCCAACTCTTTCTAAATAGCAAATCTCAAACTCTTAAGATTCTCAATGTACCCAATCATCTTCAGCACATGAGGACCCAAGGGATTTCCCTCAGACATTTTGCACTAAAACAATGGCTTAGAGGTCTCAAACCTCTCATGCCTAGCTTGCTATTGGAAAATCATTTTTAGATGTTCGATCGTATCGAATGCCCCCATGTTCTCATGTTGCTTCTAGAACTCAAATTCCATGGTTATAAGCATGAGGAATGCAACATCCAAAGCATCATCAGAATGCCTCTTGTAAGCATCCCTTTTAGCTCTTGGAGCAGTGGCAGCAGGCTCATTCAGAATGGACTGCTCTAGGACATAAGCCTTTCTCTCTTGTTTGAGGACTATCCTCAAGTTTCGGTACCATTTGAGAAAGCTTGTCCCATTCAATTTTTCGTTCTTAAGGATCGAGTGCAATGAAAGTGTCGATGTGTTTTGTGCCATAGTTATCTACAATAGTAAATATGCAGTGTATGAGTCATGTATTTTAATTCAATTAATAAGGAATTTTATTAAATGATACTCCTACTATTTTACTCAAAATAATAACCATCGATATTATTTTGGAACACCTCAGCGTTAAGGTATTCTAGTGGGCCAAGATCCATATTTGACCACAACCTGAGTTAGCTTTGGCCTTTTTCTCAAGTTATAGTTATTTAGGTGGGCAACTCCTTACCAATTGCATCTCATGCAAGTCTTGGATAGTTGGGTGAACAACACTTGTCCAAGCTCATCTCATGGACTTAAGCCCAACTTTATGCCTCTAAGTGCCTAATCCTATTAGGATGACTTAGTTAAGTCAGACCCAAAGTTAGCAATTTGGATATCACTATTATCCCACCGCGCCTTACCAAGATGAACATAGGTGCCTTGCTTTGGCAAACCCACCCAATGTTGATCAAAGTCTTGACGAGTGCCAACATTTGGAAGGCATCACATTTAATGACTTAATATTTGTTTGAGGGATTTTTTTTTATCTCACCAATTTGTTTTCTCCGGTTGTCTTATACATGCATCACATACAAATATAAAACAAGCATCTCATGCTAACAAGAAAGTAAATGTGACATGGTTATAGCCCAAAGTATGCGATATTCTCAAGCCAATGAGAATATCATAAAAGCCTAAGAAAAGAAAAGGGTCTTCACAGGCTTCTTCTCCTCATTTCTTGGTTGCCTTTTTGTTGTCACCTCCTTGGACATACCACCTTGGATGATCCCATAATGTACCATTACATCAATAATAGAAACCTCGAGTTACATTCAAGGGGAGTAAGGTGAGAAGAGAATGTACAATGAGAGTAACAAAAGAAGGTAAGACTCGCAGACCGTATTTACAAGTACAACCAATCAAGGGCTATAACCATCCACCATGCTACAACCACCAATCAGCATAAAATGTCAAATCTCATTCAACAAATGCATGCCAATTAACATGAGTTGATTAACCAATTTTTATTTATGTCTCACTTCGCATATGCCGGTCCCACTGGCCGGTCAGCTAGTGTTTTTAGAACTACTGCAATAGTCCTAATCCATTTAGGTATCTAATACCAATCAATTTTGGGTTAATCTCATTAATCAATTTGGGTCATTTCTTCATATATCTCATATGTTCAATACGAGTTCCGATTTCATGCATCATGAATCAATCTAATTAAACATGGCCGAAAGCAACTAAACACATAACATCATGTGATTCAACATTCAATCCCGATTTAGGGTTTCACTAGTAGGTCTGATACCACTGTTGGGTTTCAGCAGCCAAACAAGCACAATGGAATTTAACCGAAACCCTCTAGGATCCAAGTGAAATAGGGTAAACCGGGTGTTCAAAAATTTTCATACCTAATTTTTGGTTGAGATCTCTTACCCAACTGTAGAGTCGAATCATAAAACCTGAACAGTTGACGTGTTCAAGCTCTCTATGGTATCCACACGAGCGTCTCGGGATCACCACACTTTCACCACATCCCGGCAGATGCGTTTCTTCTACGCTTGTAGTGCTAGCTTGCGTCCTCCAAGGAATTGCAAGAGAAGACTGTGGCTGTCCTTTTTGGAGGCTAGGGCAAGGAGACCTATGAATTTCTCACTTAAAAGTTGTATTTATAATGAGACTCAACTTCTAGGCCTAATGGGTTTCAAAGCCCTAATCCAATTAGGATTTAATTTTGGGCTTAATAATGGCTAAACTCTTGGGCCCATTATTAATACGAAATTATTATGAAACCATAGCCCAAATAATTAGCCCATGCACTCTACTGATCCAACTAGCTCTATGTGTGTGACCCAATAGGCTCTTACCAAGTCTGCAATGATCACAAATCACATTTATGATCATAAGCAATGAGCGGTGTCTAGCAACACATCATTGCTACCTAAGTGATAAAATTGTCGGTAATTCGACTAAACCTTTATGATCATTACTGATACATACTATTGTCCCTTTGTCCAAGATATCAAGACTAAGCACGAGACATAGAATGTGCCACTTTCGTATAGCCCAATCTTTGGTTTCTTGATTATAGAGTAGACCAACTTAAACTGATGACATTGATATCGTACATCAACTCATCCGAGCAAGGCCATGCATTTTCTAAGTCTCACTCTATCAAGGGGCCCGAAGATATCACTCCCGTTGCATAAGAGGGAAAAATCCCATCTTGATCATTCAAATCCCTCCGCATGATATGTGACATACCCAATGACCTCCTTCAAGTTCACTCAGTCACGAGCAACAAAAGGAAGTATCAAAGTATGTGACTCACTTGTAGGGAACCTTGATGATCTTAGGTCGAAGGACTACATATACCATGATCACTATGAGAATCACTTATGGCACTCATATAACGATCCATGTAGTGTTCTTATGGTGGGTCGGTCCAGTACACAAGTTCTCCAACTTGTACCCATATGTAGACTATATATCTTATATTAGTCTCCACATATGCTAGCTGTTATGTATTATTGCAACCCGCTCCACAATAATACTAGACCAAGGACGTTTGAGAATATCATTATTCTAGGGTTACAATTACGTTTATTACGTTACGCAGAAACAAAACAACAAACATATTTACTGGATTAATGCCTTAATAAAATATCATGACTCAATGTGCAAAAATACAATCATCTCATGATTGGGTTTTGGGCACAACACTAACATAAGCAACTTGAACGAGTCAATCACAACAATAGCAAGGGTCCCAAAAGGCTACTTCATAGGAATATCTTTCCATTTTTTATCTACCTCCATGAAGAAGTACTTCTTCTGGCACCCTTGCCAACTATCCTTGGTTCCAAAGTTGAAAGTGAATTTCTTGCTCCCAGATCCCTAAAGGAGCAAGAAGTAAAATCCCCCTTTCAGGACAAATAAAGCTTATAATATTGCACGAAAAAAATAAAGTGAGGGGTTATCTGGGAGACTCCACACATTCAAAGAAAGGCATTGAAGCAATAATATGAGTTCAGAGGTAGCTGGTTAATGGCTATGCCATGAAATTGGCAAAATTCGCTCACCATCTTTAGGGTGGATACTGAAGAATCCCTTTTAGTTGTGAACTAAAAACACTAACCACATTATGCCAAGGAAGCTAGCTCGGCTCACTAGGACCAAGAAGCCATGTCTTGGCATAACAAGGAAGATAAAACTCAGCTGTACACTTTTTTAGCTTTTCTGAAGTGGCACAGCTCAGGTGATAGTTGAGTGGACTCCAGCTCTCGGGAATGGGATAGACTTTGGCATGAGAAGGGGACATATTCGGTAACTATAACCCTAATCTCAAAATTTTCAATGACGGTCTTCACTATACCTACAAGAAAATTACGAAGGACTCCACATCTGAGAACATATGTAACTTGCTGTGAGCTCATATAGCCGGAGGGTCTAATATATGCATATACCTAGGTCCCTTGGGACCTTTCCCTATCCTTGTCCTTGAACTACAAGGCATTGCCTTGTCCTCTAGCAAGCTGAGCTTGACAACCTAACTAGTGATAAATGACCGGTTAAACCTCTCTTGTTTATGTTGTACATGGGCACTTTGGTGGGATTACTGTAGACCAAGCCATAAAGACCTTGTAGACTAGGTGCATTAAGGTTTCACCTTGTAAGCTCATGGCTAAATGCATGGCTAGGCTACTAAGGGTTCTCAACCTTTCACCCAAGCTAGTGGTACCTAGTTGTGATCCTTTGTAAACTAGTTTTCTTTCTTATGGTAGAAGTAACCATAAAACTTTACAAAACTCAAGAAAACTCCTACGTCTCGAAAGAATTTTGAAAGTCTCGGAGTACCCCCGGAATGCTTAGACCCTAAGGTACCTTAAGAGCACCCTTAGGTCTCCCCTTGACCAACATATCATCAGTTCTAAGAAGCGGATACTTATTCTTGACTATTACTGCATTCAACTTTCTATAGTCAATGCACAATCTCAAGGTTCTGTCCATTTTCTTCACAAACAACACCAGGGCTCCCCATAGTGATACACTTGGCCTTATAAAGCCTTTCTCTAATAGTTCTTCTAACTGTCTCTTCAGCTCATCCATCTCAAAAGCTAACATTTTATAAGGTGGTGTTGAAATAGGTTCAACCCCAGGCTAAAGATGGATTGCAAACTCATTATCCCTCTTGGGTGGTAACCCGAGCAACTCTATTGGAAACACTTCAGGAAACTAATTAGCTACAGTAATCTTTTCATGTTCCTCATATATGGCCACCCCATTCAATGAATAATACTTTTTTTCTCTGACTATGGGGATGGTATCCACAAGTCTAAGATATACACTTTTAGCACTGGATGCTAATCCTCCTGTGCAAGTGACCTAGCTCCCTGAGCATCTGTAATATCGACTGAGTGATTCACATAGCCAATTTGTGCCTTATGCTTACTTAGCTAGTCCATTCCCAACACTAGGTCATAAGACCTCAATTCTATCACCCACAACTCACAGTAGAAAACACAGTCGCCTAATTGTAAACGATACCCAATAACCTCCTTATTGGTTGCAATAAAACTCATCTTTGCAGTTCTGATGAGTCTTAACTCACCTGAGATTTCTCGCTGCAATTTCAGCTTATCTACCAAGCCAAATGATATCACTGAAAAAGTAGCTCCTATATCAACAAGCACTCTAACACTACCGTTCTGAGTAGTAAAATTACCTCGAACGGCGGCTAGCTCCTTGGTCACCTGACTCGCCAGGGTGAAAACCTCGGGTCAATTGTTGGTGTGGCTACACCAGGTCATTTTCCTATGACAAGGGTTGCAAGGGGTAGGTTCCTAGGTGGACCCGGAAAAGGTCGAGCCCGTGGGCATTCCCTTGCCCAATGTCTTTTCTGACAAAAGATATCCGTAAGGTACATGGCCTCATGCCATGGAGTCGTATACACTTAGGGCATAAAAATATTTTCTTTCTTTTGAAGGGACCTTAGCTTTCAAACATCGGTCACCTCTCGGTGCTCTTTCCTAGGTTGGCTGGTCCAAGCTCCAACTTTTTGCTAGGTGCCCTCGTATCCTAAAACTTTCTTTCTAAGGCTAACGCCTTCTGAACCACTTAGCGATAACTCCTGATATCCACTGTCGCCATATATCTCTAAAGCACAGGTTTCAGACCTTGAAAGAATTTCTTAGCCTTCAACTCATCATTACCAACCATGTAGGGAGCATATCGAATGAGTGATTTATAACACTACTTATACTCTCGCACAGACTTTTCTCCTTGCACTAGATTCTCAAACTAAATCCTTCTTTGATCTTGTGCAGGTTCACTAATATATTTCGGTTAGAACTTCTTCTCGAAGTCTGACCACTTGAGCACCTTTTTCTTATGCTCTAGTCGAGTACCATTTCTTTCTCCCAACTTCTCCATCACATGATCCCATCATAAATTGGCCCTCCCTCTCAAAAAGAAAGGTACTAAGGCCATCATTTGCTTGGACTCATAACCTCCACGAATGAAAAATCGATTCATCCTGGATAAGACCATCAAAACTGAATGGGTCAGCAGTCTTAAACTTTTCCAAAAACTTCAATTGATCTAGGGTGTCTCCCTGAAGATTTCAAGATCTCATGATAACATATCTTTATGTTATCTACTCTTGTACATGCCACATGCATTTTGATCACTTGAGTTCAACATGAGTATAAACATGCATCATTCTAATTTGTTTAACATATTTTGTGCATTTGATATAGCATGTTAGTTTTACATACATGTTGTGGTAAACAAATCCTAGCATGCTACTAAGAACATTCATGTAAATAATGAATGAATCCTAGCATGCTACTAAATCAAGAAAGAATGTGTACCTTCTTCTTGGTTATGTGTGAAGAAAAGAGGAAGAACTTGATCTTGGAGGAGCACCTTGAGGCTTGAATTGAGATGAACAATCTCAATGTAAATCCACCCACAATGCTCTAAAAAAGTGTTTAATATTTCAACCTCTAAAGGAAATAGGAGGAGAATAATTTTCTCTCAAGAAAATGGAGCAAATGGAGTGCCAAATTCGTGCTTCAAATGGCCAGCCACTAAAGGCTATTTATAGATAACCAAAAGGCACACCTTTACACCAAGAAAGGTGTCTTTTAAGCCAAAGAACATTTCCTTTGGCTAAGAGTCATGTATGGTGGCGAAAATACATGTCTTTTAGCCAAGGAACACTTCCTTTGGCCTATAACCACCCCATAACTACCTTATGGGCGAAAATACATGTATTTTAAGGTCAAAAGACATCATTCTTGGTGCAATAACCACCCCAACCAACTCATGGGCGAATATACATGTCTATTCACTCAAGGAACAGTTCCTTTGGATGAAAGGACATGTTCTTTTAGCCAATAGTCATCTCTTTTGATGAAGAGACATACCTTTACATAAAAGATGTGTCTCTTGGTGGTTTTGAGCTAAAAGCAAGGTGAGCTGGCACAAAGCTAGCTCACTACGCTACTTATGCACCATTGAGCTCCTCTGACTCCAATCAAGCTCCATGAACTAAGGTCTAGTTCCCTGAACTGACCTTGAGCTGGAGTTAGCTACTCTCAGCTGAAGTGAACTGAAGCCCAACTACATTCAGCTACCAAAAGTTGAAGTGAGCTGACTTGAGCTGACTTGAGCTAACATGAGCTGAAGTCCTGCTACTTTGAGCTACTTATAGCTGAAGTGAGCTGACTTGACCTAAAGTCCTGCTACATTCAGCTACCAGAAGCTGAAGTGAGCTGACTTGAGCTAAGTTGAGCTGAAGTCCAGCTACTTTGAGCTACTTATAGCTGAAGTGAGCTGACTTGAGCTAAGGGGAGCTACTTTTAGCTGCCTTAGATAGCTGTTCAAGCTAGAGTTAGCTCAATGAGCTCAAATCCTATCTTAAAAGGATCTTGGTGCGCCAAGAATTCCAACAAACTCCCACTCGCACTAAGATGCTTTTAAACTTCCAGCTCCCACTCAAAACAAACTCCTTAATCCTAATAGCCGAAATAATCCAAACACTTCTACATATATAGAGTTGTGGGTGCGACCTCAGGCACACACACTAAGTCTCTTCCATTGAGGTTGTTAGACTCTCAATAGAAGATTGTCCTCTCCTCATAGTTTGAACTTCTTCAAACTTTCCTTTGAACACATCAAATTCAAGTGTGTTGCTTAAACACATCAAGCTTGCTTGAACACATCAAGTTATGCCTTTCAGACCCCAGACATATGATACACTTCTTAATCACAATCAGTCTCTTTCTTAGAATTTCAACTCCTTGAAATCCATGATTGTATTAAGCATTGAGTACTCATTTCAATCACTTGTCATTCAATCTAGCATACTACTCACAGTAATATGTGGGCCCAAGATTGAATTTAGTGAACGTGTATCATCTTAATGTCTTTCCTTTTAGCTTCAACTACTTAGGTCAATGAGTTAACATGATTACCCAAAAGGAGGATACTCCAGTCTCATTTCTCTAAGACCTTCGACAACCAATCAAAGTAATCATAATTAACTCAACTTCCTAATAGCAAGCCATAGTCACTAAGAGTCTGATTCGAAGAATCTCACACTAAGCAAGAATAGAGACAACTTGCTTAAATTCTTCTCTGGTCGTATTTCATGGTCATGGAACACTTGGAAACACATCCATTAAAGTTCCATAATACACTTCTAAGGTGTTTTACTCATGTCACTCCCACTTGGAGTGATCTCCATTCCAATTGAGGAGTGTGTCATTTCTCCCTCTTAAAACACCATGAAGTGTACTCCTCTTAACATATAAAAGGAGGACATGTCAATAACCATGAAATTTCTCCATGTAAGCCTTAGCTTACATTTAACATAGGCTAGGATGTATGAATGGTCATACAAACTGAATGCACCAAAGCATTGAATCTTGATTACTCATAATCAAGGCGACCATAAAAGCTAAAGTGTCATGTGTTGGAGCATGACTCCCACTTAAATGTATCATTCACTTAAGTTTCATTTAAGTCTTTAGCCAGTCTCATCCTTAATCTTACACAAAGATCAAGGGCGGATGACTTGTGTGAGAAAGTCATCCTCTGCCTATGTTTGACATGTTCATTTGTTCGTTGTGATTCATAAAATTGAACTGAGTATTTCATAAAATAATCTGTATTATTTCAAAGAAATACATAACATGTGTGACACCAAAGAGGTGAAGTACATCCAACATTTACATTCTTCTAAGACCCATTGCTCTAACATGTCGAGCAAATACAAGTGGTGGCAATGGCTTAGTGAGAGGATCTGCCACCATCAGGTCTGTAGAAATGTACTCAATCCTAACTTCACCCTCTTCAATTGCATCCCGCACAAAGTTATATTTCATGCTAATGTGCTTGGTCTTTCCATGGTATTTGGGGTCCTTGGTATAAGCCATGGCTGCCATACTATCACTGTAGATAGTAATAGGTTTCTCAATAGAAACCCTGGACTCCAAATTCTTAAGGAAATAACCTAGCCAAAGGGCTTCTTGTACAGCTGAGGCACATGAAACAAATTCAGCCTCCATTGTGGACAATGCTGTACAAGTTTGCTTCTTACTACACCAAGTAGTAGCCCCACCATTTAGCATGAAAAGATAACCAGATGTAGACTTGCTGGAGTCTCTATCTCCTCCCCAATCAGCATCAGAATAGCCACGTAAACCAAGGTCTTTACCTTGGTAACAAAGCCAATAATCCTTAGTACCCTTGAGGTACCTTAGGATCCTCTTGACACTCTTCCAATGCTCCAGACCAGGGTTGGAAGAATATCTTGCTAGAAGTCCAACCGCTTGGCTGATGTCTGGCCTTGTACATAACATGGCATACATCAAGCTACCAATGGCACTTAGGTAGGGGACCTGAGCCATCTCTTCCTTCTCCTTTGGAGTCTTAGGACACAAGTCCTCTCCAATCTTGCAACCATATGCAAGAGGTGTACTCATGGGCTTTGCGTTTGTTAAGTTGAACCTTGCAAGAATCTTATCAATATAAGGTTCTTGAGAAAGGGCCAACAGCCTTGCCTTTCTATCCCTCAGGATTTTAACCCCTAGGATAAAGGCAGCCTCCCCCATGTCCTTCATGTCAAAGGTGGAAGACAACCATCCCTTGATGGTACTTAACAATGCAAGCCCATTACTTGCAATCAGTATATCATCTACATATAGAGTCAATACTGCAAAACTAGACCCAGAAGAGTACAAGTATACACAATGGTCTTCATGCATCATCACAAAGCCATAAGCTTGTGATTGCATGGTGAAACTTCAAGTACCATTGTCTTGAAGCTTGCTTAAGACCATAGATAGACTTCTTTAGTCTACATTCCTTGTACTCTTGACCCTTTTGGACAAACCCCTTAGGTTGTCTCATATATATCTCCTCACTCAAATCACCATTGAGAAAGGCGGTCTTTACATCCATTTGATGTAACTCTAGGTCTAGATTTGCCACGATGGCAAGTAATATCCTGATGGAAGTGAATTTTACAACAAGAGAGAAGGTGTCTTTGAAATCAACACCCTCCTTCTGTGTAAAACCCTTGGCCAGCAAAAGGGCCTTGTATCTTTCGATACTTCCATCAGAGTTCACCTTGATCTTGAGAACCCACTTGTTCCCAATTGCCTTACGGCCTGGAGGAAGATCACTTAGCTCCCAAACCCCATTGAGATGCATTGAATGCAACTCATCCTTCATTGCATTTAGCCACTCTTCCCTTTGTGCACCCTCAAGAGCCTCCTTAATGTTACTTGGTTCATCTATCTCAGATGCAACCAAATTTGCCTCACTATCCAAGATCCACCATTCTTTAGGTGGTCCAAATTTCCTCATTGATCTTCTCAATGTAGGTTGAGATGGAGGCAACTCATGCTCCATCTCTTGAGGCTCAACATTTTGCTCTTGAGTATCCTCAACTCCCTCTTGAACAAAACCTTCTTCTTGGAGGTCTTGCTCATGTTGGTCCACAACAACAGGCATTTCTGGAGCCATTGCTCCATGTGGTTGAGGTACTCCCTCTAGAGTAGGTGCATGTGTCCCAGGTGTCCTTATGACACTTGGTTGATCCTCATCTAGGATCTGGCGTAATGAGGTTAAGTCACCACGCTCACCAACTTTGGGAACTCATCCTCCACAAAGTTAGCATTCCTTGCATCAAAGATGTTCCCAGTTTTGTGACTTATATCCAAGAACACATAACCCCTAGATTGTTCAGCATAACCAAGGAAGACACACCTCCTCCCCCTTGGACCCAACTTTCCCAAAGGATGGTCCGTTATGTGAACATAAGCCAAACAACCCCAAGGACGTAAATAGCTTAGATTAGGAGTTTTCTTCTTCCATAACTCATATGGAGAAGAGTTCACATTCTTGGTGGGTACTCTGTTAAGGACATGAACTGCACACAGCAGTGCATCACTCCAATAAGTGATGTCTAAGTTGGCCTTTCCCATCATGGAATGTACCATGTCCATAAGAGTTCTATTCTTCCTCTCAGACACTCCATTCTATTGGGGTGTCCAAGGAAGAGTGAACTCCCTCTCAATACCCTTCAAGTCACAAAATGCCTTGAATGCATTTGATGTATACTCTCCACCCCTATCTGTCCTTAAGGACTTAACCTTCTTACCTACTTGGTTCTCAACCAAGTGTACATACTTCTTAAAGCATTCCAAGGCCTCTGCCTTATTTCTTGGTAGGTAGATGTGGGTGAATCGAGTACAATCATCTGTGAATGTGATGAAATACTTAAATCCATTTCTGGATTCAACCCTCATTGGCCCACACAGGACAGAGTGAACTAAACTTAGTGCCTCACTTCTCCTAGTTGCTTTGCCAAAAAGCTTTCTTGTGGCTTTGCCCATTAGGCATGATTGGCAACTTGGAAGTGTTGGGTTTCAGGAGCGAAACAGCGCAGCGGAATTTAACCGAAACCCTCCAGGATCCAAGTCAAAATGGGGTAAATCGGGTGTTCAAAAATTTTCATACCCAATTTTCGGTTGAGATCTCTCACTCAACTGTAGAGTCGAATCACAAAACCTAAACAGTTGATGTGTTTAGGCTCTCTAGGGTATCCACACGAGCCTTTCAGGATCACCACGCTTCCACCACGTCCCGGCAGATGTGTTTCTCTTGCGCTCGCAGTGCTAGCTTGCGTCCTCCAAGGAATTGCAAGAGAAGAGTGCGGCTGTCCTTTTGGGAGGCTAGGGCAAGGAGACCTGCGAATTTCTCACTAGAAGTTGTATTTATAGTAAGACTTAACTTCCAGGCCTAATGGGTTTCAAAGCCCTAATCCAATTAGGATTTAATTTTGGTATTATAATGGCTCAACTCTTGGGCCCATTATTAATACAAAATTAAAGTGAAACCATAACCCAAATAATCAGCCCATGCACTCTAATGATCCAAATAGCTTTATGTGTGCGACCCAATAGGCTCTTACCACGTTGGCAATGATCATAAATCACATTTATGATCATAAGCAATCAGCGGTGTCTAGCAACACATCATTGCTACCCAAGTGACAAGCTTGTCGATGATTCGACTAAACCTTTATGATCATCACTGATATATGCCATTGTCCCTTTGCCCAATATATCAAGACTAAGCACGAGACATGGAATGTGTCACTCTCGTATAGCCCAATCTTTGGTTTCTTGATTACCGAGTATACTAACTTAAGTTGATGACATTGATATCATATATCAACTCATCCGAGCATGGCCATGCATTTTCTAAGTCTCACTCTATCAAGGGGCCCGAAGATATCACTCCCGTTATATAGAAGGGACAAATCCCATCTTGATCATACAAATCCCTCCGCATGATATGTGACATACCCAATGACCTCCTTCAAGTTCACTCAGTTATGAGCAACAAAGGAAAGTATCAAAGTATGTGACTTACATGTAGGGAACCTTGATGATCTTAGGTCGAAGGACTACATATACCATGATCACTATGAGAATCACTTATGACACTCATATAACGATCCATGTAGTGTTCTCATGGTGGGTCGGTCTAGTACACAAGTTCTCCAACTTGTACCCATATGTAGACTACATATCTCATATTAGTCTCCACATATGCTAGTCGTTATGTATTATTGCAACCCGCTCCACAATAATACTAGATCAGGGACATTTAAGAATATCATTGTTCTAGGTTTATGATTATGTTTGTTAGTTTAAGCAGAAACAAAACAACAAATATAATTGTTGGATTAATGCCTTAATAAAATATCATGACTCAATGTGCAAAAATACAATCATCTCATGATTGGCTTTTGAGCATAACACTAACATTCACAACTCATTTGGAATAAAATGAAAACATTAAAAACTAGATTTGATATGATCAAAGAAGGCACAACCAAGGATGGGAGCTGCTGGAACATGCAAGGAATCATATAGAGATGATGGCCAAGCTTGGATGTTGACAGATTGGCGATGTTCTGGTAGAAAATTCATATCTTGGCCTAAACAGATCGGAACTGAGTGGCTCTTGATTCATTGGAAAGCTAATATCTGGGGCTACAAATCATATGAAGATTATGAAATCCAGTTTGCACGTTAAGGATGTCAAATTTAGCTTCAAAGTCGTGATTTCTGAGTTATCGCTAGTTCATAAGTAGTTGTAGAATTTTGGGCATATCTTTGGGTCTAGATGTCTTTTTTATGTGATTCATGTGTCATTTCAAAGGTAAGAAATAGATCTACAACTTTCATGCTTTGCATTTTGAGAAATCATGACTGAATCAAGTTTGAATTTCAGCTTGAAGTTGAAGACACGAGCCAGAAACACTATTTTGGGGTTTTTATGGCCAATATTATTTTATAACGTAATTTATTTTATTTTCCTGTTTATTTACATTATTTAGGATGTTATTTGGGTCATGGAAGTGATTCAGGTCATTTAGGATAAATGGAATCCGTTGCACACCTTAAACATGTGTTAAAAGGGTGTAGGAATCCTAGTTTGACTAGGTTTTCTTGAGTCCTTTGTAACTAGGTTTCCAAGGAAACTTGGGCTACGAATTTTGCTGAGTATTTTACCCTAGTTTAGGCCTATAAATAGGCACATATTCTGGTTGTAAAACAACAGCCTTGACTTGAAATAATATTGCTACTTTGGAGAGAATTTCTCTTTGGTTCATTGTGGACTACCTTGGTACACAAGTGTGCTTCTGTTCTTGGTGTTCTTATACTTCTTGTTTCTAGTCAGAGGTTGATTAGCGGTGGGGGTCTTAAAATCCAGTCTCTTTGATATCTTGTGGAGCTTGAAAAATATCTTGGGCGCGTTTCACGGTCTTTATACCATTGGGGTTCGCATCAAGTTTGCAATGAAATGGAAACATTCACAACTAGTTTAGAGTGAATGGAAACATTGACAACTAGTTTGGAATAAAATTAAACAATCACAACATGCTTGGAATGAAATGGAATCATTCACAACTTGTTTCGAATGTAATGGAAACATTCACAACTAGTTTGGAAAGAAATGGAAACATTGACACCTTGTTTTGGAATGAAATGGAAAGATTCACAACTAGTTTGGAATGAAATGGAAACATTCACAACTTGTTTGGAATGAAATGGAAATATTCGCAACTAGTTTGGAAAGAAATAGAAAAATTCACAAGTAGTTTGGAATAAATGGAAACATTCACAACTAGTTTGGAATGAAGTTGAAACATTCACAACTAGTTTGGAATGAAGTTGAAACATTCACAACTAGTTTGGAATGAGATGGAAACATTCACAACTAGTTTGGAATGAAATGGAAACATTCACAACTAGTTTGGAATGAAATGGAAACATTCACAACTAGTTTGTAATGAAATGGAAACATTCACAACTTCTTTGGAGTGAAATGGAAACAGTCCCAAGCTGTTTGTGAGTGCAATGTAAACATTCACAACTTGTTTTTGAGTGAAATGGAAACATTCACAACTAGTTTGGAATGAAATGGAAACATTCACAACTTGTTTTTGAGTTAAATGTAAACATTCACAACTTGTTTTTTAGTGAAATAGAAACATTCACAACTAGTTTGGAATGAAATGAAACATTCACAACTTCTTTGGCATGAACTGGAAAACATTCACAACTAGTTTGGAAGGAAATTGAAACATTCACAACATGTTTGGAATGAAATGGAAATACTCACAACTTCTTTTTGAATGAAATGGAAACATTCACAACAAATTTGGAATGAAATGGAAACATTCACAACTTGTTTGGAATGATGTGGAAACTGTTGGAATTCTTGGCGCTCCAAGATCCTTTTAAGATAGGATTTGGGCTCATTGAGCTAACTCTAGCTTGAACAACTATCTAAGGCAGCTAAAAGTAGCTCCCTTTAGCTCAAGTTAGCTCACTTCAGCTATAAGTAGCTCAAAGTTGCTGGACTTTAGCTCAAGTTAGCTCAAGTCAGCTCAAGTTAGCTCAAGTCAGCTCACTTCAGCTTCTGGTAGCTGAATGTAGCTGGACTTCAGCTCAAGTTAGCTCATTTCAGCTCAAGTCAGCTCACTTCAGCTTTTGGTAGCTGAATGTACCTGGGCTTCAGTTCACTTCAGTTGAGAGTAGCTAACTCCAGCTCAAGGTCAGTTCAGGGAACTAGACCTTAGTTCATGGTGCTTGATTGGAGCTCAAAGGAGCTCAATGGTGCATAAGTAGTATAGTGAGCTAGCTTTGTGCCAGCTCACCTTGCTTTTAGCTCAAAACCACCAAGAGACACATCTTTTGTGTAAAGGTATGTCTCTTCATCAAAAGAGATGACTATTGGCTAAAAGAACATTCCCTTTCATCCAAAGGAAGTGTTCCTTGAGTGAATAGACATGTATATTCGCCCATGAGGTGGTTGGAGATGGTTATTGCACCAAGAATGATGTCTTTTGACATCAAGAGACATGTGTATTTTCCCATAAGGTAGTTATGGGTTGGTTATAGGCCAAAGGAAGTGTTCCTTGGCTAAAAGACATGTATTTTTGCCATAAGGTAGTTATGGGGTGGTTATAGGCCAAATGAAGTGTTCCTTGACTAAAAGACATGCATTTTCGCCACCATACATGACCTTTAGCCAAAGGAAGTGTTCTTTGGCTTAAAAGACACCTTTCTTGGTGTAAAGGTGTGCCTTTTGGTCATCTATAAATAGCCTTTAATGGCTGGCCATTTTAAGCACGAATTTGCACTCCATTTGCTCCATTTTCTTGAGAGAAAATTGTTCTCCTCCTATTTCCTTTAGAGGCCAGAATATTAAACACTTCTTGAGAGCATTGTGGGTGGATTTACATAGAGATTGTTCATCTCTATTTCAAGCTTCAAGGCGCTCCTCTAAGATCAAGTTCTCCCTCAAGTTTTTGCGCTAAAGATAACCAAGAAGAAAGGTGCACATCTTTTCTTGGTTTTGTAGCATGTTAGGTTTCATTTTCGTATATTCTTAGTAGCATGCTAGGATTTATTTAACACAACTTGTATGTGATCTTGATATGTTATATAATATGTTATGCATGCCTATATCCATGTTGAATTCAAATGAACAAATATGCATGTGGCATATACATGAGTAGATAACATAAAAGTATGTTATCATAAGATCTTGAAATCTTCAATTGGTATCAAAGCCTAGGTCATGAATATGTATATGTTGCTTGTAGTGAGCATGATTTAGGATCATACATATGTGTATGATTGTGATAAGGCTAATGAAGGATATGTGTATGAAGCAATGAAGGCATGTTTTTGTATTTCTGATTGAATGCTATATGCATCTCTTTTGCCATATATGAGCATGTTAGAAGTTGTTTCATACACACGTTTTGTTGAGTCTTGTTATGTAAATTGAACTAAAACATGTGATTGCATCAATGTAGATGGCTTGTAAGAATATAGTTGTTGAATTAAACGGTGACCTCAAATTGGATGGTGAAAACTATTCAATTTCGCAACAGAAGGTCAAATTCATTTTAACTGAGCAAGATACTTTTGATGTGCTCACTCAAGAGATCATGCCTCCTGCTGAGGGACAGGATAGGACTGCCTATGAGGCATTCCTTAAGAAGAACTCTATGTGTAGAGTCACTCTCCTCTCCACTATGGTGGATGAGATTATGGTGGAACTCTCCATGCTTGAGGGGCTAAGGCCATATGGGAACATTCAGTCAACTTGTTTGCCATGAAATGGAAACATTCACAACTAGTTTGGAATGAAATGGAAACATTCACAATTAGTTTGGAATGAAATGGAAACATTCACAACTTGTTTGGAATGAAATGGAAACATTCAAAACTAGTTTGGAATGAATGGAAACAATCACAACTAGTTTGGAATGAAATGGAAACATTCACAACAAGTTTGGAATGAAATGGAAACATTCACAACTCATTTGGAATAAAATGGAAACATTAACAACTAGTTTGCAATGAAATGGAAACATTCACAACTAGTTTGGAATGAAATGGAAACATTCACAACTTGTTTGGAATGAAGTGGAAACATTCACAACTAGTTTGGAATCAAATGGAAACATTCACAACTTGTTTGGAATGAAATGGAAACATTCACAACTAGTTTGGAATGAAATGGAAACAATCACAACTAGTTTGGAATGAAATGGAAACATTCACAACTTGTTTGGAATGAAATGGAAACATTCACAACTTGTTTGGAATGAAATGGAAACATTCACAACTAGTTTGGAATGAAATCGAAACATTCACAACTTGTTTGGAATGAAATATAAACATTCACAACTTGTTTGGAATGAAATGGAAACATTCACAACTAGTTTGGAATGAAATGGAAACATTCACAACTAGTTTGGAATGCAATGGAAACATTCACAACTAGTTTGGAATGAAATGGAAACATTCACAACAAGTTTGGAATGAAATGAAAACATTCACAACTTGTTTGGAATGAAATGAAAACATTCACAACTTGTTTGGAATGAAATGGAAACAGTCACAACTTGTTTCGGAATGAAATGAAAACATTAACATCTAGTTTGGAATGAAATGGAAACATTCACAACTTGTTTGGAATAAAGTGGAAATAGTCATAACTAGTTTGGAATCAACTGGAAACTTTCACAACTTGTTTGGAATGAAATGGAAACAGTCACAACTAGGTTAGGATGAATGGAAACAATAACAACTAGTTTGTAATGAAATGGAAACATTCGCAACAAGTTTGGAATGAAATGGAAACATTCACAACTTGTTTGGAATGAAATCGAAACACCTGAGGAATGTCGTGCGTGGCCGTCCGATGGTGGATAGCAGTGGCCGAGAAGGGTTTCCGGTGCTGGAGAGAGCCTGAAAAGGGGATGCCCCTGAGTAGTCCGGCCTGAAACATGGAGAAAACAGGGGTTAGGAGGTCCCCGAAGTGGTTTTCCGGGGAGGAGCCTCCGACGCCCAAGTCAGTGCCTTTAAATGACGAAGAGTAAGCACAAAATAGACTTGCCGGGAGTATTTTTCTGGTATGCACAGAAGGGAAAGAATCTCGCCGGAGGCGTTTTTCTGGCATGTCCAGAGGAAAGAGGGGAGGAAGCTAGAACCTGGAGCCCCAAAAAGCCCCTGTCCAGCCCCAGCCCCCTTTTACCGAGAGCCTCCCCTACTGTAAATAGGAGAAAATGAGCCCCTCGGATTGTGACACGTGTATGGACGGATGCCGTCCGTACCTCTGAGCAGAAGAGTGGCCAGCCGCCTGCAGGCTTTATCGGGCAGTGGTTTGTCGAGAAGCGTGTCTCTGCGTGTCAGAGCGCAGACTGCAGTGGCCTGTCAGAGTGCTTGAGGTCGACGTCTAGTGCGTACGGGCGAATATGTCAGAGACTCCTTCGTGGCACCCATCGCTCCTCCGAGGTCCCTTCGGCCGACGTTACCTTTTAGGGGGACGAGCAAAGACCTCTCCCCGGGGTGATACCGTTTCTTCGGGGTGTTCTTATTCTTCCGAAGTCGGTTCATTCGTCCTCTACTGGAGAGGCGATATGGTAGTTTTCCGAGGTTGGTACGATGGGGCTTCCGAGGTCGTATACCTCAGGTGTTTGGCTCCCTCTTTCTCCGAAGTCAGTGGACCAGGGCGATAGCACTTCGGCTATTACATGCCCTCCTTCAGAAAGCCGGAGTGTAACTTCGGCTTGTAGCCCTTTCAGGAGCAGTTTTCAGAGGATCCGGCTTATGTCATTTGCAAGAAAGGTACTTCGCCATTTTAAGGGCATAGTTTGCTCGGGCAGATGTCGCATACCTGGCTTTCGGCGTCCTCGAGATTTCCAATCTTATTTTTTCTGTCTTAAATTAGTGGACTGTCATGCCTTGAAACTGGGCGTGTCAATATGGGGATGCACCCAAATCTTCAGCATGTCAGAAAATATGCCCTAGTTTCTCGCGATGGTCGACACGTGGCAAGCGTCAATTGGGATGGCACTTCTTTTTGCGCGGGAAGAGTAATTATGGTGACGTTTCACTCCCACGCAGCAGTTATGACGCCTTTTCAATTGCCCTTCCCTGCTCTATATAAGCCTCCTCCTGCCATTCTTCTTATTTTTTTTTTCTTTGCTCTCACCCTTGCTCTCGTTTTCTCTCGCCTTTTCCATCTCTTTCAGGGACGGTTTGCACGGCGGAGCGATCTCCGGCCATTATTTACGACGGCATCTAGGAATCTTGACTTCGGCAAGGCCTTTCGTGAGTGCCTTCCTCGGGAATCGTTCGACTTCTGCTAACTTCTCAGCCTACCGAAGTCATATTTTTTAGGTTTTTGCTGACGTTTTCCTTTCTTTCCCGAAGCTCCTTTTTTGGCTAACCGTTTTTGGACTCACATCTTCAGTTTCAGTGCCTTTTTGGACTTATACTAATGCTTTTCCCCTTTTTCAGAGATGGCTGATGATTCTGCCGCCTACTATAAGAGTCTCTTCCTTGGTCAGGTAGAGAAGGGAGAACAAGCAATGAAAAGTGGCTCCAAAAGACGTAAGTCTACTGGGAGCGGACCGTCTTCGGCCAAGAAGTCAAAGAAGAGGGCCCTTACTCCACCTTCGGAGGATGTGGTGGAGGTCGATGAAGTCATTGCTACTTCCACCAAGGTTGCTATCTCAACCGATGTGATAGCCACTTCCACCGACGCTATTGCAACCTTCGCCATGGTTGATGTTACTCCAATATCCACCAGGGTTGCTACCCCTTCCGAAGTAGCTGCGACATCTTCTGAGGCTGATACTGCTGCAGCCGAGGTGCCCGCCGGAGTAATCACCCTTTTCACTCCGTCGAGTCATACTTCGTCGGTGGAACTTTTAGGCTCTTTGCCCGAGAGTCCTACTGTTAAAAAGCTGGAGAGACGTCGCAAGGATAAAGGCAAGCACACTCCGGCCTTTGTGGAGGAGGCTACCCGGGTTGCGCCAGGTTTGTGTCGAATTCTTTTTTGACACCTGCTCCCTCATAACTTGTGTTTTCAAGAAGCCCTTCCTAACTCGCGCCCCTCTATTTTGCAGAGGACCGAGCGGCCCCAGTATGGATGGTTGACCATGCCCGAAGACGGGCTCTTCGGGACTCCCTTCTCCCGAAAGACAAAGTTCTGAGGGAGCCATTTTGGTCTTTCACGGAGGACATGAACTTATTCTCCGGGGATTGCCAAGAGATGGCTCCCCAGATGGCAATGGGCGTTCTTACCGAGGCCTCTTCTAAGGCAGTTGCCGAGGAGTACGCTTCTGGGGATATCCTCACCGCTAGAGTTTCTGAGCGCGCCGTTCAGGTGATTCTTTTGGCCTTCTCTTTTTTGCCCAAGTGTTTTGCCTTCCCTTATGCTGCTTTCACTGAGGATTTTCTCCTTCTTCTTCGCAGCTTTTGGGGTACAGTGAGCACCTCCGAGTTTGGGCGGCAGAGCAGTCTTCTGCCCAAGCTCGGGCTGAAAGTGAACTGGAGAAGGCCAGGCTCTTCTGTATTAACTCGGACATAGCTAATGTCGAGTTGAGGCGCATAGCCAGGGAGAAGGTGGCCCAGCTCCGGGATGAGTTCCTGATAGGCCAATCGGACCTCTTGAAGGACTTTTCCCGCAAAATGTGTGACCTTGGCAAGGAAGTTGTGCGTTTGACTTCGGCCAATGAGGTTTTTTAGAAGGAGAAAGAAGAAGAAGCTGCCCTTCTGAAGAAAACTCTTGCTGAAAAAGCGGCTCTTCAAGCCAGGGTCTATTTTCTGAGGAGGAGTGCGACAAAGAAAAGGAACGTAAAGGGATTGGTGAGGAGGATTGCCGATCTTAAGGAGGAGGTCCTGGGTCTCAAGAAAGAGGTTGTTGGTCTTGAGAATGAGGCGGACTTGTTAGACGTAGAAAAGGACAAAGCCGTCCAAATGTCGAAGGTGTCCTTTCAGGACGGCTTCTGTCTAGCTCGCCATCAATTTCTGCAACGATACCCGGACCTCGAGACCTCCTTTCTTACGGCCCTGGATATTCCCGAGGGTCCTCGATGGACTTGGTCGAAAGCTGATCACCTCAACCTGCCACCTGTTCCTCTACTTGCGCCGAAGGCGACGGCTAGAGACACGGGAGCCGGAACTTCTCGCGTCGCTGGGGATCCTTAGACATTCTAGGGTTTTTCATTTTCGTGCTTCTCTTGTACTCCTCTTGTACAAAAGACCTTCTTTAATGGATTCTTCTTCATTTCTTCGCTCTGTCTGGCTTGAGCAATTTTTGTTTTCCAGTTGCCCTGGCTACTTTCGGCTAGGGGATTTCGGAAAGCCACTCCTTGCCCTTTCTGCTGGCCGATCTCGCTTTCTCGGCCACCCTGATTTGACAAAGACTTTTCAGGCGAACACTAGTCTGTCCTCGTCATTCTATCTATACTTAGAGATTTTTTTTTTTTAGAAGAAAAACATAGCCTTCGGGCACGTGTGCTTCAGCTTTGTTCGGCGGGTAACCTGTACAGGAGAAAAGAGAAATTTCTCTAAGTATAGCTTGTTCATCTAAAAATTCTAAGTATAGAATGAAATTCTAAGTATAGAAATCTTCTAGGGTATTTCTCGATTTTCTCCCTTTGACGCTGCCAAGCTGATAATCCTCTCTTTCGGACCTCGCCCTGGATCAAGCGAGGTCCTTTTTCCTAGTGGCCGAAGTTCTCCCCTGAGGTAGTTCTTGGGGTTCTGTCTTGGCCTTTCGGAGGATGAGATCTCCTTTTGGCGTTTGGCGCAATTTTTGCGCTCACGGCCACCTTTTGCCGAGAAAACACTTCTCCTGAGCTCGTTCATGCTTCGGCGAGTGGCTCGAGTTCGGTTCCCCAATCCGAGGCTATTTCTTCCTTTGCCGAGCATTCCTTCCGAGCTCGTTCTTCCTTCGATGTTTGGCTAATCGGTCGAGTTCAGTCGTCAAACCGAGGTTATTTCCTCTTTCCGCCGAACACTCGCGCTTCACTTGGTAGCTGTATTGCTCCAAGTGGGCACTGGTCTTTGCAGGCGAGTAAGGAAGGTTTTTTCTCCTTGTGGTTTTTCGGGAAGTTTGTCTGATAATTCCCAAATTTATCAAGGAATTTTCTCGGCCATTCTGGACCTTCTTCCCTTTGCTTCTCCCAACTTTTCCGTAGTCCCTTGTGTATAATTCTATTCGGGGGCTCCACTTGCTTGTTGCTTCAGAACTAAGCTGGTGGACCGAAATGTCATTTCACTCCGAAGTTGATGGCGAACTTTTTGGCCTCCTTTGCCTAAAGACTGAAGCCATTATGCTACCGGCAATAATATGCCATCTTCGTGCATCATGTTCCTTTAAGCAGGCTTTTGTATACCTTTTGCCTGCTTGATCAGTAGGGGTTCTGTCTTGTCTCGCCAAACGAAGTAGTTTACTGCTTTCTCATAGCATTTCACTTCAGGCGTTGTTGGCAGTGGAACGTATTTGCCCTTTTTTTGTAGAGGGCTGAGGGCAGTCTCTTGGGGTAACCCACTCTGACGGGAGTCTTTCGGGTATTTTATTCCGAAGGCAGTTTTTCGGGTGCCGGTGTGTTTTTTGGCCATTCTCGTCCTTTTTTGGACGCATTTGTTCACACCTCTTTTTGAGCGTTGTTTTGCACCTCTTTCTGCCGATACCTTTCTATAACGGGCCTGGGCTTCCCTATGATGTCATTCCTCTTCAATCAAGGAAGACTTGTCTGGAACATTTTCTGTACTTTTCGCCATTTCATGAAGATTTTCAGTATTCTTGGGAGATGCCTTTTTACGGGGCATTTTTTGCATTCTTCACCACTTCGCGAGGGTTTTTCGGGACTCTTGGGAGATGCCTCTTTGTGGGGTTCTTCCTTCCCTTGTCCTAGGTTTTTATTCCTAACGATGCCAATCTTGGGTGGTCCAACACTTAATTAACCGAATATGCTAACTCAGGTGCTTTCCCTATCCTCGGGCCTCCGAGGTACCGTTCCCGCGCCGCAGTATTTTTGCGCCTGGGATTTCTTCGGCTGGGAGTTCCTTCTTTTGGATTTCACCTATATTCGGTCCTCGTTGGATTTCCCTTTTTCCGTTTCTGGAATTTCGGCAATAGTCTGCTAGCGCCTGGTGTTATATTGCCCCTCTGGGCTCGTGCGCGATGTAATATCTTTGGAGTTCGGTGCACTTGCCCGATTACCCTATTCCCTCTTATGACGTCGCGCGGGGGCGACTCATTTTTGGACGATGGTAGTGTGTCCGTTGGAGTAGGATCGTAGCCTTTTGCCTGTTTTAATATCAAAGCGTAGGCGTCTTCTCAGGGTAGTGGATTCGGTGTTGCTGCCGGAGGAACAACAACCTTTCTTTGGCCCGAACTCTTTCGACGGGGAGGTCTGGATAGCACCGACTCTACTTTTCCCGTCCATCATGTTCCGAAGGGAAGCACATCCTTTGGGTACTCATCCCACTAATCTTTGTTTTCCCCCTGAACTCTTGGGTCACCACTACTTCTCTCGTCGAAAGGATTGAGAGAGGAGACTTCGGCTCGAATTTGCACACGACCATCTTCGGTCTACCCGCTGCACTACTTCGACCACGGCGACGCGTGGGAAACTATGCAGGAAAGCCACGGCAATATCCGGAGGAGGATCGTCCTCGGGATGGGAAGTCCCTGCTCTTAATTGTTCGGCTGCCGGGCGAGTCTCCGGCATAGACGGGGGCCTCAGGGAGCCTTTGTCCTTAGAACGCCGAGTTTTCGACCACGGCTACCTGGAAAGTTCCCCACAGACGGCGCCAAATGATGGTGCTGGGTTGGCCATCATTTATGTTCCCACCGTGGCTCCACGACGGGGGTAACAAAATGATGGCGCTGGGTTGGCCATCATTTATGTTCCCGCCGTGGCTCCACGACGGGGGTAACAGGGACCTCCTGAGGAATGTCGTGCGTGGCCGTCCGATGGTGGATAGCGGTGGCCGAGAAGGGTTTCCGGTGCTGGAGAGAGCCTGAAAAGGGGATGCCCCCAAGTAGTCCGGCCTGAAACATGCAGAAAACAGGGGTTAGGAGGTCCCCGGAGTGGTTTTCCGGGGAGGAGCCTCCGATGCCCAAGTCAGTGCCTCTAAATGACAAAGAGTAAGCAAAAAATAGACTTGCCGGGAGTATTTCTCTGGTATGCACAGAAGGGAAAGAATCTCACCGGAGGCGTTTTTCTGGCATGTCTAGAGGAAAGAGGGGAGGAAGCTAGAACCTGGAGCCCCAAAAAGCCCCTGTCCAGCCCCAGCCCCTTTTTATCGAGAGCCTCCCCTACTGTAAATAGGAGAAAATGAGCCCCTTAGATTGTGACATATGTATGGATTGATGCTGTCCGTACCTCTGAGCAGAAGAGTGGCCAGCCGCCTGCAGGCTTTATCGGGCAGTGGTTTGTCGAGAAGCGTGTCTCTGCGTGTCAGAGCGCAGACTGCAGTGGCCTGTCAGAGTGCTTGAGGTCGACGTCTAGTGCGTACGGGCGAATATGTCAGAGACTCCTTCGTGGCACCCATCGCTCCTCCGAGGTCCCTTCGGCCGACGTTACCTTTTAGGGGGACGAGCAAGGACCTCTCCCCGGGGTGATACCGTTTCTTCGGGGTGTTCTTATTCTTCCGAAGTCGGTTCACTCGTCCTCTACTGGAGAGGCGATATGGTAGTTTTCTGAGGTAGGTACGATGGGGCTTTCGAGGTCGTATACCTCAGGTGTTTGGCTCCCTCTTTCTCCGAAGTCAGTGGACCAGGGCGATAGCACTTCGGCTATCATTAGGATAAAAGTGGACGTGGCAGAAACTGAAAAGCTGCAGTAGTTTAGTCGAATGCCTATTAGAATAGTTTGACGCGCGACGATCATGCGTGTTCAGCAGCTAGTCGTCACTTGTCAAATAGTCAAACCCACCAGCTTTTAAGAGGTTGAATTGGATTAGGAACAGTAACTTTGGCTTCACATTTTATGTGCACGTGAAAAACATTGATACCTAGATACGATTTGGCAGATTTATATGGGATGAAGATATTTTTACATCTTGTCTATAACGTTGAATGTCTTATTCACAATATTGGATGTCATATTCATATCCCACTCATCACTCATTAAGTGAATAATTTATACGGTGGCAGTACTTAGTAAAAGATTCTACAATAAGAGAAAATCTAAGGAGGTGTTGTACCTAAAAAACTAATTACCCTTGTAGGGGGAAGAGAAGTGATTTTGCAGCTCATAATGGATTGAGATGTATCATCCAGCACAAGAAAATTATAGGCTACATTTTAGAGATTTAAGGTGGAATTCTCTATAGGTTTCTAAGCCTGCCACTCCCAAGCAAGCATTACATCAACTAGAAGACCCACTCATAAAAAAATATATATATTTCTTTAGCAATAAATAAAAAAAGTAAAACATTAGCTTTTGGAATATTTCAAATGTAATATCTTGTAATGATATGCACGACCATCCAATTACATTTTAAAATTATCTCCCATGGTTAAGTTTGTTTGGCTGAAACATGGGTCAACCTTGGCACCATCCAAGTTCAAGTCTTCCTAACGCTCTCAACTACTATAAACCTTTTACCTTAAATGATTCAAATTATAAGAAAAAATTACATTTTAAAACTATGCAATAAAACATTAATTCTACAGAACTATCGGTTCAATGATATAATTGTCAAGGACTTGCAAAAAAAAAATTCACATTCATCTTTCTGCCTAATGTTATAATTTGGATATTCACCAAGTTAACGAACAAGACAAGGTGAATATGTAATAGCAAGTTGTGAGGCGAGATGTATCTTCGAGAGGTGATAAAAAAAACTAGCAGAGGGGACACAGAGGAAGGTGGTTAGTGATGCTCTAGTACATCTTTGATGTAAGACATGTTGAGCCTCTAGTATACCTTCGTTAGGGATAGCAAAATCGGATCCGACCCGATGACCTGACCCAGCTCACCCGAACCCAAGCCCGACCTGATCCGATTTGACTAAAAAAGTCAACGACCTGAACCCGACTATGCCCAACCCGACCTGAACCTGAACCCAATTAAAGGGAAACCTGAGAAAACCCGAACCCAAATGACCCAAACCCGAAATACCCGAACCTGAAATGACCCGAATCTGAATTGACCCGAACCCGAAATGACCCAAACCCGAGATAGACCTGACCTGAAACCGAGAAGACCTGATAACTAAACCCGACAATACCCGATTTTAACCCTCACCCTAAACCTTAACTTTCCTCTTTTATTATTTTTCATATTAACTCAGTCCTAAATATGGAGGTTTCCATGTTTAGTAACTTCCGTTTTTTTAGACTTTCATATTCAGTATGTCTTATATTTAGGAATGGTGACTTCCGTTATTAATAACTTCCATTTTTTGGTACTTCCATATTTAGTGAGTCTCATATTTGGAGATGAGACTTTCATATTTAGTAGTTTTATTTCTTTTTTTAAGATATTCATGTTTAATAATTTTCATATTTTGAAAAAGGATTTCCATATTTAGTAACTTCTATTATTTTAGGACGTCTATATATTGTAAATATCTTATTTGGGAAAGAAACATCCATATTTAGTGAATCTCATATTTGGATTTTTCCAACAGAAGTAATTTTTATATTTAGTAAGTTTAATGAACTTCATAGGTAATTATTAAAATTACAACATTCATCCTTATACTTTTAAGTATAGTACAATAAGATACCTAAATTTTAAAAAATTTTATTTTAGTCACCCATAATAATTACAACATCGATCCTAAAATTTTTGAAATCTTTGCACTTTTACGCAAAATTTTTTAAAATTTACAATTTAGTCACTGATAATGAACTTGATTTGCATTTCATTATAATTCAAAGAAAATTCATTGATACATAAGCATAACAAAATTTTCTTTGTGTATGTCTAAGTGATAGCTGGGTGAAGATCTAAATAATCTGTACAATTGTTGTCAAAAATCAAGAGTTTATCAATTTAACCCTAAAAAACCCGCAAGCGAACGGAATCGTTGTGTACTTAGAAGTAATTAAGGGTATCGTCCCAAGAGAGTTTAGTGATTCTATCTAGATTCGAAGATCAAAATTGCTCAAGCTACTTGACTCTAACAACACAAGAAAAGTGACTCTAAAGAAGGTGAAATGTGCTAACGAGAGAACTTAGACTAAAGGTGACTACCTCTCTAGGATTCCATTCTTACCCATTGCTACCCAAGAAGGTTGATCCTCAAGTATGATGTTCCATGTGTGGTAGAAAATATCTCACATCAAGAACCTCTCTCTCAAGATGGGTCCTTGCTCACCCTCAACTAACTTGGACTTTACTCAAGCTCCAACTTTAACTTAGAGTGGTTGAAGAACTAAGCCTCTTTTGACTTTTAGTGTTCACCTGGATTATCTCTAATTAAGTTAATACTATGCCCCTTCCATTTCTCTTTGTCACCCATAAAACCTTTCTCAAGGATTTAATGAACTAGTACATTAGTTATGGTGGCCTACCACAAATCAATCAATAAGCACAATGAAAGGGACAACACAAGAGAACTCATCCATAAACACAAGACAACTTCATTAAGTAACAAGGGAAGGAATGTCACCCTAGAGAGATAAAGTGATCTACTCACAATCCATAGCAAGTGTCATCAACAAACCAATAACAACAATATCCACGAAAATTACACAAATAAAAGAGAGAAGAGAGTAAACCCAAGAAACCCCCTAGAAGATTTAACTCCCAAGATGATCAACCCTGCTTCAAGCTTCCAAAAACGCCTTCAAAATGATCAATAGGTTCCAAGATGGGTCAAGATCAAAATTAGCCAAGAAGCCCCCTATGGACTATTTCTTCTCTTCTATTTATACCCCTTCTTCATTCCAACCCTAAAGGGATAAGAATCCCTTCTTCCAAGCCAGCTCATCAGGTGGAAAGAGTGGGGGACCATCAAAAAAATGCGAGCTTTCGGCAAAACAGAGCAGCACTGGCGACGCGTCGTCAGCGTGGGTCGAGTTCTGGCGACGCGTCGCCAGATGAGCAAAATGTATCCAGAATACTGATAATGTTGGCAACGCGTCGCCAACCTTCGCGACTTCTGGCGACGCGTCGCTAGCCTTCATCTTGCACTTCTCCTGCTTCTCTTGTTCAAATGCCGTCCCACTCGAGCTTGCTTCTAATGCCCTGTCCACAACACTTGTCCAAACCTGTAATGAGCCAAAGAAGCAAGAAAAACCAAGAAAAAGAAGGAAAAGTTATCAGAATTTGACGGTCAAAGTTGTCGAAAAGTCAAAACTTTGACCGTGGATTTGTGCACTTAACAAATTCCCCCAAACTTAAACCTAAGCTAGTTCCTAGCAACCTAACCTACAAAACACACAACACCAAAGAAGCTACAATGGTAACCAAATGTTGCATCTAAACTTCAATGATTGACTAAGTTTGACTTCAAAAGAAGAAATGGTGACTAAGGAAAAATTAATTTTGCTACCTAGAGTGAAGCCCTTAGAGGTATGACCCCCTAGATGATTTAAATTTCCATTAAAGGAGTTGTGCCATCTAACTTGAGGCTTGCACTAAGTTCTTTTCCAAACGCTTGCAAAAGGATTCAGCACCCACTACCTTATTCCCCTACGGTCGGTAGCACCAAACTCAAAGCTCAAATGGTTTACTTTCAAAAGATAGCAACAGGTTAAAGGCTTAAAAAGAAAATGGAGGAACCAAAAGATAACTTTCAGAATAGAGTTAGCGAGGCGATAAAAAATAAAACCAAGTGCTTAAAAGAAACAATCAAGTTGAACAAGCATCAATCCACCATTCACCAACCTCTTTACACCTTATTAACTAACTATTGTTTCCTCTTCATGTATTTAGCCGTTTAGCAAGTGCATAAACGGGAGCTCCGCCTAAGCCCAAGCTACTAACTTAATACAATCCAAGGTGGTTTTATTTTATTTACAACCATACTCTTATTTCAAGCATCTTTTCGAGCTGTGATCAACTCTTGCCTTAGGAGAAGACCCCAACCTACTTTGATACTAAGAAACAGCGGAGTAGTGTAATATTTTTTTTTTTCATCTTCACACAAACTTTCCATTATTTCCCACTTACTCAACTCAATGCAATTTCTTTTAAGTTCAGGGTTTGACATTTTTCCGCCTCAGGTAACTCAAGAGTGTAATCACAAGAAAATGAATACTCAAAATAAGGGAGATATGATGGGATGTAAAGGGGTTGGTTATTTGGTGGAAAGGTTCCTCCTATGGGGCCACATGCTTCAAGTTCACGCACTATTGTGAGTTTGCTAGGTCCTTAGGCAAGTTTCAGAGCAAAACTTAATACAAGGATCTCAAAAGACACAAGTTCATAGCACAACTCCCCAGTTCAATATAACACAAAATCAAGGATTCACCCACAAGTATCAAAGTTAATTTTTCCAAATTCATCAAAGCTTCAAGAGAGTCAAACTTGTAACCACATCCATCCAAATGCAAAAATGGTCCCCATTGGGTCCTAAAAACACCAAGAATCAAGAAGGACTACAAAAAGAACTATCTACCTATATGCTTCTATATGCAACCTATGGAAATTCAATAACGAAAGAACGGACAACAGGAAAACAAAATATGCAAGAAACATGCAGCCTAGATAAAACAACCATAATTCTTAAAACCTAAAAAAAACTAAGTCTAAAACAAAGACACGAACACAAACAGAAAGACCAAGTATGACAGTCAAACAACCACTCCCCCAAACTTAAAAAGAGCATTGTCGTCAATGGAAAGTGAGTGTCCAAGAATCATACCTGGGGGTGGGTGTTCCTGCCCCTACTAATCCTCTCCCATGTCATCGTGGCCGGAAGACTTACCGGCAGGAGGAAAAGAGGAAGGCCCTGCGGACGGGTCATGGGGAGGTCCAAAATGTGGGTAAAAGGGTTGTGGGTGGTTTGAGGGGTGGGGTGTGTACCACTGGTATGCGAAGGGGTGGAAGTGAGGTGGAATGGGTGGGAAGGGGGTATTCTGGCAGAAGATCCTGCTGCTGCTGCTGCTGGAGCTGGTGCTGGTGCTGGTGGCCCCAATGGACTTGCCCGGAAAGAGATTCTTAATTGCCAGCAATAAGCGAGATGCCCTCGCGAATCTCCTTCGCAAAAGAAGTAGAGGAGCCACCGACTGAGTCGAACCACGCCGTTGACTCTTCATGATGCTCTCGCATCATCAAGTACTGTTTGTTGAGTGCTATAGCCAAAAAGGCCAGAGTCGCGGTAGCTGGATCGACTGACTGATCAGAAGCCCCCCCAAAGTCCTCGGGCTCCTAAAACTGTTCTTGCTCTTCTTCTCTTTCTTCTACTTGCTCTTGCTCCTGTGCGGCCTTTGCTTCCTCTTCTTCCGATGATACCTCCTGGACGCCTTTCGAAGCACCACTAAGTTTGTCCACTAAGATTGGCTTAATGATCAAAGTCATCTTTGAGGGATCCTCCATGACAACACCGGCCCTCAATATTAAGGTAATGACCAGCTGCGGGAAGGGCAGGTTCCCCCGTTTCGACTTGGCGGCACGGAGAAGATGCTTATGGATGAAGTGGCCGACATTAATGCGAAAGTCACAAGCTATGCAATATAAGATCTCTAAGAGATCCGGGGTAACTTCCCGAACATGAGTCGTTGGGACAAGGCGGGAGGAGATGAAGTAGTTCCATGCCTTCATCTCTAGGGGGAGAGCTGAAGAGCTGAAGTAGAGCTTCCTATGAGACTGATCCCGGCTCAGTGTCCAATGGACCAGGCGACCGCATACTACTTGAGCCTGCTGCTCAAGGGAAGCCTATTTGAATTGTCCTCCAATCAATGGGTTGATGTTGAATAGCTCATTGATAACTATATCCCTATAATACACTGCATGTTTGCGCACAAAACAAGCCTTGGCTCGGCGATTCAGGTAGTAAGCGCCCATCATGTTGGCATAGAATTCCTTTATGAGGATCTTAGACACTTCTGCTTGCGAATGAACGACCCATTGTTGCCATCCACGCCTCTCCACGATTCTTAAGATCCCCTCATTTTCCTTCTTCGAGAAGTCGAAGCCTCGTTCCGGTGTGAGCTTGCGATTCACGAACCCCTCAAAGTAGTTGTTTGCCCGAGAGGACACAAAGCGAAAAGTATCATAAGGAGGTTCTTGCGGCTCTTCTTGATGAATCCTCTTTCCCCTCCCCTTTTCTTTCAAAGAATGCGTGAGCACTTACTTGCGCGGCATGTTTCCTACAAAATCACAAGATACACTTCAACTTCCTTTTCATGAAGAATGAAAGAACAAAGGATTAACCTTCATCACCACATCCCCCAATTTCATATTGACAAAACATAGTTGAAAAGCTCATGCATAAGAGATCAATCCATTATCTTACTTCACGTCCATCCTAGGTGTTCTAAGATATTGCACCAACCATTATAAGACCATGCATATTGGTATTGGACTGCAATACAATACACACTTGCTTATTAAACAAAACATTCAAGCAAAATCGATGTTAAGGATCTAGTTGTGTGCTCATGAACAAGGTAGCAAGGAAAATCCCATCAAGGTCCATACCAACATGCGGCTCTTGGGACAAATAGAAAACAAGCTTCCTAGTGCAAAGTAATCATTCAATCTTGAACTACGCAACACCTAGATGCATCAAATACAAAGAATTGAGGAAAACCCACACCACACGAAGCCACATTGTTGTGCAAAATAGCTATGGAGGCAGTCAAATTACACTTTTCCGGAAATCCTCCAACTCAAAAATCAATCAATCCAGAGCAAATTGATAGCAATGCAAGTTTGACCCACTCCTATTTCAGGTAGATCTCAAGTTTAAAATCACTCAAACAACAAGAACATGCATAAACAAGAAATTGCCATGAAAATTCGCAGCCCTTGTGATGAGAGAAATTCTAACCTTGGTTTCGAATCCAAATTTATAATCCAATGCACAAAACCCTTCCCATACATACATGTATCCATATCAAATCAAATTTAAGCATGAAATCCATGAGAATCGAGCAAAACAAGTAATTGCCGGAACTTTAACAAACAAGCACCATTCACTCCAAATCTCATCTAAAAAACGCAGAAGGGAGGGAGAATATGAGAGACACTTACTTGATGAGAGGCTTGATGAGATGAATCGATACCAAAAAATAAAACCGTGATGCTTACGGAAGGGTAGGGTTTGAAAGTTGAGAGGTTTCTTTGGTGGAAGAGCAAGGTAAAAGTGAGAAAAGTGAAAGCAAGGCGAGGTTAAAATAGCAGTTGTAAACTTGGTGACGCGTCGCCAATTCTGGACGCATTCTAGCGACGCGTTGCCAGAGTTATGAGTAAGTTGTGTACATTTGCAAATATTGGTGACGAGTCGCCAGCGTCTCAAAACCACCCTCCTATTTTTAAAACATTTGCAAAATAACCCCTAATCTTTTTATCCTAACTCTTATACCCTTTGAAAATTCAATACATGGTACCTCCTTAACTTGAGAAAATGTGGTTCATTCCCCTCACCTTCATTCTGATGGGTCTCCCATTCCTACAAGCACACAAGACAATACCAAATGAGCGGAAAATCACAAAGCACTACACAAACTAACTAATGAAAAAGAGAAGAAGAAATAATTGGCATCGGGTTGCCTTCTAACAAGTGCTTGATTTTACGCCTCTAGCTTGGCGCCTTTAAGCTTTTTCAATGGTCGGGTTCGGCCAAGACGGTTTGACTAATGTGTCTAAGTTCATCACCATAGTAAGGTTTGATTCGTTGACCGTTGACTTGAAAGATGCATCCATCTTGTCCTTTTAGCTCCACCGCTCCATATGGTTGCACCCTAATCACCTCAAAAGGTCCAGACCATTTGACCTTTAACTTTCCCGGAAAGAGCCTCAACCTTGAGTTGAAGAGTAGCACTTTTTGACCCGGTTGAAACTCTTTCTTCACAAGAATCTTATCCTGCCACAACTTCGTTCGCTGCTTGTACATCCTCGCATTCTCATAAGCATCCATGCGAATTTCCTCCAACTTGTCTAATTGAATAGCTCTTTTCTCTTGGGCCCTTTTCAATTCAAAATTGAGCTTCTTAACCGCCCAATACGACTTGTGCTCCAACTCCACCGGCAAATGGCAAGCTTTCCCGTACACAAGTCGATATGGTGACATTCCAATAGGTGTCTTGAAAGCCGTCCTATATGCCCAAAGTGCATCACTCAACTTTTGAGACCAATCTTTTCGGTTGATGCCTACCGTCTTCTCCAATATCTTCTTGATCTCCCGGTTCGAAATTTCGGCTTGCCCGTTCGTTTGTGGATGATAGGGAAGTGACACCTTATGCCGTACACCATACTTTAATAGAACTTAAGTCAACATCTTGTTATTGAAATGTGACCCCTCGTCGGAGATGATAGCTCTAAGTGTACCAAACCTTGCAAAAAATATTCCTTTGAAGGAACTTAACAACCACATTAGCATCACAAGAGGGGGTGGAAATAGCTTCCACCCACTTAGAACATAATCAACCGCAAGCAAAATATAGTGATTGCCACAAGAAGGAGGAAAAGGACCCATAAAATCTATTCCCCACAAATCAAACACTTCCACCTCGAGAATGTTTTGTAATGGCATTTCATCCCTCCTAGAAATGTTTCCTAACCTTTGGCATCTATCACATGTTTTCACAAAAGTATAAGCATCTTTAAACAAAGTTGGCCAATAATAATCGGTTTGCAATACCTTACTTGCCGTCTTGGAGGCTCCAAAATGTCCGCCACATGGTGAGGAGTGACAATGGTGGAGAACATCCTTTGCTTCCTCACTTGAGATGCATCTTCTTATGATTTGGTCGGCGCACCGGCGAAAAAGGAAAGGATCATCCCAAAGATAATGCTTGACATTAGCTTGAAATTTCTTCTTTTCTTGGTAAGACAAGTTTGGTGGCAAGACTCCACAAGCTAGATAATTCACATAATCCACATACCATGGTATCTTGCCCTCCACCTTGAACAAGCTTTCATCCGGGAAGTGCTCTTGGATAGGTTGCTCCAATGACTTTTCTTGGCCCTCCAATCTAGATAGGTGATTGGCCACATGGTTTTCACATCCCTTTTTGTCCTTGACCTCTAAGTCAAATTCTTGAAGCAAGAGAATCCATCTTATGAGCCTTGGCTTGGCATCCTTCTTGGTGAATAAGTATCTAATTGCCGCGTGATCGGTGTGCACCACAACTTTAGAACCCACAATATAGGATCTAAACTTATCCACTGCATATACTACTGCCAAAAGCTCCTTCTCCATTGTGGTATAATTTTGTTGAGCTCCATCTAAAGTTTTGCTAGCATAGTAAATCACTCGAAAAAGCTTGTCCTTCCTTTGCCCCAACACCGCCCCCACGGCAAAATCGCTAGCATCACACATAATTTCAAATGGATCCTCCCAATTAGGTGGAATCACCACCGGTGCACTCACCAATTTCTCCTTCAAATTCTTAAATGATTGCACACACTTCTCATCAAAGTAAAATGGCACCTCCTTCTCAAGCAAATTGTATAATGGCTTAGCAATCTTGGAAAAATCTTTAATAAATCTTCGGTAAAAACCGGCATGCCCTAGAAAACTTCTCACTCCTTTTACATTGGAGGGTGGTGGCAAGTTTTCAATAGCTACAATCTTAGCTCTATCCACTTCCATGCCTTCACAAGAAATTTTATGCCCAAGTACTATTCCCGATTTAACCATGAAATGGCATTTTTCCCAATTCAAGGATAAATTAGTTTTTTGACATCTCTTCAAGACAAGGACTAAATTATCCAAACATGCATCAAAGGAGTCGCCAAAGACAGAAAAATCATCCATAAATACCTCCATGCACTTTTCCACCATATCAGAAAATGTGGCCATCATGCATCGTTGGAAAGTTGCCGGAGCGTTGCAAAGTCCAAATGGCATTCTTCGAAAGGCATATGTGCCCCAAGGACTAGTGAAAGTAGTCTTCTCTTGATCTTCCGGTGCTATGGCAATTTGATTATATCCCGAATAGCCATCCAAAAAGCAATAGAACTCATGTCCCGCCAACCTATCCAAAATTTGATCGATAAAAGGAAGGGGGAAATGGTCCTTCCGGGTAGCTTTGTTGAGCTTCCGGTAATCAAAGCACACTCTCCATTTGGTAACCAACCTAGTAGAAATCCATTCATTGTTATTGTTGCCCACCACGGTTGTACCGCCCTTCTTAGGCACCACTTGCACCGGACTCACCCATGGAGAATCCGAAATTGGATAAATAATGCTGGCATTGAGCAATTTCACAATCTCCTCTTTGACCACTTCCTTCATCTTTGGATTTAACCTTCTTTGAGCTTCAATGGAGGGCTTAAAGTCATCTTCCATAAGAATTTTATGCATGCAAATTTCTGGGCTAATTCCCTTGATGTCGGAAATGGACCAAGCTATTGCCCTTCTATGATCCCTCAAAACTCGAATCAACTTTTCTTCCTCCAAAGGAGTCAAGGTAGACGAAATAATTACCGGGAGAGAATCCTCCTTGCCAAGATAAACATACTTAAGATCTTTTGGTAAAGGCTTCAATTCCAACTTGAGCTCTTCCTTGACATCACAAGACAAAAGTTGTTCTATGTTTTCTCTTGGAGGTAGCACCCTCCCATAAGAATCAAGAGTTGTTAGAATGCTCAACACATCATGATCTTCCTCACTAAATGCATTTTCAATCACTAGTGCTCTTCCAATAGGATCCTCTATAAACAACACATCTCTTTTCTCTTTAATACAAGAATCAATCACATCAATCATGTAACACTTGGGCACCTCATCATCAATAGATTTCATGGCTTGAGCAAGATTAAAAGTAATTTCCTCATTATTGGCTCTCAAGGTGAGATTACCTTTTTCCACATCAATGATGGCCTTCCCGGTAGCAAGGAATGGTCTCCCAAGTATAATCGGCATGTTCCGGTCTTCCTCCATGTCCAACACTACAAAGTCTACCGGAAATATAAAATTGCCAACTTTGACCAAGACATCCTCCAAAACACCTTTTGGGAATGTAAATGACCGATCCGCCAATTGGAGGCAAATAGATGAAGGTTTCACCTCTCCAAGGCCAAGACTCCTACAAATGGACAAGGGCATCAAGTTAATACTAGCTCCAAGATCGCACAAAGCCTTGTCACAATGGAAAGATCCAATATCGAGGGGTATCGTAAAACTCCCCGGATCCTTGAGTTTTTTAGGCATCTTCCTTTGAATAATGGCGCTTGCCTCCTCTTTCATTAAGATGAGTTCGTTGTCAAGGAACTTTCTTTTTTTTGTAATCAACTCTTTGAGGAACTTGGCATAAGAGGGCATTTGATTTAAAGCTTCCAAGAAAGGGATATTAATTTCCAATTTCTTGAAGATTTCAAGAAACCTCATGAAGTGAGTGTCTTCCTTCTTAGGCTTGAACCTTTGGGGGTACGGAAGAGTAGGCATGTGCTTGGGCGCTTCCTCCTTGGTGGGTGCATTTTTAGCTTTGCCTTTTGAGCTATCTTCCTCACTTAAAGGAGATGGGGCTTGAACATCCTTACAATCTTTCAATGAGGAGGGCTCTTGGAGAGGATATTCTTCTTGAATGGGTGGTTCCTTGATTTGCGTTACCACATTCTTCCCACTTCTAAGAGTAATAGCTTGGCAAGACTCTCTTGGGTTGACATCCGTATCGCTAGGTATAAATTTGCCTTTTTGAAGTTGCCTCATAGAAGTTGCTAGTTGGCCCATTTGAGTTTCCAAATTCTTGATCGAAGCTTGAGTATTAGCTTGCATAGTCTTCATTTCATCCTCCAAAGCCCCAATCTTCTTGTTTTGGCCACTTGCCATCCCCCTAACTTCTTGCATGAATTCTCCCATCATGCCCTTCATAAAATCTTTCAAGGATGCCTCCGCTTCATTAGAATTCTCACCTAATGGTTGCATAATGCCTTTGGGGTTAGAGTAGTTGAATCCTTCGTGTTGACGGTTCCTTGGGAAGAAGTTCCCTCCTCCTTGCTTGGGTGGGTAAGGATTCCGGTAACCCAAAAAGTTTACATCTTCCACATCATCTACATCCTCACTAGCCATGGCTTGTTGCACTTTCCCCCTTTCTTGATTTTTTGACAACTTGGCCACCATGCTAGTGAGTGCCGAAAGTTGAGCTTGGAGGGAGGTATCTTTGTTTACCTCATACAAGCCATTTCCCTTCCTTGGGATCCATTTTCCACTAAGCTCAAAACTTTTAGCCATGTTGTTCAATAGCTCAAAACATTCCTCCACATCTTTCAACAACAAGAAACCACCGGCGGCAGCATCCACTTGTAATCGAGTGTTCAAACTCAGCCCATTGTAGAAAAGATGAAGTTGGTGAGCTTGATCAATATCTTGAGTTGGTACCCTCTTCACCATCCTCTTGAAACGCACCCACGCCTCCGCAAGTGACTCCCATTCATTTTGCCTAAATGCCAACAATTCATTCTTAAGCTCAAATGCTTTTTGAGATGGAAAGAACCTCCGAATGAATGCATCATATAATTCTTGCCAAGTATGTACCACCGTAGGCTCCAAATTCTCAAACCATTCCGATGCTTCATCCACAAGAGAAAATGGAAAAAGTCTCATCCTTTTCGCATCTTCACTTACACCATCCAAATCAAAAGTATCACAAAGACGAACAAACCTCTTGATATGGTTGTTTGGATCTTCATCAAGATTCCCTCCAAATGGATGAGCTTCCACCAATTGGAGGACATGGCTGGGAATCACAAAAGCTCGCCCTCGAAGCGGCACCGGTCGTATCATATTATCATGGTCTTCCACCCTTTGAGGTCGAAAGTAATCAAGTACCAGTCTTCCTTGTCTTCTAGCACCATTTCCATTGTCCATTACCTCCTCAACTCCATTGTGATCCATGGCATTGACATTTCTTTCTCGTCCAACGTTCCTCAAATCATCTTCTTGGTTTCCTTCCATATTGATGGAACCGAAGGTACTAGGATCTCCTTCTTCAATCACCTTACTTCTTAGCCGAAGTTCTCGCAAGCTCCTTTCAATTTCTAGATCAAGTGGTAACACGTGAGAACAAGAGCTCCGGGTCATGCACTAGATGTACCTACAAATTTTCAAGAGGAGAACACACTAACTATAAGAACTAAAATCAATTAGATAAGAGTAACCAATTTTCACTAATCACGATGAAAATAAAAAACAAAACTCCCCGGCAACGGTGCCAAAAACTTTGTTGTTAAAATCAAGAGTTTATCAATTTAACCCTTAAAAACCCGCAAGCGAACGGAATCGTTGTGTACTTAGAAGTAAATAAGGGTATCGTCCCAAGAGAGTTTAGTGATTCTATCTAGATTCAAAGATCAAATTGCTCAAGCTACTTAACTCTAAAAACATAAGAGAAGTGACTCTAAAGAAGGTGAAAGGTACTAAAGAGAGAACTTAGAATAAAGGCGACTACCTCTCTAGGATTCCACTCCTACCCATTGCTACCCAAGTAAGTTGGTCCTCAAGTGTGATGTTCCATGTGTGGTAGAAAGGATCTCACATCAAGAACCTCTTTCTCAAGATGGGTCCTTGCTCACCCTCAACTAACTTGGGCTTTACTCAAGCTCCAACTTAACTTAGGGTGGTTGAAGAACTAAACCTCTTTTGATTCCTAGTGTTCACTTAGATTATCTCTAATTTAAGTTAACACTATGCCCCTTCCATTCCTCTTTGTCACCCATAAAACCTTTCTCAAGGATTTAATGGACTAGTGCATTAGACATGGTGGCCTACCATTAATCAAACAATAAGCACGATGCAAGGAAGAACACAATAGAACTCATCCACAAACACAAAACAACTTCATTGAGTAACAAAGGAAGGAAAGTTACCCGAGAGAGGTAAAGAGATCTACTCACAATCCATAGCCAATGTCATCAACAAATCCATAACAACCATAACCATGAAAATCATACAAATCAAAATAGAGAAGAGAGGAAACCCAAGAAACCCCCTCGAAGATTGTACTCCCAAGATGAACAATCCTACTTCCAGCTTCTAAAAAATGCCTCCAAAAAGATCAATAGGCCTCTAGAGGGGTCAAGATCAAAATCAGCCAAGAAGCCCCCTTTGGACTCTTTCTTCTCTTCTATTTATACCCCCTATTCATTCCAGCCCTAAAGGGATAAGTATCACTTCTTCCCAGCCAGCTCATTAGGTGGAAATAGTGGGGGACCATAAAAAATGCGAGCTTTTGGCAAAACAGAGCAGCGTTGGCAACGCGTCGCCAGCGTGGGTCGAGTTCTGGCGACGCGTCACCAGATGACCAAAATGAACACAGAATGCTGATAACATTGGCGACGCGTCGCCAACCTTCGCGATTTCTAGCGACGCATCGCCAGCCTTCGTCTTTGCACTTCTCCTGCGTCCCTCGTCTAAATGCCGTCCCACTCGAGGTTGCTTTTAATGCAAATTGAATAGATTCAATCATTTTGACTTCACACTAATAACCCACGTGAACACAAAGGTTGACTCGAATGTGACCTGAAGTGAACCCGAACCCAAATAAACCCGGCCCAACCCAACCCGAACCCGAAATCAACTCAACCTGAAATCAACCCGAACCCAAATGACCTGATCTGAACCCAACTTGGACCCGAATTCATGCTAACCCGACTAGACCTGAATCTAAATGACCTGACCCAAACTTGACCCGACCTAACCCACCCAATTGCCATCCCTAACCATCGTTTGAGTAGTAGCTGCAGCACTTGAAGAATAAGGGTTAGGAGCTCCCATGAGTGTGTTTCTGGGGGAGGGATCTCCGACGCCCAAGTCAGTATGCAAGGGGAGAAGTTGTTAAGAGTAGAGAACAGAAAATGAGGGTATTTCTTGTGTATTACCTTGGAGTCTCCACCGAGTATTTATAGGAAGCTAGGAGGAGGAGGCCATTATGCCCAGCCTGAGTAGATCAAGACACATGTCCGGCCAAATTTGGTCCATACCTTCGAAGAGAGGTATCTCTAGCTGACCGCAGGTGGTTATGCCCAGAGGGTATAGGCGTGTGCGAGGCTTCTATCAAAGATCCTTCAACTATATTTTTCATTTTTCCCTTATGACCCCTCAGGGATCTAAGACCCCTTTGAACGTAAGATTTCCCCCAAAGGTGACTAAGGAAAGCCTATTGACTGCACAGGCCATTTTTGGGAGGTATTCCTTCTATCGAGGGTGGCAGGCATACATTTCCAAGGTTGGTCATGTTCATTTCCTAGGGTGGTGTAGGTCCTTATTCCAAGGTTTGTCGTATCCATTTTTTAGGGTGGTGTAGATCCTTATCCCAAGGTTGGTCGTGTCTTTTCACGAAGGTGGTGTCAAGTCTGCTAAAAGATGCTCCTTAAATGATGGCCTTTCGGCTATTACATGCCCCATTTGAGGAGCCAAAGTTGTATCTTCGATTCTAATCAATCGGGGCTCCCATTGGTTCAGGAACTTCCTTCGGCCAAGGTCGACCATCCGGCATAACTTTGTTTCCTTTGATTAGTCTAGGATTTGTGGTCTGAGATCCCTTCTTTTGTCGATGTTGTACTCTCGGCATACTTTTGAACTTTTTTGTTTGCATTCCATTTCGGTGAGGTTAAACCTCTATTTGAAGACATTACCTAAGGCTAAATTCCCACTTTTGATGAGGTCACACCTTCGGCACAAAAAAGGTTGTTTTTTTTCCTTAGGGTTCTTATTCCCACCATCTACATGTGGATCGTCCTATCTTTTTGGATGAGTAGTCGTGTCACCTTGGTTCACATGTCATATATTTAATAGATTACGGGGCATGCCCTTGTTTCTTGTGTTGCATGACATGTGTCACTAAATTATTGGCTATGCTTCACATCCATTACATTGGTTGCGTCCCTTCACCTGCAGAAGGTCATTAAGGCATCGTTTTGCCTGCCCTCTTCGAGCTATATAAAGCCATCTCTCCCCAAGGTTTTCTTACTTTTACTTTTTGCTTGCTTTTGCTCTCTGGCTTTCATGTTTTCTTACGGTGGTGCTTTAGCGGTAGAGCGATTTCTGGCAACTTCTTGCAGCGGTTTTCTTATGTCAAATAGGTTTGTATTTTCCTAAATTGGTTTTTTATTCAGTCTTTCTTCCCTTGGTAATTATGAGGTTAGGATTATAGTCACTGAATATGTCTGCTTCTTGCGCTGAAGTCCATCAAATTCCTGAGAGCTAGAGTCCACTTAATTTTCACCTAAGATATGCCACTTTCGAAAAGCTGAAGAACTGGACAGCTAAGTTTTATCTTTCTTCTTATGCCAAGACTAGGCTTCGTGGTCCTAGCAAGTCGGGCTACCTTCCTTGCCACAACGAAATTATCGTTTTTAGTTCATAGCTAAAGGCAGGTCTTCGGTACCCCCTCCCCCCCAAGATGGTGAGCAACTTTTGCCAATTTCATGGTATAGCCGTCAACCAGCTGCCCCAAAAAATGGTGCACTTTCACCTTCGGAACCAAGGATAGCTGACGAGGGTGGCAGAAGAAGTACTTCTTCATGAAGGTAGATAAAAAATGGAAAGACGTGCCTGTTTATTGGGCTTCTGGGACCCTTGCTATCGACATGATGAACCTGTCAAAGTTACTTACCTTCAAACTAGAGACCCAATTCAAGGAGTTTGATATTCGCATTCGGTCAGTAGCAAATTGGACAAATCAGGCTTTTTCGCGTCCGTTGTACCATTTTCTAATGAGAGGGAACCTCATGACCGAATAGGTACTTCGGGAGCTAGGGGTCATCAAGGAGCATGTTTCTGACGAAAGTATGCCAAAGGCAGCAATGGACTGAAAGAAGTCGTGGCTGGTTATGCTCCTTCGAGCTGAACTCTCCCATTTTGCCCTGTAAAGAGTAAGCTCCATTTTACTTTTGTATTTTTGGATATTGGTACTTACACTACTATCTCTTTTATTTTAGAAATGTGAGATAAATCTGTGGCCTTTTACAAGAGTTTGTTCCTTAGTCAAGCTGAGAACGGAGAGCAAAAAGAAGAAGGCTCCAAAAAGGAAGAAGGCACCAGCTGGATAGTCTTTGCGGGCTCCAAAGACTAAGAAAAAAAAGGACTCTTTCCCCCTTCCCCGAGAAGATTTGATCGGAGCCCAAGATCATTCTGCCAAAGCCGTAGATCTTTTGTTGGAGGCGGCCATCCTATCCATTCCTCTAAGTCCTAACGTTGCTATAGAGACCTTGGGGACTTCACTGGGGGTACTTTTGGCTGAGGAGGTGGAAGAAAGACAGAGCCAAAAAGGTAAGGAGATCCTTACTGAAGTCCTCGATGTGAGTGACTCTAATGGGGGAGACATCGAAGTCCTACCGTGTTTGTCTCTTAGTCCTTCATCTATCAACTTCAGATTTTTTGGCAGTTTAGATTTTGTAGATGAATGGCTAAGAGACAATGTAGTAAGGGAACTTCGTCATGATTTTGCAAAGGATAGGCTTTAGATAGGGTGGACGATGGATCACGCTCGGAAGCGGGCTGCTCGGGATTTGAAGATCCCTAAAGACAAGGTGCCGAGGGAACCTTTTTGGACTTTCACTAAAGACATGGACTTGTTTTTGAAGGATTGCCAAAAGATGGCCCCTCAAATGGCACAGAGCATTCTCACAAATGCCACTTTTCAATCTCTGATGGATGATTGCCCAAATTAGGAGATTCTTGCTGCTTGGATTTTTGAGCATGCTGTTCAGGTAATCCTTAGTCTTCAAGTACTTAGAAAAAATTGTAGGCCTTTAAGTTGCTGTAACTCACGTCAAGCCTTCCTCTCGCAGTTGCTAATGTACGAAGGTTACCTTTAGGCATGGGCGTTAAAGTAGTCCTCCATCCGAAGTCAGTCAGAAGAAAAGGTGGCTAAGGCCAAAGAGATGTTTGCAAGCTCATACCTTAAGTATGGCGAGCTCAGTAAAATCGCCGAATAGAACCTCACCAAGCTTCACCATGAGGTGCTCGAGAGCCAGAGGGGCCTCTTCAAGGAATGTACATAAAAAATTTCTGACCTCAAGATGAAGCTAGTGGAGTATAGTTCAGTTGGTGAGACTTTTTAGATAGAGAAGGAGGACGCCATTACTGACTTGACCAAGGCATTGGAAATCAATGCTAAACTTATTACCGAGGTCGATTACCTGAAGAAGTGGAAGAAGAAGTTGAAGAAGGTGTAGAAGGAGATGGAGGCCTTGAAGAAAAAGATGGAGGTTTTGAACGCTGAAAAGGCCAAGGCAAACGAGGCAACAAAATCTTCATTCCAAGACAGTTTCTACCATGCTCGCCATTAGATTCTCTCACATTTTTCTGACCTTGACGTCTCCTTCCTTCGAGCTCTGGACATTCCTGAGGGACCTTCTTCCCCATGGCCAAAGATAGAGTTCCTTAACCCCCTGGAACTGCCTCCAACGGACAAAGGTGATGATCGTAAGGAGGGAAATGCCAAAGATGACAACGCCGAAGGGCCTGTAAACATACAGGACAATCCATAGGGTTGCCCTTTTTTTTTGGTACTTTTTTTTTCTGTACTTGGCTTCTATAAATGGAATATCTTTATTCTCTGTACTTCAGCTAGCATCATTTACTCTCCAAGGTTATTCATCTTTTCAGAGAAATGACTTAACTCTTTTTGGCTTATACACCTTTTTCGGCTAATTTACCATCTTCGACAAGGCTTAGCACATTCGGTTGTGTATTACCCTTGTAAAAAATACTATTAAGGATTTGAAACCTTAACCTTTTCCAAAGGTAATATTCTATCACTTCTAAAGTCCTGAGTCTTTCTCTAAGTGTTTTAGAGTGGAATTCAAGTATTGTTTTCAGAAACTTGCTATGTTCAAAATACTTAGGTATTCTAAAAAACTTCCACATTCGGTTAATATCCTTTGAGACGCCTTCCCATAGACTTGTAACACTTTAGGCAACATCGGAGATCACCACATTTGGTTGATGTCTTTGGGAAGGCCTCTCCTAATAAAGCTACACCTTTAGAAATTGCTAAGTTCATAGAACTAAGTGCAGAATTTTTTCAAAGAGTCTAAATGTCATGTGTTTTTCAAGTCTTCTCCTTCAGTATTTCTAAGTTTATAAATCCCTAGCCAAACTTCATCCAATACCAAATAAAGTCCTTCCTAGTTTGCCTAAAGTACACAATGAGATGATCTTCGGGGTTCCAGTTCAGCCTTCCTTAGGATGAGGTCTCCTCTTTTGATCCTTTTAGATTTGACATGCGAATTAGATAAGATGGCTATCCTCTACTAGAAGGCTTTCCTTTTGAGTTCGGCCATTTCCCTATGCTCTTCAAGCATGTCAAGTTTGGTGGGTAAGCTGAGGTTGTTTCCTTCTTCATTGAACACCTGTATCTTGATGGACTGTTGCGCAACTTCCACAGGAATAAGAACCTTGATGTCGAATATGAGTAAGAAGGGTGTTTCGGCAGCAGCTCTTCTTGGGGCTGTTCAGTAACTCCATAGTACGCTCGGGAGTTTTCCAGGCCATCTTACCATGGCTTTTTTCAACCTCTTCTTCAGACCATCTTTTATTGTCTTGTTGGATACCTCGACTTGTCCATTGCTTTGAGGATGGACAACTGTGGCCAAGTGTATTTTTACTCCGAGGTTGGTTATGAATTCCTAGAACCCTTTGTCAATGAATTGGGAACCGTTATCTGCTACTATCACCCTTGGGACACCAAACCTACATATGATGTTTTTCCAAATGAACTTCTAGATGTCCTTTGCAGAAATTGTTGCAAAGGGCTCTACCTCAATCGACTGAGTGAAATAATCTACTGCAACTACGCAAAACTTCACTCCTCCAGGAGCTGTCAGGAGAGGACCGATGATGTAAATACACCAAACAGCAAAGGGGCAAGGATAGTCAGCCAAAGTTATTGCTTCCGATGGTGCTTTTTGGATTGGTGCATGTCACTGGCACTTATCACATATTTTGACAAACTATCTTGCATTCTCCCTTAAAATGGGCCAAAAATATCCTTCCTGAAGTAGTACCCCAACCAAGGCATCAGTCCCGATGTGAGATCCGCAGGCTCCTTCATGGACCTCTTTCAGGACTATCTCGATGTCCCGTGATAGCCCTCAAAGTTATCAGTCTAATTAGCTAGGTAATTAGTTAATTTAATAAATTAACAATTTAGATAATTTATTTGCAAGCTAAGTCTCGGTATTAAACGGTCTAGTAACTTAAAAGAGGTAAAAAAATTGACTATTTAAGTAGGCTGGATCAAGAAGGGCATTTTAGTCATTCCACATGTGACATATTTTTATTTCACGGTTGGATGGAGCATGAAAAAAATATTAAATTTAAGAAAATAACGATTTTTCGTGATTCTCGCTCTATCATTATGAAATTTTGGATTAACTAGATTGTCTGTAACTGGTTTAAGTGTAACCTTGAGAAATATAAGGAAAAAATCAGATATAACTCAAAGGTTGGGACTGGCCATGTAATTATATCTATGAAGAAACTAGGCGTAACGTAATACAAATTTTGGTCCTAAATTTTTAATCGTGTTTCAAATAAACCCAAATTTACTGGAGAGTACAAAGAAGGCACTAAGCATGTGATTTTTTTAAAGTAAGGTGGTGGTGTCTTAATTAAGTCAACCGGGTCATTTCTTCCAGCCTTAACCACCCGAAACTTCACCCCTCTTCTGAGAAACACCATGGGAAACTTGCTTAAGCTCCCAATAGCCAAATCCTCTCAAATTAACCACAAATTAAGTAAGTTTTTGAAGAAAAATCAAGTATGAAGCAATCCTAAGCTTGATTTTCAAGCTATTTGTTCAATTAACTTCTAATTTTTATTCCCCTGTGTTCAAGCTTTATTTCAATCCTGTAGCTGCTACAAATGGTCATTAAGTTGGGTTTCTTGATGCTTGATAAGAGAAAACAAGCAAGAAAAGCTTGGAAATAAAGCTTGTAAAAGAAAGGGCCTTAGGTATGGTTGATTTTGGAGTGATGGAATCTACCGGTTCTTCCTTTAGTTCCAGATTATTGATTATTTTGGGTTGCGATATGGTTGAAATTGCAGGGAAAATAATGGAAAATGAATAAGAAATCCTTTTAGTTAAGTACAATAAGTAAAAAAGAATAAAGGATTTGTTAAGGGCCGATTGACTAAATTCCTGAAAAAGGGTTAAGTTAATCATTTAAACCATAGTGGGAATTATTAATTGCTGGCCTAAAGAATGGTTTGTCTTATTGTTAAATGATCAATTATAGGTAATTACTCAAGCTATTATAGGAAGACTCTAGAAGAGACTAGAACCGAGACAAAAAGGCTAAGTACTTGAAGCTTGCAAATAAAGTTATCTAAGGTAAGGGTTATTTAATTTGTATGCTTATGTGTTAAATAAATTTGGCTATGGTACTTGTATATCAAGTGATTGAATTATTGATAAATTTAAGAAGCATAAGATTTGAGTATTGATGGCTATGTAAGAAGCTTATATGATTGGGTTTGGTAGGAAGCTAAACCATCAAGTGCATATGATGTGTGTAAGTGCATATTTGTAAACTTATATTTATAGGCAAAAAGGACCTTACTATGGTCCATACGGTGAGTATGATGGGTCAGGAACCTACTGTTATGGCTCTCCTAGTGGAAAGCTAATTTGGAACCTTATTTCAAGTTCACATAGCAAGAATAGGTACGTTGGGCAAAGTTACTAAGTTTCGAGAAACTTAAGTCACTAAATGAGGTTCGGGGGCAAAATGGTAATTTTGCAACCCAAAGAGTCGGGCTGAGTCTCGAGAGTTAAAAATGAATTTTTAAATCCTAACTTCTACTTTTAACTCAAGTTCAGTTCAAATAAACAAGATTTGACCAAGTTTGATTAAAGTTACCAAAAGAAGGGTAGTTATTTGTAACGTTTTAAATAGGTTGGTGGCTTGGGGTTTAAAAGAGCATATAAGTTGGTAAATGAGAGCGATGGCTTCCATTTGCTTGCTAAACCCGAGCTCATCCTTCTCTCTAACAATTCTCCATTAATTCAAGCTCAAAACCAAGAAATTTTCATGGAAAGTGAACCCACCAAGGATATACAAGCTATGGAAGGCTTGTTTCAAGCATGATTTCAAGTTTTTGAAGCTTGCAACCGATTTTTCCACTATCCTATATTTTTTATGCCAGGTAACACTTGAGTTCTTGGTGAATTCTTGTTTATTAGATGTTTGGAAGCTTGAGTATTGGTTAGAAGTTAGTAATTTAGTGTTTTATGCCTTTGTTTGCTTGGAACTTAGGTAGACTTTGGGGAACTCGGTTTTTGGTAGAAGAGTGGACTGATTCTTGCTTGTGGATTGAAACTAAGGTAAGGTAGTTATGTTTTCAAGCTTGATTAATGCTATTGGATAGAGTTTGCTTGATGAAATCAAGTAGTTTTGGCAATAGTTAGTGGTCTGGTTTGATCATGGTGGACTAGTGTGTTTGGGTTGATTGGAATGATGCTATAATGCATCATAGGATGGCTTGTGATGGTTAGTTGTGGTCTTTGCAATGTGTACATGTATGTGAGGTTTGAAGGCTATGCATGCATGTTTGACATGTTTAGGAAGTGTCCAAAATTCATAGCAGTAAAATTGGAAGATTTCTGGGCATTTCACAGGGTTCGCGATGCGTCGCCAATCCATACCAATTCTCATGACATATCGTTAATATCTCAAAAATAGGCAGCACATCGACAACTGTGCCACGTTGCTATGACAGCAGTAACACCTGGTTTTGTTTTCTTCATAACTTTTCTCTCAAGTGTCCGATTGAGGTGATTTCAGATTTCCCGCGAAGCTAAGAGGGAGTACTATCACTTCTATGCCCTCACAACACCTAGAATGGCCTAGGTTTAAAGCTATTTCAACTAAAACTAAAGGTAAGTTTTAAAGGCAAAGATGGTCACAATGGGTGCCATTAGTTGGGTGCAAGGTTTAGTGCCATCAAAAGCCTAAATGGGCCTTTGTATTTAAGGTTTGGTTTTGGGAACCTTAGTGCACCTAGGTGGGTTCCAAATAACCTAGTGAATGAGTCCAACCATGATCATTGCCACTCCACTAGTGTGAACCATGTAATGGTCGATAGGGGAGCACCATGGACGAAGGCTTAGTGCGCTTGTTGCCTAGTCAGGCTATGCCTTGAGGCACAATCGTAGGTTTAAATGGGTGGAGGCTTAGTACACAAGTGACTTAGTCAAGTCTAAGGACTTGAGGCACTATGTCGAGGCCTAGTACACCTAGTGGATTTTTGACAGCACAAGCGAGGAGCGTTCACCATGTCCACCTGTACAACAACTAAGGCAAGGCTACATTACTACGTTAGTCAGTAAGCTAAGGCTTACTACAAGTGACTTAGTGGCCATAAATTGCTCGGCACGAAGTGACGCCCTGTCAAGAGGACTAGAAAGAGGAGATGTGCCAAGGGACCTAGGTGTTGTCTTCTTGGTGTTGTATGTGGATGACATACTACTCATCGGGAATGACATTCCTGAGCTATAGTCTGTGAAGACTTGGCTAAGGAAATGTTTCTGTATGAAGGACTTGGGTGAAGCAGCCTATGTGTTAGGCATCAGAATCTATAGAGATAGATCTAGAAAGCTTCTTGGCCTAAGTCAAAGTACATATATTGACAAGGTGCTAAAGAGGTTTAGCATGCAAGATTCCAAGAAAGGATTCTTGCCCATGTCACATGGTATCACTCTTTCTAGATCTCAGTGTCCGAGTACAACCGAGGAGAGAGAGCGCATGAGTAAGATTCCATATGCCTCAGCAATTGGATCTATCATGTATGCCATGATATGTACTCATCCCGATGTCTCATATGCTTTGAGCATGACGAGTAGGTACCAATCGAACCCCGGTGAGAGTCACTGGATAGCTGTTAAGAACATCCTTAAGTACTTACGAAGGACTAAGGATGCATTCTTGGTCTTTGGAGGTGAAGATGAGCTCGTTGTAAGGGGTTACACCGATGCAAGCTTCCAATCCGATAAGGATGATTTTAGATCGCAATCTGGTTATGTGTTTTGTATTGGTGGTGGTGCTGTGAGCTGGAAGAGTTCAAAGCAAGAGACAGTAGCTGACTCTACAACAGAATCTGAGTACATTGCCGCCTCTGATGCTGCGAAGGAGGCAGTTTGGATCAAGAAGTTCATCACTGAACTTGGAGTGGTTCCAAGCATTGTCGACCCGATAGAGCTCTATTGTGACAACAATGGAGCAATCGCACAGGCTAAGGAACCTCGATCTCACCAGCGATCCAAACACATACTCCGACGCTATCATCTCATCAGGGAGATCATCGAGAGGGGTGATGTAAGGATATGCAGGACTTCGACAGACAGCAACATTGCTGATCCACTGACAAAGCCCCTTACGCAGCAAAAGCATGATAGCCATTCTAGGTCCATCGGTATTAGATACATGGATGATTGGCTTTAGTGCAAGTGGGAGATTGTTAGTGTTGTGCCCAAAAGCCAATCATGAGATGATTGTATTTTTTGCACATTGAGTCATGATATTTTATTAAGGCATTAATCCAGCAATTATGTTTGTTGTTTTGTTCCTGCGTAACTTAACAAACATAATTGTAACCCTAGAATAATGATATTCTTAAAAGTCCCTGGTCTAGTATTATTGTGGAGCGGGTTGCAATAATACATAACGACTAGCATATGTGGAGACTAATATGAGATATGTAGTCTACATATGGGTACAAGTTGGAGAACTTGTGTACTGGACCAACCCACCATGAGAACACTACATGGATCGTTATATGAGTGTCATAAGTGATTCTCATAGTGATCATGGTATATGTAGTCCTTCGACCTAAGATCATCAAGGTTCCCTACATGTGAGTCACATACTTTGATACTTTCCTTTGTTGCTCGTAACTGAGTGAACTTGAAGGAGGTCATTGGGTATGTCACATATCATGCGGAGGGATTTGTATGATCAAGATGGGATTTGTCCCTCCTATGTAACGGGAGTGATATCTTCGGGCCCCTTGATAGAGTGAGACTTAGAAAAATGCATGGCCATGCTCGGATGAGTTGATATACGATATCAATGTCATCAGTTTAAGTTAGTCTACTCGGTAATCAAGAAACCAAAGATTGGGCTATACGAGAGTGACACATTCCATGTCTCGTGCTTAGTCTTGATATCTTGGACAAAGGGACAATGGCATATATCGGTGATGATCATAAAGGTTTAGTCGAATCATCGACAATCTTGTCACTTGGGTAGCAATGATGTGTTGCTAGACACCGCTCATTGCTTATGATCATAAATGTGATTTATGATCATTGCCAACATGGCAAGAGCCTATTGGGTCGCACACATAGAGCTATTTGGATCATTAGAGTGCATGGGCTAATTATTTGGGTTATGGTTTCACTTTAATTTCGTATTAATAATGGGCCCAAAAGTTGAGCCATTATTAAGCCCAAAATTAAATCCTAATTGGATTAGGGCTTTGAAACCCATTAGGCCTGGAAGTTGAGTCTCACTATAAATACAACTTTTAAGTGAGAAATTCGCAGGTCTCCTTGCCCTAGCCTCCCAAAAGGACAGTCGCACTCTTCTCTTGCAATTCCTTGGAGGACGCAAGCTAGCACTGCGAGCGCAAGAGAAACACATCTACCGGGACGTGGTGGAAGTGTGGTGATCCCGAGAGGCTCGTGTGGATACCATAGAGAGCTTGAACACGTCAACTGTTCAGGTTTTGTGATTCGACTCTACAGTTGAGTGAGAGATCTCAACCGAAAATTAGGTATGAAAATTTTTGAACACCTGGTTTACCCAGTTTCACTTGGATCCTGGAGGGTTTCGGTTAAATTCCGCTGCGCTGTTTGGCTCCTGAAACCCAACACATCAAGTGTACTAACTATATGGAAACCAAGAAGCCCACAAGATTTGGTTTAGATTTTGAAAAACCACATACAAAAGGTGCATGATGCTCTCGGCCAATTAAGGTACACATACTTATGCATAATATTTTCCTGATGCAAGGCCCAAACTATTCACATACAAGTGCCAAACCTTGGCCCATAACATCCAACATACATAAGCAAGCATAACGCCATCCATAGTCCATACATAACTTGGCATACAAAACCCATTCAAGCAACATAAGTCTAGGCACTAAAGACTACACATATAAACACAAAAGGGTAGTCTACCTAGCAACCATAACATGGCTACACATGCCATGAAACCAAAAGTATTTATGCCAAGTTATTACATGCCAAGACTCCTAATGGTCAAACATGACCTTAAGTATGCCATACAAGAGTACACACTGCAACACCAACCCAATGGCTTGATTCATGGTCATGAAGGAAAACACTATGATCAAAGCTACAGTCCAGGTATCCATAGCTCTCCTAGACAAGTCTCCAACTACTGCCTGCAAACTTCAACTATAAGTCTCGGCCAATCAAGGAATAAGACTTATAATGAAATCAAAATGCTAAGCCAAGCACACATTGGGGCATACCTTACAAAACAAGCAAATATAAACACTAAGCACACACACAAGCAGCTTAGCCTTACTCAGGCCGAATGTCCTTGCCTGAAAAATAAAGGATGGGCAGTGAGCATATAACTCAATAGGATTCACTTAAAACATATACAACTCATATTGAGTCTATTTAGTTAAGCTGAGTAATCACTCTCAAAGCTTAACCTCCCATTAGTTAGCTTAGCCTGCAAAACAAACACCAAGACAAGAAAAACAGGCATATACATATACAAGACAGATAAATAAGTCAAATATTTCATAAGTGGGGTTAGCATGCACAAGGAAACACCAAAGCACACAAGTACACACACACACTCCACAATGTTGCTCTCGGCCATATAAGCCATACATGTACCCATGTGCATTTCTTGCACACAAACTTACCAATACACCATTTCCATTTGGAGCTCCCAAAATGCCAAGCAAATAGGCCACATTTACTTGCATTTCTAGTACATGTACCATAGTTAATTAGCTAATCAACAAGCAACCAAGTATAAACACTAAGCCCATCAAGAAACTAAGGTCATTTGGCAAGTTTAACCATCACTTAGCCAGTCTAGACACTTGATTCATGGTGTATATTACCAGGCAAAGTCAAGTGCCAGTGAACCCTACCTCAAATAGCTCTCGGTCTCAACCAAGTTTCAAATGTCCAAGTGCTCTTCAATCACAACGCCTAGCATAACAACACATAGGCATCATCGTACACATCCATGGATTAAACTACCATGACTCAAATGAAGAACACTAGAATGCACACACTTTAGCTCTCGGCCAAAGTGTCCAATATGTCCATATATGTACTGCCCATCATTCTGTCATACCACATGATACTCTAATCACCAATGAACATTTTCCATAGTAGTATTACCAAGTAACCAAGTGAAATGCACTACGTTACCATAAACTAAGCTCTCGGCCAAAGTACACATTTTCACATATTTGTGTCACTCATCCAACTAACCCAAAACATGATCAAGTGGCCATCAAATGACAATGCTCATGGCACAATTACCATGTAACCCATTGAAGTACATCATGATATACCAAATCAAGTTCTCGGCCAAAGTGCACACCTTTCCATACATATGTTCTCTATCAACTAACTCCACACATACACATCAAAACATCAATAACTAATGTTTCATGGCAACATTACCATGTATTCAAACAATGGGCACTAAATTATGCCACTTCAAGCTCACGGCCATATAACCCAATTTCACATAACAATGTTCCTCACCCATTCAATCCAACATATGATCATCAAAGTATCACTAACCAATGCCCATGGCACTAATACCATGAAATCAAATGAGGAACACATGATTACCTCAAAGTGCACTTTCGGCCAACACACTATCTTTCACAAACTTGGTGTTCTTCACCCCAACAACCTAACACAAGGTTAAATAATCATTAACAAGCATCACACATGGATTAATTTCCATGAATTCCAAGAAGAACACCAAGAACACTTGTTCATCACATTCGGCCAACATTCCACTTTCAAACCGAAGCATTTCTTGCTCATTTAACTTAATACATCTTCAATTGAGCACTTAGGTTCCTTGTACATGGAAGAACTACCATGAATTCAAGGAGATATGGACATTACCTCAAAACCCTAGCTCAATTAAGCTCGGTTTCCTTGAATCTTCAAGAACCAAGCTTGATTCCAAGCAAGCACAAGCCGAAACACTCTTCTCCAAGCTTGAATCCTTCAAGTATCTTCAAGAATCTTGGATTTCAAAGCCAAAATGTGAAAGAACTCTCAAGAACACTCTCGGTTTAACAAGAACAAGCAAGCCCGAAATGAACAAATGGCCTTGGACTTGATTTCGGCCGAAAGTCATGTGTTTTTAGTTGGCTAGAATGCCAACTTTGCCTTCCACAATTTTGCATGGTGCAAAGTAGTCTTCCAAGCCCATATAAGTACAATGCCGCCCTTAAACTTGTGGTTAAATGGACACTCAAGTCAATTCTTGGCCCATTATGCCAAGCACATGATAAACACAAGTACCAAGATGTCATAAGTACCCTTGTAAAACCGGCCATGTAACTAAACTAATGACTAGTTAGCTTAACTAGTAACTAGTGAATAGTACACTAGTGGTAGACAAGAATTTGACTAGCAATCATTGTTGTCTCCCAAAAATGGTCTAGTCTTGGACTAGCCATCATAAAATTTTGCATGGCCAACAATGCCATCCTTAAGCTTGTGGTTTCACTTGTACCACTTAACTTAGTGCACAATTTAGTCCCCTTTCTCTGTTTTCTGTCAGCTTTCCCATAGTACATTTTCTATGTGCAATTAAGTCCTGAAAGTCTCCAGTTTTGCACATAAGTCACTGTACTAGTCTCCAGAGCTTCTCTTACTTCCCCTTTCTATTTTCTCTCATTTTCCTTGGTTTTCCTTGATATTCCTTGGCCTAAGCCAAGCACTCAGGAGGTGCCTAACACTCAGTATAGTCATTCAGTGTATAGTTCTGATACACTAGTTTGCCTCCAATGGTCATGTTTGAGTAGTTTACTCTAGAGTCTTTCTTGGGTGCGAGCATAGTCTACTCTTGTTTGGATGCTTGCACACAATTGATTATGTGTAGTTAATTCCACTTAATTACTTTGAATGCTTTGATAGTTTTGATATTTGTTTCTATCAAATTATGCCATGGCAATGTTTCAAGTACCATTTTTTTTCATTTTGTTCATTAAGTCAAAGCATAAACTCATTCATGATTGCATAGTAGGATTAAATAACTAGAAGCATAAAGGTTTCAACTAGTGTGCACATAATTAATTAGTCAATTGTGACTAGTGTGGGACAAGTTCCCATAGGCTTCTTGGGCAGGCCCATGAGGGGTAGTGTCAGCTTTTGTATCAGAGCTCAGTCATGGTCATTGGAGGCTAGTTACTGAGATCTAGTGGTTTGTCCTTGTGCTGAGGTAGTTAGTACTAACCAACATCTGTGAGTTGTTGTCTAGCTTTGGCTACAGGTTGTGATGGTGAAACTGCGTCAGGTTTTTTTTTGAATGCTAAGGTCCAAGAATGGATTCTAATAGTCTAATGTGGCAATGTTGCGGCAATTGGTTTGTCTTACTCTAAGGTAGGGCAACACCTTGGTGCAGTAGTTAGGATGTACCCACTATCCTTGGTAGTTTTTTTGGACCTCATTCATGAGTTAGGCTATGTAGAAGGATATGGATTCTCCCAAGGTAGGGAGTATAACTAGGCCAGGTGGATTAGTCCAGACGTTCCAGAACTTAAACCCACCAACTTGATTGGGTTAGGCTACATCGAAAAGACTTGAGGATGCACTAACCTAAGTGGTAAGCACTTGGTTATGTGGGCTACAAAGCAATAAAGGGTAGCACTCTCGTACTTCTCCATCAAGAGTATGAGCTTAAGGATAAGTTCCCCATGGCCTTGAGCTAGTATTTGAGGGCACTTGGCTATCTTTGAGGTGAGCACCGATAAGTGGTGTAGGATGTAGTAGCTCTTGAAAGAAAGTTAGATGAGTTAAAGATATGAGACTATGAGGTGGAGGTTGGCTCATCCAACCTAGTAGGACCAAGGGTAACATGCATATAGTGCAAAAGTTGGCCTAAGACCGAGGAATATGAGTGGGTTATGAGGTGAAGAGCAAGACCTAGAAGTGTAAAGAGTTCCGAGTGGTCATTGGACTAGTTTTGTATTTGGGCTTGGTTAAATTAAGACTAGCCTAGGAAGTTTATCCCTAACAGTGGTTGCCACAAGGAGTGGACCTATGCAATAGAGTAATAGTGTAAGCTTTTCTCGGCCAGTCAAGTGGTCGAAGTTGGCAGCCACTAGCCAGGTGTGAAAGGTAGCCATAGTGAACTCGCGAGCAGTGCATAGCTAGTGTGAGGTAAGTTTCTAACCTTTCACTAGTAGTCTAGTTACTTTGTTAAAGTTCTAGCATCAATTTGCTGGCATAGTTTTATTTGGCTTGTTGGGTAGTAATTTCGAGCAAGGTAAGGGCTAACCCAAGTGCATTAAGACCTACGGATGCACCAAGTATTGGGTTAATACCCGATACCCTAGGACCCACTTGCTAGTGCATGAAATCATATAAGTGGAGGCCTAAATACCTTAGATTGGAAATGTTCCAGAGTTCCATAGGTTATCTTCTTGCATGAGTTTGTTTAGTGGCCTAGTTGTTAGTAAACGACTAGCTAGTCAAACGGATGAGTTCCTTAGAGTCATCAAGCAAAGAAGCAGTTCAATCTGATGCTGCAAAGGTAAATAGGTAAGTTTTTATTTTGTTTCTAACAAGTAAATGTAGGAGGTGATCATACAAAGAAGAAATAAGCAAAGAATTCATCCAGGGGTAAATGGATGGATAGGCTTGGTCATTTGTTAGCTATATACCCTAGGGTTGAGCCAGTAAGAGTAAAATGATTATTAGGGTTCAGCTTGACTAGTTGAAGGAAAAAAGAGGACCCAAGCAATAGGAAGGATTGCCATGGACCAGGGGATAATGGATGACTTGAGCTCATCACCCCATGGTTAAGTGGAGTCAAGGGCCACTAAGTTGATTCATGAAAGAAGAGAGACTCAACTAGTGGAACTAGCTGAGTAGGTAAGGGACTAAGTCCTAAGTGGAACCAAAGGCACAATGGTGATCACTTGATGTCTATGTTAGTGCCAGTAAGCTAGTGGAACATTGAACTCTTGAGTTGGAATGCCTAAGTGATGCTAGAAAGAGGAAACTTTGCCTTAACCCTATTGGCTAGTGTCCGAGGAGCGCCTGAGAGAGAGAAAGAGTTCACTATGTCTAGTTAAGAGGTGACTCACAAGGAGCCACAAGGTAAAGTAATCTCCCACCTAGTTGAGTGTTATACTTAACAATCAAAGTGCCAAGTATAGTATAGGTACAGTTGTGCTCAGGCATCTATTTTGTGACTTTAGTAGTTGTCGTGATTACCAGAGTAAGGAGAAGCCAGCAGTTTAAAGCCTAGTCAATTAGGATATTGGTTGAGCTAGTTAAAGCCTAGAGTTAGAGCATTTCATGTGACCCTAGTGCCTTTAAAAGGAAGGGCTCATGATTTACGAGATTGGTTAAGGGCTAGCGAGTGTGCTAAGAAAATTTATCATTTCAACACATGGATGACATAGTGTAGTCATGGTATGGTAGTCAAAAATTGAAGGTGGAGATGGTTCTTTGTAACCATAGTTAAGTGATCAAGGAGTCGAGTAAGAACATGAGGCACGTTAGAGCCTATTGAATGGGCCTAGATGTCTAATCAACTACCAACCCAAGGACAGACAAGAGGAGCTAATCTGGCGTGTGTAGGGTATTGTGCTTAGAGTACAGGAAAGTGAAGAGATTGAGTGTGTAGGCTTTTGGCACTTAGAATACTCCAAGTAGAGTAGCTGAACTATCAAGATCTTCAACTTGGGTAGCCTCTCGATAGTTAAATTGCTGAGTGCTGGGTAGCCTGAGCTGAGAAGATACGGATAAGGCCTAAAGGCTACCAGCTGCTTGGAGGCCTCGGCACTCATACTGGAGAGATTTTCTCTTGTGGGCATACGAGTGTAAGAGGCTCTAGAGTAGCGAAAGAAATAGGATGATTATGGTCGGGTAGTGTATTAGTCTCCTGCCTAGTGCACCGATATACCTGTTGCATATGGGCCATCCAAGGGAAGCATTTGAAGACTTATACCCTAAGGTGGGCCAGGACTTGCAACTCTCAGTAGTTCATTCATTTGAAAGAGCCCTAGATTATAGTGGAGCTTGGAGTGGAGTATGTCTTAAGGGTGTTAGTGGTGTATGTGGAGATGCTATAGTACACAAGTGACATACTTAGTCTAGTGATGATTAGGAGTTGTCGGGGACTAGACCTAGAGCAAGGAATTGACTGTGTAAGAGTTAGTACTTGTTAAACTAGCTTACACTAAGGGATTTGGTGTTTGACATTAGGTGTTGAACCTAGGGTGGAACGTTTCTAGTGTGAGTATTAACGGACAAGTTTAACTTGTTAAGTTAGCTTACACTAGTGGGTTCTAGCATAGAGAGGTGAGTGAAGGAGTTTTATTGGTGTTGAACTTTCAAGAAGGCCCTATCAATGCAAGGATAGTGGGCAAGTTTCAAACTTGTTAAGCTATCTTACACTAGAGAACTCAGGATAAAGTTTAGTGTGGAGAATTCATAGTCGCTAAAGTAATTGGGACAACTTGAAGTAGTTTATTGTCCATTAGTAGTATTGTGTGCTGAAGGTACGGAGAGGCCATGCCATAGTCTACAAGACCAACATTGTATTAATGTGTTTCAAATTGAGTAAGGTCAAACTAAGGTGGAAAGGATAGTGAATAACAATCAGACTATGGTTGGGAGTGAACACAAAGGATTGCATTAGCCATAGTACCTATATAAGACAAGGCCCAACTCAAGTGCCTAAAGGGCATTAGCTAAATGGGTCAGCTTGTTTGGCGCCAAGTGGGCTATCGTGACCGACAACCATTGGTAAATATGGTCGGGATGCGTTGGCATCATATCCTAGTATAGTGCTTAAGGTGGGGAGATTGAATTTGGAGGACCAAATTCTCCAAGGTGGGGAGAATGTTATGGCTCTGCAACGTGAAAGCTAATTTGGAACCTTATTTCAAGTTCACATAGCAAGAATAGGTACGTTGGGCAAAGTTTACTAAGTTTCGAGAAACTTAAGGCACGAAATGAGGTTCAGGGGTAAAATGGTAATTTTACAACCTGAAGAGTTAGGCTCAGTCTCGAGAGTTAAAAATGAAATTTTAAATCCAAACTTCAACTTTTAACTCAAGTTTAGTTCAAATAAACAAGATTTGACCAAGTTTGATTAAAGTTACCAAAAGGAGGGTACTTATTTGTAACTTTTTAAATAGTTTGGTGGATTGGGGTTTAAAAAAGCATATAAGTTGGTAAAGGAGAGGGATGGCTACCATTTGCTACCTAAACCTGAGGTCATCCTTCTTTCTACCAATTCTCCACCAATTCAAGCTAAAAACCAAGAGATTTTCATGGAAATTGAAGCCACCAAGGATATACAAGCTATGGAAGGCTTGTTTTAAGCATGATTTCAAGTTTTTGAAGCTTGGAATTGAGTTTTCCACTATCCCCTATTTTTGATGCTAGGTAACACTGGAGTTCTTGGTGAATTCTTGTTTGTTAGATGTTTTGAAGCTTGGGTTTTGGTTAGAAGTTAGTAATTTAGTGTTTTATGCCTTTGTTTGCTTATAACTTAGGTAAACTTTGAAGAACTCAGCTTTTGGTGGAAAAGTGGATTGATTCTTACTTGTGGATTGAAACTAAGGTAAGGGAGTTATGTTTTCAAGCTTAATTAATGTTATTGGATAGAGTTGCTTGATGAAATCAAGTAGTTTTGGCAATAGCATTAGTTAGTGGTCCAGTTCGATCATGGTGGACTAGTGTGTTTGGCTTGATTGGAATGTTGTTATAATGCATCATAGGAAGGCTTGTGATGGTTCGTTGTGGTCTTTGCAATGTGTACCACATGTATGTGAAGTTTGTAGGCTATCCATGCATGTTTGACATGTTTAGGAAGTGTCCAAAGTTCATAGCAGCAAAACTGGAAGTTTTCTGAGCATTTCATAGGGTTGGCGATGCGTCACCAATCCATACCAATTCCAATGATGCATCACCAATACCTCAAAAATAGGTAGCACGTCGACAACTGTGGTAACACAGTGACACGTCAACGCAACAGCATTGACACCCAGTTTTGTTTTCTTTATAACTTTTCTCTCGGGTGTCCGATTGAGGTGATTTTAGATTCTCTGTGAAGCTAAGAAGGAGTGCTATCACCTCTAGTGCCCAGCAGCACCTTCGTCATGTGACATGGTAGGAGCGAGGGAGACTTTTGGTGGAGGAGAATGTCTGTGAAGGAGTTTCCCCAGGAGAGGATACCTGAAATGCTTGGAAAATAGAGGTTAGGAGGTCCTCGGGGTATGTTTCCAGGGAGGAGCCTCCGACGCCCAAGTTAGTGTTTCAGAGGTATGAAAGCGAAAATGAGTGGAGAAGTATAATCTCTCGTGCGCCACCCCTTTACCTGGGGTTCTTAACGAGTATTTATAGAGGGGCGAACAGTAATAGTCCTCCTCATGTGGCCGGCCCAGATTGTGACACGTGTTCGGTGGGATGCGATCCACGTCTTCGGGAAACAGAGGGACACCTAGCCGGTCATGGGCCGCCGGGCTAGGAGCCTAGGCAACCCGAGGGTGGCGTGCCAGGATGTCCCTGCAAGCGGCGTGTCAGAACGTGTCTGGGGGCGGCGTGTCGGGGATGTGTCAGAGGCTCCTTAAATGCTCCTGTCGTACTCCCGAGGTCCCCTTCGGTAGAAGAGACCTCTTCGGAGAAGAGCTTGTCTCCCGAGGTTACTTTAGAACTGCAGAAGTATATTTCCCGATGGTGACCTCTCTCGGGGACACCTCCACTTCCGAGGATGGCTTACTCATCCCCCCGATGTTGGCACTGTCATTTCCTGGAACGGAGAAATGCCGAGGCTGGATTCGGGAGGTCGAACATCCTTCTTTTCATTGGCAGGTGGTTTCCCTTCTGAGGTTGGTGCTTTCTCCGAACCTGTGGGTTCAGAGGGTGATAGGCACCTCGGCTATCACATGCCCCCTCCCGGGAAGTCGAAGCAGAGACTTCGGCTTTGCATTTTTGGGAAGGCTTTTTTACCGAACTCGTGGTTGGAGCTCCACTTAAGAAGTTGCTCTTCTCTAGAAGGTGTCCCTTCATAGCCGAGGTACCCTTCCCTAGCTCTTTGGGTGACCTCGGGGCACGTGCAACTTTTGTTTCAGTTTTTCTTCCACGGGTTTGTGAACCGTCGCATCCTTTGGTCAGATGCGTCAGTTATGGATGGGCGTGCCTGGGTTTTCGCGATGTCAGAGGGGCGTGCCCTAGTTCTTCGCGTTGGATGACACGTGGCTGCTAGTGTATGGCGAAATAGTTACGCCGGTCACGCTAGCTGCGCCTTTTCACCTTCGAGAAGTAATAATGAGGCCGCTGCGCCTTCGAGGGATAATAATGGTGACGTTTCGCTTACCCTCTTCGGTCTATATAAGCACCTCTCGCCTCATTTTTTGCCTCACTCTTTGCTTTTGCTCTCATCTGCTCTAGAGCCTTCTCTTGTCTTTTTCCCTCTTCCGGTAGCGGTTTGTACGGCGGAGCGATTTCCGGCAACTTTTTCGGCGGCGCTCAGGAACCTCAGCAAAGCTTTTGGTGGGTGTTCCCTTTTGTAGTTCCTTTTTCTTCTTTCTTCCGAGGTCATTTTTCCGGGGTCTCTTTGTTTCCTTCCCTTTCCCGAAGTTGTCCTTCTTTTTTCTTACAAAAAATGTCGGATCCGACCCCGTTGCATCCAACCCCGTTGATAACTGTCCGACCTCTCGCAGAAAGCTTTCTTCCTCTCGAATCTCACCCTTGTTCCACCACTTTGGAGAAGATGACAAAGTGGGTGGCCAAATATTATCTTCGTTCCTACGTCGTCCCGAGGCTACCTTTCCCGGGTTCGTATGGTTATTCGGCCCATTCTGATGAGGTTACCATTTACTGAGCTCAACTGAAAGCCGGTCTTCGGTATCCTCCCCACCACGTGATATGCGAGTTCTGTAAATTTCACGGGATCACCGTGAACCAACTTCCCCCAAATTCTTATTCTTACTTCAATTCTTTCCTCTGTATGTATGGGGTGTTTAAGATAAACCCCCACTTTCTCTTCTTCATGCAGTATTACAAACTCCATCCAGTCTCGAAGGGCGGCTTTTACTTCTTGCTTCCCTGAAGGTCTAGGAGTAAAAAGTTTACTTTCATCTTCGACAATAAGGACAGCTGGCGGGGGTGGCAGAAGAAGTTTTTCTTTCTGTCGGTCCTCGAGTTTTGGAGCCAAATGTCGACCAGATGGGCTTCGGGGACCTTGAAGATGGATGTCATTGACCCCCGGAAACTTCTAACTCCGGTGTTGTCTGCTGAGTTTGATCAATTTGATAGGCTCATTCGGGCTGTGGCAGACTGGGACCCCGAGGTCCCTCCGCGTTCATTCTACCCTTTTCCTATCAAGTGGGACTTGATGACCGAGGAAGTCCTTCTGGAATTGGGAGTGGTGAATGCGCATAAGAGTGATCCCGGGATGCCCGTGCCCGTTCTCCCGGGAAAAAAGGCTTGGATAATCATGCTCCTTCAGGGCGAGATCACATATGAGTATTTTTCCGAGAGTAAGTCTCTTTCCTAGTTTCAGTACCTATTTTCCTTTTGGACTTACGCTGATACTTTTTCCTTTTGCAGAAATAGGTGATCAATCTGTTGACTTCTACAAGTCTCTCTTCCTCGGCCAGGCCGAGAGGGGGGAGCAGACACGCAAGAAGGCGCCTGCTAAGAGGAAGAAGTCGACTGGCAGTGGGCCTTCTAGGTCCAAGAAGGTTAAGGCCGCTACTCGTCCTCCCCCCGAAGTCGTGGCTGAGGTGCCAGATCGGTCCCCTAGCCTACCTTCAACTCCTGTTGATTCTCCTTCAGACCCTACCCTTCTCGGGGCAGCACTGAGCCCCATTCTTCCCGCCGAGCCTCTGGTTGAGCAAAGATCTGCTCAGGAGCTTGAAGAGAGCAGAAGAAAGAAGGGGAAGAACATTCCTGGCGAAGCTCGGGAGGGCGAGTCTAAAGTCGACGTCGCCGAAGTTCCACCAGGTTGGTTCCTTAGCCATTCTCCTGCAAACCTTAGTATTTTTCGCATCTACGATTTTTTGGATGAATGGCTAAGGGATGATGTACTGACGGAACTTCGGCGTAAACTTGTAGAGGCCATGCCTGCGGCGCCCTGGATGGATGCTCATGCCTGACGAAGGGCTCTTCGGGACAAGCGGATCCCTCACGACAGGGTGCCGAGGGAGCCCTTCTGGACATTCACAGAGGACATGAACTTGTTCTCTGAGGACAGCCAGTTGATGGCTCCTCAAATGGCGACGGTGGTGATGACAAACGCTACATTCCAGTCCCTCGTCACCGAATGTCCTAACGAAGAGATCCTCACGGCGAGGATGACCGAACATGCCGCCCAGGTAGTTATCTCTTCTTCTTTTACTTAGAGAAAGATTTTCCTTCTAAGTTTCTATTATTTTTTTTATACTCATTCGGTGCCTCCTTTTTTGCAGCTTTTGGCATACAGTGGGTACTTCCGCACCTGGGTGTCGAAGCAAATGAAGGTTCTTTGAGCAAGATGAAGGAGTTTTGCACCAGATACGTCCTCAAATTCGATGAGCTCAACAAGATTGTGAAAGAGGATGTTGTAAATCTTCTTGCCGAGCTTGCGGCGAGCAAGCAAGAACTTCTTCTTGATTTTTCAGCCAAGGTCGAGGACCTCGGCTCAAAGTGTGCAATTCTTTCCTCAGAGAACGAGGGCCTTCGAAAGGCGAACGCTCAAGATGGCGAGAACCTGGTGAAGGCGCTCGCTTTGAATGCCGAGCTCGAGGCTAAGGTTGAATCTCTAAAGAAGGGGGCCAAGACCAAGAAAAAGAAGAGGCTAGAGGAGAAGATCGCCAAGATTAAGACCGAACTGGATGCTCTTAGTGCCGAAAAGGACAAGTCTGAGCAAATGGCGAAGATGGCTTATCAAGACGGCTTCTGCTTGGCTCGCCACCAAGTCCTTGCTCGGCACCCTAAGCTCGACCTCTCATACTTGTTTACTCTGGACTTTCCTGAGGAGCCCAGGTTTGCATGGTCAAAGCCAGATTTTCTCAATCTTCCTCCAGGCGGGCCCGTGCCTCCAACTGGGCCAAATGATGATGATGATGCTGGAAAGGCATCAGATGCCCCTGCTCAGTCATAGGCTTCTTCTTATTTTCTTGTGTTCTTGTTTGCTTGTACATTTTGCCTTAGAATTTTTAATGAAGATTTTTTCCTCCAATCTCTATTCTTTCTTCTGAATATGAGTCATCAGAAGTTAGTGCGGTCCTAAGTATGCACCTTTGGCGAACACCCGCGCCTATGTTCTTCGGAGAGAGTCTTTTTAGACTTTTCCCTCATGCTGCCGAGTTTTTTAGACTTCACCAAGGAGTTAGTTCCAAAAAGAGAACTATTAAGGAACTTTTTCCTAGTAATGTGGCCATATTCGGCGTGCACTTTTATTGACGACTTCGGGGAGGAATAGTTACAAGCTTTTTCTGAAAAAATGTCTTAAGTATAGAATTTTTTCAGAGAGTCTGAATGCCAAGTATTTTTCAGCTCTGCCTCCTTGGTATCGCTTAGTTTGTAGACCCCTGGGCGAACCTCGTTGAGGACCAAATAAGGTCCACTCCAGTTTGCCCGAAGTACTCCTTTTGATGCCTTTCGTGGCTCAAATTCAGCCTTTCGGAGAACGAGGTCTCCTTTTTTGATTTATTTTCTACTTACTTGTATGTTAGCGGCATGAGCTATTCTTTGTTGGAAAGCCTTTCTCATTAGTTCGGCCATTTCGCGATGTTCCTCGGTGAGGTCTAGTTTTGTCCTCAAGCCGAGATTATTTCCTCATTTGTCGAGTACTTGTATTCTTACCGAAGGTTGTATGACCTTAATGGGAATAATGGACTCTATCCCATACACGAGCGAGAAAGGAGTTTCTCCCGTAGCTCTTTGGGGAGTCATTCGATAGCTCCACAGTACACTTGGGAGCTCTCCTGGCCATTTCCCCTTTGCCTCCTTTAATCTTTTCTTCAAGCCATCTTTTATTGTCCTGTTGGATACTTCAACCTGCCCGTTACTTTGGGGGTGGGCTACTAGGGTGAAATGCATTTTTATGCTGAGGTCGGTCACGAATTCCTGGAATCCTCTATTTGTGAACTGGGTTCCATTGTCAGCCACTATTACCCTTGGTATGCCAAATCGGCATATGATGTTCTCCTATACAAACTTTTGAGCATCCTTTGCTGAGATTGATGCCAGTGGCTCTACTTCTATCCATTTGGTAAAGTAGTCCACCACGACTATGCAGAACCTCACCCCACTGGGAGCATTTGGAAGAGGTCCGATGAGGTCAATGCCCCACACGGCGAAGGGACAAGGATAATCTACTGAGTTTATTCTCTCCGAAGGTAGCTTTTGGATGTTGGCGTGCCTTTGGCAGTTGTCACATCTTCGGACAAACTGCCTTACATCTTTCCTCAAGGTGGGCCAAAAGTATCCTTGGCGGAGTAGTACCCCAGTAAGGGCGTCTGTCCCTATATGGGAGCCACACGCCCCTTCGTGGACTTCTTCAAGTATTGTCCTGACATCATCTTCACCTATACATTTTTGCAGGGGGCTCGCATACCCTTGTCTGTACAGTTCTTCTCCAATGAGGAAGTACTTTCCCGAGCACTTTCTTACTTTTGCGGCCTCTTTAGGATCCTTAGGGAGTTCTGTAGTTGCTAGATACTTCCTGATGGGATCTCGCCATCCTTCCCCCGAAGTTGCTATGCACATCAGTTCTGTGCTAGGTTGCTTCAGCACCTCAGTGGGTTTTTTGGATTTGGCTAAGGAGTCAGCCTGAGCGTTATCACTTTGGGGTATGTTTTCGATCTGTACCGAGTCAAACTCTCCAATGAGATTTTTGACGAGATCCTGATATTTTGCCAAGGTTGGATCCTTTGTCATGTATTCCCCTTTTGTCTGCTGAACTATCAGTTGTGAGTCACTGTGGGCCATGTGGTATTTTATGCCGACTTTTCTGGCCAGTTTCAGTCTTGCTATAAGGGCCTCATATTCGGCGATGTTATTGGTAACATCAAAACTGAATTTGATTGCCTTAGTGGCTTCCATGCCTTCGGGTCCCCGAAGGACTGTTCCAGCGCCCTGGTGTTCTGTGCCTGATGCTCCATCGACAAAGAGCTTCCATTCTGGGTTGACCGTTGTTCGGTCTTCCTTAGTGGTTCTGGCATTCTCTATTTCTGGCATTTCGACAATGAAGTCTGCCAATGCCTGGGCTTTTATTGCCCTTCTTGGCTCATAAGTAATGTCATATTCTCTGAGTTCAATACACCATTTTGATAATCTTCCTGAATGCTCTACTCTTTTCATTACGTTGTGTAGAGCCAGGTTACTTCGGATGGTGATAGCGTGTCCTTGAAAGTAAGGTCGCAACCTACTGCCTGCGAGTACTAAGGCATAGATGGCTTTTTGGAGTAATGGGTACGTGATCTCGGCGCCATGTAGGGACTTGCTTACATAGTATACTGGCCATTGCCTCCCAGCTTCTTCTTTTACTAGGATCGAACTCACCGCTTTTTCGGTTACTGCTAGATAAAGGATGAGGGGTTCTCGTTCCTAGGGTTGCCGAAGTGTTGGCAGTTTGGTCAGATAGTTTTTAAGCTCATCCCAAGCTTTCTGGCATTCTGAGTTCCATGGATGCTCCTGGGTTTCAGAGCTGTCCTCACCTTTGGGGGCTTTAGTGAGTACTTTGAAGAATGGTCAACATCGGTCGCTGTACCTGGAGATGAATCTGCTAAGGGAAGTGATTCTTCCGGTAAGCCTTTGTATATCTTTGATGGATGTGGGTGTTCGGAAATTCAGTAGGGCTTTGACTTTTTTAGGGTTGGAGTCTATTCCCCTTTCTGATACCATAAACCCGAGAAACTTTCTTGCACTTACCCTGAACACACATTTTTCGGGATTGAGACGTATGCCGTACTCCCGAAGTTGTTGGAAGGTTTCGGCGAGGTCAGTGATATGATTACCAGGGATTTTTCTCTTGACTATCACATCATCAACATATACTTCCATATTTCTCCCGATCTGTAAATCAAATACCTTGTTCATCAGCCTTTGATAGTTAGCCCCTGCGTTTTCAGCCCGAAGGGCATTCTGACGTAGCAGTAGGTGCCTATCTCCGTGATGAAGGCTGTTTTCTCTTCATCTTCGGGATTCATCCGAATATGATGATGTACACTGAAGGCATCGAGGAAGCTAAGAAGCCCGTATTCGGCGGTTGCATCTACCAATTGGTCTATGGCTGGGAAAAGGTAAGAATCTTTTGGGCAAGCGTCATTCAAATTTCAGAAGTCAATGCACATTCGGAGCTTTTCACTTCATTCTTTCATGGAAATGACGACGTTGCTGAGCCATTCGGGGTATTCTACTTCTCTTATTACCCCTGCCTCAATGAGGTGACTAACTTCGGCTTTAACAAAGGAATTCTTATGAGCTGATAGACTTCATTTTTTCTGCCGAACTGGTCTGGCATACGGTTGCACTCTAAGATTGTGGTGGATTATGCTGGGATCGACCCCGGGCATATCTTTCGGCGAGTAGGCAAATAGATCTTTGTTCATACATAAGAAGGATACAAGCCTCTTTTTGTCGTCCTCGGCCAGTTTTTTCCCCATTCGGGTGTTTCGGCCAGGGATCAACTCTACATCCTCTGTTTCTACTTTTTCGAGGCTTTCAGTTTTCCCCTCCATTGTTTCCTCGCCCTTCGAGACCGTTTTCTCTTTTGCCGAAGTCTGCACTTGGATCTTCGCTGGGCTTTGCCTGGCCTTTGTGAAGACCTTTCTGACTTTGGCTTGGTCAATGAAGATCTCTGCATCTCCATCTTTAGTGGTGAAGGTGACCATTAGGTACTTTATGTCTGGGCGAATGTGGAAGCTGCCCTGAGTCTGCCTTTCGAGGATAGCATTGTTGGCCAATGGCACATCAATGACAATAAATCTTGTCTTGATGGAGGCCATTAACTCTTCCTGGTTGTGGGGGGAAGCCTCTTTCAGCATCAAAGGCAGGTCCACGTACCCAAGGACCGGAAGTTCAGAGGGTCCAACGCCGAAAGTGGGGGAGCTAACTGGGCTGAGGTCACCCCTCGAAATGTCTAGCTTTGGCAGTAGATGGGAAAAGATGACATCAGTGTTCGAGCCGTCATCGAGGAGTGCCCTTTTGACGTCCCAGTTTCCTATCCTTGCCATGACAAGGAGTGGATCGTTGTAGGGAAACTTTATTGTAGACCCATCTCTACGAGTGAGTCTACTTGGGGAATTCCCGTACTCCATTACAGATATCTCTCTTATCTTTCTTTTTCTCTCAGCCGAGGGTATGCCAGTGGTGATGGTTTGGATAACCCCTACTAATGGTGGCAAGTTCTTTCGAGGGCTTCTGTCCCGACGTCTGTCCAAGTCATACTCTTCGTCGTCCCCTCTTCTCTGCTCTTCCTTTCTTCCTTTTGGGGAAGGCATCAGCAAGTACCGACAGAGTTGACCCTGTTTGATCAGGGACTCAATATATTTCTTCAGTGTCATGGCCATGGTCCCGGTGAAACTAACAGAATTTCTTCATGTTTCTTTTGTTTTCCGAGCTCATGGCCTTTAGTCTTGGGACTGTAGTTCCTTGCCTTTCTAGCACCATAAGGATGCTAGCTCTTGGGGTGTTCAAGGGGGTGAATGTCATTGGCCTTTTCCCCCTCTGCCTTCGGGGCCTTTCTCCGTCATTCTGATGTCGAGGCTGATGGCTGGGCCCTTCGGCGCGGGGGTGTTCTCCTTTGGGTCCTCCCATCCTGAGCTCTTCGGCCGTCATGTGTTGTTCGGCCCTTCTATAGAACTCCCCCAGAGTTTCTGGGGGGTCTTTGGAAAACTTATAAAACAGTTGGGAATCCCTCCGAAGTCCTTTAACCATCGCGAGGATGCGGATTTCTAGGCAAAAGTCCTGCACACTCAACGCTTCTCGGTTAAACCTCTCCACGTAATCGCGAATGGTCTCCCCTCCTCACTCTGCGATGTCAAACATTTGTACTGGCATTTTGGCCGTGGGCCTGCTGCCGATGAACTGTTAAGTGAAGGTAGCGGATAGCTCATGGAAGCTTAGCAAGCTCCCATGGGCCAGAGAGTTATACCACGCCGTTGCTGGACCCGAAAGCGTTACTTTGAAGCACTTACAGAGCATAGCGTCATCCGCACCATGGAGTACCATGCTTCGTTTGTACTTAGTCAGGTGCGCCTGAGGGTCACTTCGTCTGTCGTATGTTTTTAGGCGAGGTACCCTGAAATCGTTGGGCATGGGTGCCTCTAGTACCTCGCGTACGAAGGGTAACTCTTCTCCGGTGTAAGAGTCAGACAATCTGGACTAGACCGATTTTCGGGAGATTTGTCTCTCGACCTTCTCCAGTCTTCCCAGGATTTTTTCCATAAGGACAGCTGTGTTGATCTCTCCCTGCTGTCATGTGTTTGCCGGTAATGGCGAATTCCTCCTTTTCCTTGGGGAGCGACTTCGGCGGGGAAGAGACGGGGACGTTCGCTATGGGGACGCGCTTCGTTGGCAGGAGGCCCTAGTCTCCTTTGGGGCTCCCCTCCTTGTAGGCCGTACCTTAACTGGTTCATTTTCTGTTGAGGAGGCATCAAGGGAGTCCCCACTCCCTGAACTTCGGTAGGTGGACCTCGAACCCCTTTCCAGGCGAGCAACGGGGGGCGAGGCCCTTCGGACCAGAGGAGGTTGGGGCAAGCTCTGATCAAGCTGTTGGGTCATTTCGGCGATGATGGAGCATTGGAAATCTCACAAGAAACCCATCGTCATCGTTACAGGACGGTCGTCCTCTGGCACAGAAGTCTCTGCCATAGGCGTAGCGGTTGCCGGCTGAGCCTCGGGCGCAGAGGGGGACTTAGGAATCCCTTTGTCCTTTGAGCGCTGAGTCTCTACGACGGCAACATGGGAAAGGGTTCCCACAGACAGCGCCAAATGGTGCCCAGCAGCATCTTCGTCATGTGACATGGTAGGAACGAGGGAGACTTCTAGTGGAGGAGAACGTCTGTGAAGGAGGTTCCCCAGGAGAGGATACCTAAAATGCTTGGAAAACAGAGGTTAGGTGGTCCCCGGGGTATGTTTCCAGGGAGGAGCCTCCGACGCCCAAGTCAGTGTTTCAGAGGTATGGAGGTGGTGAAAAGTGGAGAAGTATAGTCTCTAGTGCGCAACCTGTTTACCTAGGGTTTTTACCGAGTATTTATAGAGGGGCGAATAGTAATAGTCCTCCTTATGTGGCCGGCCCAAATTGTGACACGTGTTCGGTGGGATGCGATCCACATCTTCGGCAAACAAAGGGACACCCAGCCGGTCATGGGCCGCCGGGCTAGGAGGCTAGGCAACCCGAGGGTGGCGTGCCAGGATGTCCTTGCAAGCGGCGTGTCAGAACGTGTCTGGGGGCGGTGTGTCAGGGATGTGTCAGAGGCTCCTTAAATGCTCCTGTCATACTCCCGAGGTCCTCTTCGATAGAAGAGACCTCTTTGGAGAAGACCTTGTCTCCCGAGGTTACTTTAGAACTGCAGAAGTATATTTCAAGATGGTGACCTCTCTCGGGGACACCTCCACTTCCAAGGATGGCTTACTCATCCCCACGATGTTGGCACTGTCGTTTCCTAGAATGGAGAAATGTCGAGGCTGGATTCGGGAGGTCGAACATCATTCTTTTCGTTGGCAGGTGGTTTCCCTTCTAAGGTTGGTCCTTTCTCCGAACCTGTGGGTTCAGAGGGTGATAGGCACCTCGGCTATCAACCTCCATGCCCTCACTACACCTAGAATGGCCCAAGTTTAAAGTTATTTTAATTCAAAGTGAACATAAATTTTAAAGGCAAATATGGCCACAATGGGTACCATTAGTTAGGTGTAAGGTTTAGTGCCATCGAAAGCCTAGATGGGCCTTTGTAGTTAAGGCTTGGTTTTCGGAACCTTAGTGCACCTAGGTGGGTTCCAAAAAACCTAGTAAATGAGTCCAACCATGATTATTGCCACTCCACTATTGTGAACCAAGTAATGGTGGGTAAGGGAGCACCGTGGATGAAGGCTTAGTGTACTTGTTGCCTAGCCAAGCTATGCCTTGAGGCACAAATGAAAGCCTAGTGCATCCATGGTAGGTTTAAATGGGTGGAGGCTTAGTACACAAGTGACCTAGTCAAGTCTAAAGACTTGAGGCACTATGTGGAGGCCTAGTACACCTAGTGGATTTCCTACAGCACAAGCGAGGAGTATCCACCATGTTCACCTGCACAACAACTAAGGGAAGGCTATGTCACTATGTCAGTCAGTAAGCTAAGGATTACTAGGAGCAAGTTAGTGGCCAGAACTCACTGGGCACGGAGTGACGCCCGTGAGGAGGACTAGGAAGAGGAGGCATCCCAAGGGACCTAGGTATATGCATATATATTAGACCCTCAGGCTGCAAGCGTGTACAACAAGTTTCATATCCTTGTATATGTTGAGTCCTCAAGATTTTTCTTGTAGGTTGAAGACCCCTTACTGGGAATCTTTGATTTTCACTCCCTTACTTTTTGTTGTGTAGTTTTGGGCGTCGTTGAGCAAGTGACCGTTAAGGGTTATTGAGCTAGGCTTGTGAGTAGGTATTTAGTTTATTGAATCTTTATGATTCTAGTTTATGGGTTGCTTATTGGTTAAGTTATTGTACTAACTACAATTGTCTTTGCAGCCTATAGAGGCTAGTGAAGCACAAGGGAGGGCTTGCAAAGGGCTTGCAAAGCTTGCCACTGGGAGTTTGCTCTAAGGTGGAAGCTTGGTTCTAGATCTCATTATGGTCGTTCAGGGTATAGTTCTCATACACTAGTTTGCCTCCAGTGGTCATGTTTGAGTAGTTTACTCTAGAGTCGTTATTGGGTGCAAGCATAGTCTACTCTTGTTTGGATGCTTGCACATAATTGATTATGTGTAGTTAATTCCACTTAATTGCTTTTGAGTTCTTTGACAGTTTTGATATTTTTTTCTATCAAATTATGCCATGGCAATGTTTCAAGTACCATTTTCTTTAGTTTTTTGATTAAGTCAAAGCATAAACTCATGCATGATTGCATAGTAGGATTAAATAACTATAAGCATAAAGGTTTTAACTAGTGTGCACATAATCAATTAGCCAATTGTAACTAGTGTGGGACAGGTTCCCATAGGATTCCTAGGTAGGCCCACGAGGGGTCTTGTCACCTACAATACCTAAGGTCACCATGACGGGCTAAGACCTGGGTGGACCTAGGAGGAGGAGGTGTCCTTAACTACTCGCAAAATCTTACAAAGCTAGCATTAACACATGCACTAAATAAGCAAATAGTTCAGTCCTGTATATAAAATAAGGAATATTGGCAAATACAAAGAAGCTTTCATAGCAGTATTTGTATAAACAAGTTGGACTTGTCAATCGCAGGATAAATGGGTAAAGGAATTGTGGGAATTAGCTACTCCCATAATTATGGGCCAATAATATGAGTTTCTAGAACTATGATTTGAGCTCAAGTGCATGAGGCATATATTAATATATTTATAGATAATATGCATGGTCCTATATGAATGTTTTTCTGGCAAGCTTACAACTGTTACTGAGAACCTTTGGTTCTCACATCCCGTACATTTTTTCTGTTCAGATACTGGTGGATCTAGGGCTAATAGCCAATAAAAGAATTGGTTATTAGTATTTTGATACAAGGTGTGCAAAAGTTAATTAATATTGTAAATTGTTTTTAAGTTTTTTCTTGTAGGTTCCTAATTATTGAAATACTAACTTACTAGCCTTTGTTGTACAGAGGCAAGGAACAAGGAATACCTGAACACTATAGTGGTCCCTTTTGGCAGTGTAACTCAGGTGGGATCGTATTCCCAGATTCTTAGTGTGTAGCATATGTATAACATTTTTGTGTATGATGTATATATGTGCGTGGAACTTATGCCTCTGGTAAATGCTATGGAACTAGTGATTGTGTTCCCTACTAGCTTGTATGGATTCACAATGCATAACAATATGTTTTATATAAATGCATGTTTTGAAATGCTGGCCAGCTGCATCGACTATATATTATTTTTATGGTCATTGACCAACAGCCATAGTGTGGCGTAAAACAGTATTGCATTAAGAATTTAATCAATTAGCAGGCCCACTAAGGACAAATTTACATAGGCATAACATTGAATGATTGTAAGGTTCCTGGGGTCCCATATGATAGAGATGGATTCATGGGAAAGGCTTGTGACATGTCCTCTTCACTGATACACCTCTGTGGTGGGTTTTCATACCCTTGCTGATATAATTCTTCCCCAATCATGAAGTACATTCCAGAGCATCTATGCACCTTTGCCGCTTCGTTGGGAACTTGGGGTAAGGACGAATTGACCAGATATTCCTTTATATAGTCTTTGCACCCTTTTTTGGGTGTGGTGAGTGTCATTATGGCTATGCTCGGGTGGTCAAGTACCTCGGTGGACTGTTTTAACTTCTCCAGTATGTTAGCTTCGACATTTTCTTCCTGAGATGCCTTTTCTATCCTTTGTCAAATTCTTGGATCAATTTTTTTGACGAGGTCATGGTATTTTGCCAGGCTAGAATCCTTGGCAACATATTCCCATGTAGTCAATCGGACAACCAACTGTGAGTCACTATAAGCCTTCAGATTCTTTACACCAACTATTTCTTCCAATTGTAGTCCGGCCATGAGGGCTTCATATTCAGTGATGTTGTTAGTGACTTTGAATCCGAACTTAATAACTTTGGTTGCTTCCATCCCTTTGGGACCTTGGAGTATTATCTCGGCCCTGGTGTTTTGATCCTCATTTTTTAGGTTATCAGAGGTGTCCTCGGTTTCAGGCAATTCAGCAATAAAATCTGCTAAAGCCTAACCTTTTATGGCCTTTCCCACTTCATATGTGATGTCATATTCTCCAAGCTCGATACACCATTTTGACAATCGGCCAGAATGATCCACCTTCTTTATGACATCCTGAAGAGGTAGGTTACTTGGGACCGTGATAGAATGTCTAGAGCCTCCTACTTGCCATGACTAAACCGTAGATGGCTTATTGCAGTAAAGGGTACTTGACTTTGTCACCGTGCAAGGATTTGCTGACACAATATACCTACCATTGTTTTTCTGCTTCTTCTTCCCTTACTAGTACAGAACTTATTGCTTTCTTGGTGACTATGAGGTAGAGGATGAGAGGTTCTTCTTCCCTTGGTTGCCGAAGTGTCTGCAAACGGGTTAAGTTACTTTTAAGTTCATCCCAAGCCTTTTGGCAATCTTCGTTCCGAGGATGTTCCTCGAGGTAGAGGTTGCCTTCATTTTTGTAGCTTTGGTAAGCACTTTAAAGAATGGTCGGCATCGATCTCCATATCTAGAGATGAATCTGCTAAGGGCCGTTATTTGCCCTATAAGCCTTTACACGTCCTTGGTAGTTGTGGGAGTTTGGAATCCCAGTAAGGTCTTAGCCTTTTCTGGATTGGCATTTATACCTCTTTTGGATACCATGAAGCCGAGGAATTTTCCCTCAGTCACCCTGAACATACACTTTTTAGGGTTAAGATAGACTTCAAATTTTTGAAGTTGGTCCAATGTTTCTCCAAAGTCTATGATATGATTACTAGGTATTTTACTCTTAACTTTCATATTGTAAATGTACATTTCCATATTTCTCCCAATTTGGGAAACCAAACACCCAATTCATTAGCCTTTGATAGATGGCTCCTACATTTTTAAGGCTGAAAGGCATCTTGACGTAACAGTAAGTCCCAACTTCGGTAATGAAGGCTGTTTTTTCCTCATCTTCGAGATCCATTCGAATCTGGTGGTCTCCGCTAAAACTGTCAAGGAAGCTAAGTAGACCATATTCAGCAGTAGAGTCTACCAATTGATTTATTGATGTCAGAGGATACGATTCCATCGGACAGGCGTCATTAAAATTTTGAAAGTCAATGCATATTCGGAGTTTATCGCTCCATTCCTTTGTGGTGACAATCATGTGAACCCCAATGGTATAAAGACCATGAAACATGCCCAAGATGTTTTTCAAGCCCCACGAGACATCAAAAAGACTAGATTTTCCCCCCCACCCCTAATCAACTCATGATTAGAAACAAGAAGTATAAGAAAACCAAGAACACAAGCAACTTCTGCATCAAGGTAGTCCTCAAAGAACCAAAGAGAATTTCTCTTCAAAGTAGCAATATTATTTCATATAAAGGCTATATTTTTTCACCCAAAATTTGTACCTATTTATAGGCCTAAACTAGGGTAAAAAACTCAGTAAAATTCATAACCCAAGGCACCTAGGAAACCTATACACAAAATACTTAAGAAAACCTAGTCAAACTAGAATGCCAACACCTAGTTTCAACACGTTTGATGTGTACAAAGAATTCCCTTTATCCTAAGTGACCTGAATCACTTCCATGGCCCTAATAACATCCTAAATAATGTAAATAAATAGGAGAACAAAATAAAATATGTTACATCACAAGATTTGCCCTAAAAACCCCTAAATAGTCTTCTTATGTGCATTTTAAAGGCTCTGTAGGGTTTTACTTGTGTCTTCAACTTCAAGCTTGAATATTTGAGTTCCATTGATTTGATACTCCCTTTTAAATGTTGGAAAGAGGACTTGAAATGTTAGAGCTCAAAGATCTAGCTTGTAGAAGAAAAATGGCCTTGAAACACTTCAAGGTGGCTCCAAGCTTTGAAATTGTGCACTTAGGTGTGTAGAACTTATCGAAGCTGCTGTATTGGTTTCCTTTCCACAATATATGATCTAAAAAATCTGGAATAAGCACATGATACATCCTTGGCACCATGGACATGAATTGACACAAATCAGACTCTCTTTAGGCTTCATTTGAGCATGATGAAACAAAGACTTTGGCATTTGTCCTCCTTCCAAGTATGCTACCTTCTCTTGGCTTGGGTAGCTAGTAAATAAAGTAAAAAAGGCATATGGGTTTGAAATAGATCCTTTTGAATGACTATAGATCTGTTGAGCTTGAACTTGCAACATTAGGGCTTGTATGTGCACTTTGAGCTCCTTCTGCTTTTTTTTTGTCAATGGTCCACTAGTTATCTTCAATGGGTCCTTGCCATCCTTAGTTTTTCCTTCCTTGATCATATCAAATCCCCCCTCCTTAGAAGGATTCATCCTCGAATCAAAACCTACATTAGAAAAGGGAATTGAATCAATAACAATGAAATAATCAACATATAAGCACTTACCTTTCATATAAGCACCAACAGCATGGAATGCTAGTGTATGAAGCTGTACTCCTATGTAAAACCTAAACCAATATCCCAACACAATCTTAATTTTCATGCATCCAGGTTCAAAAACAATGTTTGAAGCAATTAGCACAAAAAATCTAAATGTTTGCACAATTTTCATCTTAACTCTAGGCATCACTTTCATTGCCTTTTCCATCTCAAAAACATTATTTCAAAACTAGGAAAAGTGTTGGAAGAATTTTCCTCAAGGATGCTGTATGCGTTCAAAATAAATGGACCTAAACTCACACAAGTGTTATGGTTATGAAAAGCACAAGTTATGCGTGTCAAGACAATAGTTTGCTTAGGCCATTCAAACAAACAATAATTGAATACAATGCGGCCAAAACTAATAACAAAACAAGGATGCACGAATTTCATAAAAATCCTAAGCATTTTTAATGAAACAAGGTTGGAATAGATAGGATTAAGTGAAACCAATTTAGTGGCAAACTTATTTTTTCATGTATATACACCACAATGCATGAAATTTGTGAATGGGATGTGACACAAAACAAAGGACTCAACACATCTCCTTAAAAGGGTAAATTTTAATCCAGAATTTTCACTTAAAATAAATGCTTTCAAGTTCGGACATAAAGCAAAAAGATCAAGGCTCAAAAGTTTGTGTAATGCATGTGTCATGACAAAAAAATGCTTGCTGGAAATTAAATATTAAAACACGAAAATGGGCTAAACATGAATGGAAATCAAAGAAGTATGGAACGTATGTGTAAGAACTAATTTATGCATAAAAAATTCCATAGAAGTGGATTTAATTGAGGCAAAACAAAAAAATGTGACATAGATGAAAAACAAACAAAATAAAAAATAAAAGACACCAAAATGAATTTTTCTTTAGAGAAAACCATGCAATTCAAAAGAGGATTTGACAAAACCAAAGAATTAGATGCTTTAAAACTATATTTTGTCAAAGTTTCATGCTTACTTCCTTTTCTTAATCTAGTTTCATGAAAACCATTCTTCAAAATAACATTGCCAGCAAACACACATTGTTTGAGATTTTTATGCAAAACCACATCAAATTTAGGTGTAAGGAAGAAATACATTATAGTGGCTGGCCTTAGTCTCCATCTATCTTCTTTAGGTGTAGAAACAACAAAATTTTCACCTTTGCACTTAATGGCTTTGCGTGGAGTTGCAACAATATCTTCCCCTAGAACCATAGGGTAAGAAATAATGTTAGGGATTCCTTTGAAAATAAAGTCAATAGGACTTACCTCAATTTGTTCTTTTTCAACCTCCTTAGTTAGTTTGATGCATGAGATATGACTCAGAATTTTGGGAACGCCAACTTCTTGGATGGGTAGCAACTCACTTGATTCTTGTAACTTATCTCCACTTAAGTCCTGAAAACTAGACAACACAACACTAGAAGAAGACTCAGTTATGTTGGATGAAAGTGTGGCTTCTCTGTAAGTCTTTCTCTCTTCACTCAGCTTGGGTTCATTGCACTCTTGTCTTCTCTCAACTTTACACTTAATTTCTTCTCTCAGGAGCTCTCCACTCTTCTTCCCCTCATGTTCACTCTTCTTACTTAATCTCTTAGTTGTTCTATTAACTTTCCCCTCTTCTTCTTTTCTCTCAACCTCACATTGAAGCTTTCTTTGATCCTCCAAGACTTGTTGTGGTCAAAGTGGGACAAGCATGATTTATTTTTCTTGTTGAGGTCGAGACAAGCCTCCTTTTGTGGCCTTTACTTTTGGCTTGGGTACTTTTCTTACATCCTTGCTCCATGCTCCTCTCCATTTGGAAATTCCTCCTTGAGACATCTTGGATGCCTTGGACCTTTTGATGATCCTTTCGACCTTAGTGGCATGATGAAGCAAATCCTCCATGTTGACATAAGGCACCATTTCCACTTTATTGGCAATCTCAGGATTGAGACCATTAATGAATCTAGCAATGGCGGTCTCCTCATCCTCCATGATGTTGGCTTAGGTCAAGGTTATCTCCAAGTCTTTGTGGTAGTCCTCCATACTCCTTTGGCCTTGCACTAGATTTTGAAAGCTTAAGGCGTTGATCTTTAGTATAGTAGCTAGGCACAAATCTCCTCCTCATTAATGCTTTAAGGGCTCTCCATGTGTGTATTGGCTCCTCCTCATTCCTTCTCCTAGAAGTAACATCTTGATTCCACCATACAAGAGCATAATCAGTGAACTTTATGGTAGCCGATTTAACCTTATTTTCCTCAGATTAATGATGGCAGTCAAACCCCATCTCAATCTTTTGCTCCTATTCCCAATATGCATCAGGATCACTCCCTTCTTAGAAGGATGGAATGGTAAGCTTCTTGATGGAGTTGAGATTGTTGTCCTTCTTTAGCTTCCCCCTCCTTGGAAGCCCATGGTCATGCCAAATTCCTTCTTCCTCCTCAGGTTCTTCTCTCCGTAGACCTCTCATTGGTTGTGAGATGGGATTAGGTCTCCTTGGCAACCCCAAATCTATGTCCTCAATCCTCCCCATAAGTTTATTGAGAGTTTCTTGAAGTTCTTTCATGGTAAACCCATCATTGTGTCTCACTTCCATCCTCTTATCCTCCTAGCCCTCCATACTCCTGAAATCAAAGATCCTCACACACTAACCTCATGTGTTTCACTCAAAGGATGAACACTCAAAACACTCAATTTGTTAGTAAGATATTGCTATTTAAAGAGTCCTTAAAAGTTCTAAGAAAACTGTCCTTAAAGCACACAAGAAAATTTGAATTCCTGAAAACAATTTTAACTCCAAAATATAGGTGGGCTAAACAAGCTTTAAAAGACTCTAGGAAGCCCTTGCAATAGATGATTACAAGAACCACAAAGAAAAGCTTTAGGCACAATTTAGGGTTCAAAAACCAAGTCACAATGTGCAATCCTCCTTTGCAATTTTTTTTTTCTTTCTTTCCTCTTCTTTTTTTTCCCATTTGTTTTGTTTAAACCTTTCTTTTCCTTGCTGTTTTGTTGCTACAACACTTTATTCTTGAAGTTCCATGCTGCCAGAGACAAAAAGTTAGTTTTCTTTTCGGCCAAGACAAGAAACTATTGAAAACTTGCACAATTTAAAACAACTCTTTGATACCGAAACCTCCTAAACTTGGATCCTTCTTTTTTTGGTGTTTTCTTAACTCCAGGATGCTAGAAACAATGAAAAAAAAAGGGATTAATAGGGCTGGACATGAATTAGAAAGATAAGAAACAAACAAGAATAAACAGATGAAAACCGAAAACACAAAGTAACACTAGTTGGCTTGTTTTTGTTGTTTTTGGACTTGAACAAGGATGGAAACAAAAAGGACAGACCTGAAACAAGAATAAAAAGGATTAAAACACAGAATTAAAACACAAAGTACTGAGAAAAATTGAAGGAAAAATAAAGAGAAACAAGAACACAAAGATATGTCCTTCAGATGGAACTTGTGGCTCTGATACCAACTGATGCAAACCCCAATGGTATAAAGACCATGAAATGTTCCCAAGATGTTTTTCAAGCTCCAAAGGACATCAAAGATACTGGATTTGACCTCCACCCCTAATCAACTCGAGATTAGAAACAAGAAGTATAAGAAAACCAAGAACACAAGCAACTTGTGCACCAAGGTAGTCCTCAAAGAACCAAAGAGAATTTCTCTTCAAAGTAGCAATATTATTTTAGATAAAGGCTCTCTTTTTCTACCCAGAATTTATTCCTATTTATAACCCTAAACTAGGGTAAAAAACTCAGTGAAATTCGCAGCCCAAGTCAGCTAGGAAACCTAAATACAAAAGACTTAAGAAAACCTAGTCAAACTAGGACTCCAACACCTAGTTTGAACATGTTTGATATGTACAGAGAATTCCCTTTATCCTAAGCCACTTGAATCACTTACATGGCCCCAATAACATCCTAAATAATGTAAATAAATAGGATAATAAAATAAAATATGTTACAACACAAGATTGGCCCTAAAAACCCCCAAAATAGTCTTCTCAAGTGCACTTTAAGGGCTCCGTAGGGTTTTTACTTGTGTCTTCAACTTCAAGCTTGAATATTTGAGTTCCATTGAATTGATACTCCCTTTCAAATGTTGGAAAGAGTTCTTGAAATGTTAGAGCTCAAAGATCCATCTTGTAGAAGAAAAATGGCCTTGAAACACTTCAAGGTGGCTCCAGGCTTTGAAACTATGTACTTACGTGTGTAGAACTTATCCAAGCTACTATATTGGTTTCCCTTCCATAATATATGATCCAAAAATTCTAGATTAAATACAAGATACATCATTGGCACCATGGATATGAATTGACACAAATCAGACTCCCTTTAGGCTTCATTTGAGCATGATGAAACAAAGACTTTGAATTTGTCCTCCCTCCAAGTATGCTACCTTCTCTTGGCTTGGATACCTAGTAAATAAAGTAAGAAAGGCATATGGACTTGAAGTAGCTCCTTTTGAATGGCTATAGATCTGTTGAACTTGAACTTGCAACATTAGGGCTTGTATGTGCACTTTGAGCTCCTTAGCCTTCTTTTTTGTTAATGGTCCACTAGTTATCTTCATAAGTCCTTGCCATACTTGGTTGTGCCTTCATTGATCATATCAGGCAATAATGTTTCTAAGCTATTTGGGGTACTTGACCCCCCTTCTTATACCTGTTTCTGTTAGTCATTGGGCTTCTATTAGTCATTGGACTTTGGTTTTGATGAAATTGTTCTTATGTGCCAAGAGGCTATGGTTTGTCTACCGAACGGAGCTCGCTCAAGTCATACTTTGAAACTGTGATGAATTATACCCAAATTTATTCTGGGCATGTCCTTTGGGGAGTAAGCAAATAGATCTTTGTTTATTAATAGAAGGGATACAAGTTTTTCCTTGTCACCTTTGACTAGTTTTTTCCCTACTTGGGTACTTCGGCTAGGGACTCGTTCTATATCCTCAGCTTTTATTTTTTAAACATCACCCATTTTAATTCTATGGCACCTTCACCAGTCATGCTCTTCTCCCCCAAAGTCTGCATGTGGACTTTGGTTGGATTCTGCCACGCTTTACCAAACATTTCCTAACTTCAGCTTGGTCACTGAATATTTTTGTTTCACCCTCCTTTGCCTCAAACATGACAGTTAGGTATTTCACATCTGCTCAGATGTGAAGGCTGCCCTATGTCTGTCTTCCAAGGATGGTGTTGTACGAAGATGGGACATTTATGACGATGAACCTCGTCATAGTGGAAGCAAAGAGTTCCCCCTTAGCCTTAATTAAGGTACCCCTCAGCATCAATGGCAGGTCAATCCATCTGAGTACGGGAAGTTTCGGGGGACCAACTCCAAAGGTGGGTGAGGTCATGGGCTTGAGATCACCCTCAGCAATTCCCAAGTTTGGCAATAGATGGGCGAACAAGATGTCGGCATTTGATCCGTCACCAATGAGCACCCTCTTCACATCCCAGCTTCCAATCCTTGCCATGACTAGGAGGGGATCATCATGTGGGAACTTCACAACCAACCTATGACTTCGCGTTTGCTTGTTCATCAGGTTGTTGAACTCTGTTATTGCAATCTCCCCCACTTTCCTTTTTCTTTCAGCAGAGGGTAGTCTAGTGGTTATGGTTTGGATAACCCCAACCGAAGGTAGGGGTGGTTTCTGGGGCTTTGGTTATTTTGACTCCTATTGGAGTCATACTTCTCATCTTCTACTTTTCTTTCATTATCTACATTTTCCCAAGCCATTGGCGACGACATCCACAAGTAGCTCCAAAACTGCCCTTCTTTAATTAAGGGCTTGATGTACTTCCTTAATTAGAAGCAATCCTTGGTGTTATGCCCATGGTCTCGATGAAACTGGTAGCACCTTTTCATGTTCTTTTTGTTTTTCGAGGTCATGGCCCTTGGACGTTTGATTGAAGTTCCTTGCCTTTTCAAGGCCATGAGGATATTTGTCCTTGTAATGTTTAGAGGGTGAATGTCACTGGCTTTCTCCCCCTAGACTTTCAAGGTCTGCCACTTCCCTTGGTCTGATACGAAGGTTGGTGACTATGACCATCAGATTGATGATGTTCGGACTTCGGGCCTCCCATTCTCAGTTCTTCAGCTATCATGTACTGTTCCACCCTTCAGTAGAATTCACTGAGGGTGTTTGGGGGATCCTTGGAGAACTTGTAAAAAAGTTGTGAATCCCTCCTCAGCCCTTTGATCATTGTGAGGATTCGGATATCAGGGCAGATGTCTGGAACATTAAGTGGTTCTCTGTTAAATCTCTTTACATAGCCCTAAATAATCTCCCCATTCTTTTCCGCTATATTGAACATTTAAACAGGCACCTTCACCGTTGGCCTACTTCCTATGAATTACTGGGTGAATGCGGTGGACAACTCCTAAAAGCCCATGATGGTTCTTGGTGCCAAGGAGTTGTACCATGCAATTGCTGGTCCGGACAGGGTAACTTTGAAACACTTGCAGAGGTTGGCATCATCATCCCCGTGGAGCACCTTGCTCCTTCTATATTTCGTTAGGTGGGCCTGGGGGTCACTTCGATTGTCATAAATTTCCAAGGGTGGTACTCGGAAATTTCTGGGCATTGGTGCATCCACTATAGCCCAGATGAAAGGGGACTCCTCTTTGATGAATGTCTCTGAGAGCCTCGACTAGACGAACTTTTGTGAAACTTGTTTCTCTACCTTATCCAAGCTTTCTAAGATTCTTTCCATCAAGACGATAGTACCGTCTTCTCCCTATTGCCTAGGAGCTTGGGGCAAGGGAGAATGATGTCTTCTCTTTGGTAAGTAGCTTCGGCGATGCGGAGGCGGGGACTTTTCCTGAGATGAAGGGCTCCATCTTTGGGAGATCCTTGGTTCTTTTGATCTGGACCTGGTTGTGTATGCCCACGAGATGGGGGGTTCTCTGTTGAAGACTCCCCATGGAAGCTCCTATTTGGGGAACTTCGACAAGATGACCAGTGGCCCCTCTTCGGATGTGCTCTAAGGAAGATGTCCTTGTATGCGAGAGCGGATATGACTACCTTTGCCCTAGTTGTTGCGTCATTTCGGCCACTAAAGAGCACTGGAAGTCGCACAGGAAGCCCATAATGACCATCAGAGGACATTTTTCCTTTAGGAGGGAAGGCTCTAGAGGTGCTTGGGCATTCACTGCCGGGGGCTTAGGCATGGACTGGGACTTTCGAATACCCTTGTCCTTGGAACGCCGAGTCTCCATGATGGTGACTTGGGAGTGATTTTGCATAGACAGGGCCAAACGATGCTCTAGCACATCTTCGATGTAGGACATGTTGAGCCTTCGATAGACCTTCGTTTGGGTGGTAGTTACAACACTTGAAGAATAAGGGTTAGGAGCTCCTTGGAGTGTGTTTCCAGTGGAGGGATCTCTAACACCCAAATCAAAATGCAACGGGAGAAGTTATTAAGAGTAGAGAACAGAAAATGAGGGTATTTCCTGTGTCTTACCTGGGAACTTCCCCCAAGTATTTATATGATGCCGGGAGGAGGAGGCTGTTATGCCAGCCTAAGTAGATCTAGACATGTGTTCGGTCGAATTTGGTTCGCACCTTTGGAGAAAGATATCCCCAGCTGGCCATAGGTGGTTATGCCTAGAGGGTAGGGGTGTGTACCAGGCTCCGGTCAGAGATCCTTCAACTGTATTTGTCATTTTTCCCTTAGGACCCCTCCGGGATTTGAGACCCTTTCAGACATAGGATTTCCCCCGAAGGTGATTGGGGAAAGCCAATCAACTACATGGGCTGTTATTGGGAGGTATTCCTTCTGCCAAGGGTGCCAGGCTTACGTTTCTGAGGTTGGTCATCTACATTTCCGAGGGTGGTGTAAGCCCTTATCCCAAGGTATGTCGTATCCATTTCCAAGGGTGGTGTAGATCCTTATCCCAAGGTTGGTCCCCTTTTCTTTTGAAGGTGGTGTCAGGTTTACTAATTGAGATGTTTTGTGGGCAATAGCCCTTTGGCTATCAGGTAGGAATCAAGCCAAGGGGAGGAAATGGTTTAATTGGGCATTGAACGATGTGGAGAAGTGCCACGCTAAATTTTCTTAGCCATTTACGCTGTAATTGGGAATTGTTGTTTGCCCAATTTACTATATTGTCTCCATTCAAATTAGAAATGAGGCTTACTAGTGCAAGGTAAAAAAGTAGTAGCATATACATATATAATATATATGGGTCCAATGTGTGTTGGATATGAGGCAAATGAACCCCAAATTGTATTCTACTCGTCCCTGACCGATGAAAAAAATAATAAAAACCACACCTGACCCAAACATGTTCAACTGCAAAAATAAAAAATTAAAGAAACACTCCTTCGGCAGGATGCAACCGGATCCTTGTTGAGTTGAGTATTCCATTGACATCACTATTGATATGTTTGATTGAATCTTTTTAAAGAACTTAAGTCAACTTAATAAAAAATAACTTATTTTTTTATATTTTTTCTATATAGAACTAGTTTTATTTAAAAACCAATATTAAGTAGGTGTAATGGTGCATTTGGAAGTAAAATTTCAAGATACTATTTAATTTTTATGAATTTATTTTTAGGAATTAGAAAGGAAAAATTCATAAAATTTAGTGTGACTATAAAAATTTTCTTTTCAATAGATTATTATATCTATATAACATTGGCTTCCAAATGAAAATTGATTTTGCATAAGAAAAAGATGTAAAAATAAAAATAATCCATTTTGAATTAACTTGAATTAAGTTAAAAACAATTGATGATAGTGTTTTGCCTTGAAAAATATTTGAAATGGTATGTATATCTTATTATATTCCTTTATTCAATGGTGTAAGGAAAATTTTATAAAATAATTAATTTCATTCTTCAAATACTACCAAAATTAGTATTATATAAATAGAGCATTTTATTTCAAATGATATTGGCTTTTAAAAAAATGAAAAAGCACATATTTTTATTTAAGTAATTTTTAAGTATGTAAAGTACTAGCTTTCCAGAGGATAATTTTTTTTTAAAAAAAAATAAGAAAACATATTAAAAATTTAAAAGGATTTTTTAAAAAAAGGACAAATAGCATGTTCCTACAAAGATTATGAATTTTGTTTCCTATAATTTTTTTTGTTTCAACTTTCATTACTTGCATTAGAATATATACATCTCGCCCTCACCGTTTGGCTATGTGGTTGTGGGACATTGGGTGGGGATTTGGAGTTAGACTTGAGTCATTATAATTTACCTCAATATTATACTAAAATGATTATTCAAATACCTACTAAATAACAAAAACAAGTATTTTCCTTTTGGTTCTCCAAGACATCTTCTATGTATAACATGGGTGCTCTAGCAGCAGCAATAGATGTTAGCAAGGGCACTTGAGGAAGGAAGCTCTGCAAGACAAAGAAAGAGAGAGGCTAAAGGGGATACCCGAAGTGTTATTTTCTAGGGAAGGAACCTCCAATGCCAAAGTTTGGCTAAGTACTTTAAGGAAGGGTATGAGGATATGGAAATATGGTTTTAGATCTCTTACCTAGAGGCTTCCTAGGAGTATTTATACGGGGATCAGCCAGGCAGCTACGTAGCTCAGCATGAAGATAGTCAAACACATGTATGGCTGAATCAAGGGGTCTGAGCTCCTTGCTCTCCAAGGAATGATCCCTACTAGCTTGGCTATATGAGCAAAATGATGCTTTGACATGATTCTGGAGTGAGGTGATAACTGGTCTCAAGTGCCACATGTTGATATAGCTAAAGATGGTCAGATGTTAGGGCCACCCTCTTTAGCACTAAGGTTGCCGTTCTTCACTTGAGGGTACCTTAGTCTGAAGGTGCTCAAATATTAGCCTTACCAAGGATGACCCTTTTTGGACCTTGCTACCAAAAGAGGTCACCCTCTGTTTGTGAACGTTGTTCAGTAGATAGGCTAGGGTGGTAGCCCTTCGGCTATCACATGCTCCCCTCGTAGAAGTCGATGGAAGATCCGGCCTTGGTTGATTTTATGTGCAGAAGTAAGATAATCAAGATGTACTATATATATTCTTTAGGGCTTTCCTTTATGAGGGAAATCCCTAGAGCTTTCCCACTAGACTTTTCATCTTCGTGGGCAAGCTTTATTGAAGGATGCAAAGCTCCTACTTTTTGAAGATGCATGCAATTGGTTTTCCATACGAGGCACCATGTGTCAACTTGTTACTTGTTTCTCCTAGATAGGCATGTCGGTTTGGCAATATGACACCATGATCCTATCGTTAGGATGCCATGTGTCGCCCTATTAATCATTTTCTACATGGGGGCGTCACCTCGTCACAGGGGGTCTACTTGTTTAATTGAATGCTTTGTCCTTTTGTTTGCCTTGTTCGCGCTTATATTAAACCCTTGGTCAAGCAGAGGTTACTCATTTCTCTTTCTCTCTTTTGCTCTTTAGCTTCTCTATGGTTTCCCTCTTTCTTCATGGTGGTCACTTAAGTGGAGTGATTTCTAGTAACCTTTCACAACGTTTGTTTGATTCTTGAAGAATCAGGTGGGTTGCTCGTCCGAGGTTGTTCTTCTCCTTCCTTTTTTTTACCCAAAGTAGGATTTTAGCCTTCCAAAGTAGGAAAGATGAAAAATTAGAGTATCAAGGTCAGGTCAACCAAAGAGGGTTGGAGTTCACTGAACACTCACCTCAGCTGTGCCACTTCCGAGAAAGTGAATACATGGGAATAATAATTTTTCCTGCCTTCATAAGCAAGGTTAGGGTTCCTAAACAAGACGAACTAAGCTACTATCCTTAGGAGGGAGAGGTGACCATGTTTAGATCCTAACTTAAGGCAGTTCTTCGATACACCCTTCCGAAAGTGGTTTTGGATTTTTTTGATTTCCACATAATATGCGTCAATTAGTTGCCCCCAAACTCCTATTCCTATTTTAATGCTTTGTTGTGCTTGTGTAGGCTCTTTGGGCAAGGTGCCGAGGGAGCCATTCTTGTGGTTCACTGAGGACATCGACTTGTTCTCTGAGGACTGCCAAAAAATGGTGCCTCAAATGGTGAAGGGTATCATGATAAACACCATTTTTCGATCTCTGATGGAGTCATGTTCGAATGAGGAGATTCTCACCGCCCAAATTATTAAGCATGTAGCCTAGGTAATCTTTCACCCTATTTTTTACTGAGTAAAAATTTAAAACTCTTTTAAAACTTAAAACTCTTTTGGGGTCTTGACTAATCTTTTTATCCTTGTTTCACAGATGCTTGCATGTGGGGGCTACTTCTGACAATCACAGATGGAAAAGGCCTTAGTGAAGACAACCAAAGAAGATTGTCTCAGAAGACTTGTTGGTGGTTCACCGAGAGATTTTGGAAAGGGCCTAAATGCTCTTCAGGGACTTTTCTTCGAAGATGGCCCAACTTAGGAGGAAGTTGGGACCTTGGCTATTGGGGCTCTTCAGGATGAGAAGAAGGCCCTCACTGCCCAAGTTGCAACCATTTTAAAGGATAAGCAGTGATTTAAGGCTGAGGTGGATCAAATGAAAAAGTCCAGGAAGAAGAAAAAGAATGAGATGGTAAGTTTGATGAAGGAGAAAGAGGAGGCCAACGAAATGACCAAGCCATCCTTCTGCTTAGGCCATCATCAAATTCTGTCCCATCACCTAGACTTAGATGTCTCCTTCCTTTAGGCATTTGAAGTGCCGAAGGTCCTTCTCCTGATCAGTCTCAGTGGGAGTTCTTTGGGTTACCTCAGAATATCTCATAAGTTGCTAATCAAGAAAAATCTTCTAAAGAATCTTAAGATGAAGATGCTAAAGAGTAGTTCAGGGCCCTTTCTTTTTTTTTTTTTGTTGCACTAGTATGTGCTAAGCAATGAAAGATGTTTCCTTCCTTTGTGATTTCCATTCTTCATCATCTCTAAATTTTATTAGAGACTTTCGCTATAAATCACTCCTCCTTCCTTACGGTGCTTTCTAAATGGTACGTTGAACACATAGCTCAAAATTTTCCAAGTGCCAGGGATTTTTGCTAAGTACCAAATATCATTTTCTTGAAAGGAACATACACATCATTGGCTGACTAACCTTCCTCAGAAACTTCTCTAAGTCTTTCTATGCATAGTATTTTTTCAAGGAGTTTGAATGCCAAGTGTTCTTTAATTTTGTTCCATTGTTGTTGGATAACTTGAAGACCCCTGGTATGATTTCTTTCGCAACTAGGTAGGGTCCCTTCCAATTGGCCCAAAGAATGCCATGGGAAGGCTTGTAAGGTTCTACTTCAACAGTTTGAGGTACTAGGTCCCTTGCCTTGATTCTTTTAGGTTTGACCTTGGAATTTACTACAACTACAACTCTCTGTTGGAAAGCCTTTCAACTTAGTTCAGCGAGTTCTCTACATTTTTTGATCATGTCTAGGTTAATCCTTAAACCAAGGTTGTTTTGGTATTTTCTAAAAAACATGAACTTGGATAAAGGGGCTTGCATTCTTGACATGTAGGAATGCCTCTGTTCTAAATAATAGCAAAAAAAGGGTATCTTTGGTTTATCTTCTTGGAGTTGCTCAATAACTACATAAGATGTTAAGGAGTTCAACAGGCCACCTTCCTTTTGCCTCCCCCAACCTTTTCTTTACCTCATCTTTCAAAGTCCTATAAGTTACTTTGAGTTGCTTGTTACTTTATGGGTGAGCCATTAAGGCAAAATGCAATTTTATGCCAAGGTCGGTCACGAATTCCCGAAAACCTTTGTCTATAAACTATGTTCCATTGTTAGCCACTATCACCCTTGGGCAGCCAAATTGGTAAATAATGTTTTTCTAGACAAACTTCTATTACCACTCTAAGACCTTAAATACAATGACCATATTTAGTATACCTAAGCCCTAGGGGCGGAGCCAAGATTTTAAGTTGGGGGGGCCCGACTTCATTTTGAAAATGTTAGAAAATTAACAATTAGATGTATTTCCACAATGCAACAAGAAAATAACAAAAAACAACTTAAAATATATTAAAATGCTTTGTTTATAGGTTATACACTTTCAAAATAGCAAGTAAAATTTACTAAATCTCAGTTTTCATCCATATAATGAATCGATAATCATAAGCTTCAAATCCATATCAAATCACGTGCTTCCCTATCAATGAAAAATTAGTTATGTTATTATACATGTACACATGTTCAATTAATATCACATAGCAAATAAAAAGATAATACATTGTGCATTTTGAAGTAGGCATGCCTTTTTCTGAATGCATAAAAATCATCTATTTTCTTATCTATTGAAAAAGTCTCAGCAATCACTCTTTGAATGTAAACAATCAAGTGATTCTTGAGAAAATTATCACTCATACTATTATGAAGTCTTGTTTTCACAATTTTAATTGCTGAAAATGCTCGTTCATTGTTACAATTGAAATAGAAAGAGTCAATATAAGACGAATCAATCTGTCCACTAAGGATAAATTTCTAACTTTCCTATTTCATTTAGTCGTCTACACAATTCAGTAATTGTAAATACATTTTTTCAGCTGTGGATGGTGGGGCACATCAAGTTCATAATACTACAGCTGATACTTCAAATGAATCTTTTCTTATTTAGAGAAATATGAAGGATAAAACTTGTCGGCCAATCCACATATGTTCACAATATTAAAGAACTTATAGAAACTTCTGGGATCCAAAACAATACAAAAAAAAAGAAACTTTATCATATGTTTGCTAAAGTACTTCCTCTGTTTCTCACAAAACACACCTTAGTTAATACAAAAATTTGCAAAAGAAGTGGAAAAGTTGTACTTTTACATTTTTAACTTTTTGGAATATAACTAATTATTTTTTATTAAGAGAATAAAATCAATTGTTTGATATTGGACTTTTTCTACATTTCTCACACAAATCAACCACATGCATTTATGCATAATTTTAGTGAGATGGAGAAAATTATTATCATTTTACATATATACTTTTTAAAAATTATTGTTATGCTTTATAATTAAAAAATTTAGGATCCACAAAAGAGATGATATAATTTTTTTGTCATTATTTTTACATACATACATACATGCATACATACATACATGCAAAAATGTTTGGGGGGGGCCGGGCACCCCCTAGTCCCCTTATTGGCTCCACCACTGCTAAGCCCCATGGCAATGCATATTCTGTAGGCCAATTAGAACAATGCTCACTATTTTTACCCAAGTGGCCTTCTTGGTCATCATGTAAACATATGTATATTGGTCCAACCATCACACACATATTCAAATAAAATCTCACTTGGCAAGGAAGGCAATGGCCAAAACCTTATATTGAGCCAAATTAAAGCTTGTGCATAATTACATGTACACTTGATGCACCTGGTTCCCTTTTCATGTGTCTAAACTTTCACACCATGTCAAACTCACATTCTACCTGTGTCCTACTATGCCCTAGAGGTTTTAAACCCTATAATACACTTAAACCTTCATAGGAAAATAGGTTTGAGAAATTAAATCTATTCTAAGTTTGCAGTTAGGGATTTTATACTTAACTAAGTAAAATTGACCATATGAACAGTACACAACAAAATCAGCCAATTTTGACAGGCTATAATTCTAGCTATAAGGCACTAAATCTAGTGATTCAAAAGCCAAATTCTTCATCTTGAATAGTACTAGGTTTTGTCAATATTTCAAAGCTAAATTCAACTTGTTACCCACTCTGGGGTAGTCCAGTTATGGTGCCAAAACTGTACATTTAAACTCCCAGGATTGGTAATGTTCTGTAAGCCATCAGGACACTACCCTTAGTGTGCATACCCAAGTGCCCTCTTGGGCACTATGTAAACACATGCATATTGGTCCAACCATCACACAAATATTCACATTTCATGCACACCATGGCAGCTAAGAAGGAAAACACTAGCACAAGTCTTAGTTTTGGCTTCCACACATTAGGCAATCCTGTTAAGTTCTAATGACCAGCTACTGCACCTGTAACTTCCACTAATAAACTGCATCATTCTAGCCACATACCCCCATGTTTTCTTTGCTCCATTATCAAGTAGAGACTTAGAGAAAACCAAATAATTTTGTTTTACATCAATAGCCTACCTATGGACCAAGTTATGGATTTTTTAAGTTGGTTACAAAATTCTGATGAAATAAACAGTAACTCAGCCAACTTTGCAACGTCATTTATTTGGCTACAGGGCTCTAAATCCAGAAATTCAAAATCCCAGTTAACCCTCTAGATGTTATCTAGGTGTGGTAAAAATTTCATAGCAAGATTCATTCTACACAGGGAGATATTAAACTTTAGGTCCAGAGTCAAAATTCTGGCAACTTTTGGACCATTTTGTCCATACAATTTTTCCAAACCATGCAAACACTTCATTCAAAAGGGGAAAACCCTCCAAGGCTATCCCATATATGTCCATTACACATAGGAATTATATTCCCTCTCTTTTAACAACTTTATGTGGGCAAAACAGAATTTACAAGTAAGCAGCCCATCATTCACACTTAGGCAGTTTTGCACCACATCACTTACATAGCCAAAACATTACTCAAATGTTCACATACTTGTCTCATTTTACATACACTACACGTACATGCATACATGCACTAAAAAATGGTCTTAACTCAGCTAAATACGCACCCTAGGTTACAGGAGGTCCTGAGATACAATGGACTCCAAAAATAGGATGCTGGAGAGCTGCTGCACAACACAATAAGTACCACCATTAAAAATACCAAATGTGCTCCTAAAATCACCAAAATTTCCAGATCATAACTAGACATATGGACGTTCATGTACCTGAAATTTCAGATCAAAAATCAAACCAAGAATGTCAGTTTGAATGTGATCTTTCTACTGGACCTGAAATGACAGAATTGAGGGGAGTAAGTTTCATTGAGAAACTTAGTAAGGGTAGCACTTGGATTCAATAGGCAATGTAACCATCATTAAAACCTGCATCCAAAGACACTAAAACAAAAAAACCACAATGCATATATACAAGATATAGCAACAAAATGCAGCAGCCAAACACAAACAATAAACACATGAAATGTGGCAGCAACATATACCATAGGTTAGTCCATAAAACACATAATAAACATAACCAAATCACTATGGCAGCCCTCCTCAAGCTAATGCTTGGTCGTAGGAGGATTTTAAAACTAGTTAATACTAACTTTTGGGCTCTAGAAACCCAGAAATTCGCTGCCATCACTGTGCACTTCACACTAGGTCACAAAACCTTCAATAAGTGCACTCCCCTTACTAAGCTTGGTTCATCAAGCACATGGCTCTCTTCCAAGCTTAGCCCTAGCTCCATGGATGTTTGAAAATTGCAGAAAACAACCCATGAGAGCAAGAGAACCCTTACCTTGATGGGTATGTTGAAATTGGAGCTTGATCCTAGGTGCACTCAAGTAATAGCACCAAATAGCTTCCAATTGTGCTTCCTTGACTTCAATTGCAAGTACTTTTGAGTTTGAAGGTATGGTGGCTATGGAGGAAGTGTGGAGGAGAGGGCTGGCTTTCTTTTTGCTGGTGGTGGCTGAAATTTAGAGAAGCAAAGGTGGTCTTGACTACTTAAATAGTCAAAAGTACACTAAACACACTTAAGTAGTCTTAACCTTGTCTTATGTCATTTTCCTTACTACATGACTATGGTTTCTTAGTCTTAATCTCTTGGCCCACATTTGATGATCCTTATCTTCCTTTAGCAGCCCTCCTTATGTGGGATAACCCCACAAAACTTCCATTTGACTTAAGTCATAGACATACACATCTTAAGGCCTACATTAGAACACTTAGGTTCTTTATGCCTTTTTGTGTTTTCTTTGTCCTTAGTTGTCTTCCATAAGCAATTTGGTCCTCCAATAGCACTTTCATACCATTCATATCCTTCCCATAACTCTCCAAATCTCTTTTGTGAAAGTTTTGCAATTGAGTACCCGAATTTCCTAAATCTTACAAAAAAGTCCATAGGTTGCTTGACAAACAAGCAATCCTTAAGGCTTTTCTTGGGGACCAAGTTACCAACTTGGAACACTTTTAAGGAGGTGTTGATCATACCTTTCCCCCACCCCCCACACTACAATCACTATGGTGAGAATTAGACAATATAATGGTTTTTAGCCATTATGACACACTTGTAATTCTCCCATTTTGTGAGGTGGTAACACAACTTGTATAGGAAATGATGCCCTCTATACTACAGGGTGTCAAAAATTAGCAACAATTTCCCATAATGCCTATAAAAAATTTCCAAATAAATCATCCACTTCACTTTTAAGTGCAAAACCAGATTGGGAAGATTAATACATGTATTAAACACCAATTATTCTGAATTTAGAGACATTCCATAAGCATTGAGCATAATTTTCTTTAAAACATCCCATGAGTTGAACAATGGACAGAGTTGAACATACAAGCTCAAACATCACTTCATTGCCTCATATATCATCCATACAACATCCATAATGTATGTACATGCATAGATGCATCATAAATATGTACTACCTTGGTTAGGTATGTACACTAGCTTCTTGGAGAGCCTTATAAACATAATGCACTCTAAAAACTTCAAAAGGTAGTTGCTACATAAGGCAAAAAGTACCAACACTAAAATTAGCAAATATGCTCCAAATATCATGAAACACTCAAGTTTAATACTATACATATTAAAGTTCATGTTCCCAAAATTTCATAGAAAAATGCAAACTACAAGTATTAGGTTGATTTGCTTTCTTTCAAGTGTTCCTAAAAATGGACAGAAAGGGGGATAAGTTCCTTTGAAGAACTTAGTAAGGGCTTATCATTAAAATCTTTAATTCCATCCATATACCTGAAATAAAAAGACACTAAAAAAAAACATAGAACATATACATAGATATAACCATCCAATCACCCAAAGAAACAAAGCAACAAACATATATAATGCAGGTAGCAATAACAAATTAGGGTTAGTCCATAAACATTCACATAATCAATATGTAATCACTATGGCTGGCTTCCTCAAGCTAAAACTTGATTTTAAGAGGTGATTAGGTCTTAGTTAGTACTAACTTGGGCTCCAGAAACCCTTTCATAAGCTGCCATCTTTGTGCTTGAAAAACAATAGGGTTGAAACCTTGTTCATGCACTCCCTCTTAACCTATACTTGGTTCATAGAGCTTTTTGCTCTCTTCCAAGCAAAGTCTTAGCTCCATGGATGTTTGATCATCATCTTAGAATAGTAAACAACCATGAAGCATGAAGATAAACCCTTACCTTAGCTCTGAAAACTCATGGTAAAGCTCAATAAACCTGAAAACTTTGTGCTCTTTGTTGAATTCTCTTGCTTTCTCTTCCTTTGTTTTGATTTGTTAAGCTATGGTGGCTATGGAGGGCTATGGAAGAGCTCAAGGAAGAACCCTAGATATTGGGGGCGAATATGGAGGAAAAAATGACTAAACTGGCCAAAAAATGAAGATTTTTCTTCATTTATTCATCATTTTGACTTATGTCGAAAATATCTCATGGTATAATTGAAATTTTTGCAACTTCAAGCCCACGCTTGGACATGTTTTGCCTAGAAAAATGGGGAGGGAAAGTGACAAATTTTGACCTCTTTTAACCTTGTCAAAATCATTATAACTTTAGACAAAATGTTTGACACTTAAGCACCTTAGTTGCCATTATGTCATAAATGGCAAACTTTGCCTCTTTGAGCATTTTGGTCCCCAACAATATCTTTAATTCCATCCATGTCCTTTCTTCAAAATTCCATCCATGTCTTTCCATAGCCAACTTTAGAAATTTGTGCAATTAAGTACCCAACCTTTGTAACCTTACAATTTAGTCCATAGGCTACTTGAAAATTAGGCAATGTATTAATGCTTTCTTAAGGAGCAAACTATCATTGTATGTGCCACTTAAGGGAGTTTGTATTGAATACTTTACACTTCACAATTCATACACTATGGTGAAAATTAAAGCATATAAGTTTAGGTCCTTATGTTGTAATTGTCCCATTTTGTGAAGGTGTAGCAACTTTCGTATTTCTTTTGTTGATATGGTGGCCATTGGCTTAACTTCGACCCACTTGGTTAAATAATCAACTACTACTATGCAGTACTTGACTTCATCTATGGCCGTAGGTAAGGGCCCTATAAGATCGATGCCCTACACTACAAATGGACAAGGATAGCTTGCTGAAGTTGCGACTTCAAACGGCACCCATTGCACTAGAGTGTGAAGTTGAAACTTGTTGCAACCTTTAACCAGGGCTCATACATCTTTACAAATAGTTGGCAAAAAATAACCTTACTGAAGAAGGACTCCCGTAAGTGCATCGGTTCTGATATGGGACACACATTCCTTCGTGCAACTTCTTCATTACTTCTTCTACCTTCTCATCCCCAATACACTTTTGCAATAGATTGCAATAGCCTTGCCAACATAGTTCTTCACCTAGGAGGAAGTGTCTTCCTAATCTTTATCTTACTCTTGTCACTTCCTGAGGGTAAGCCTTACAAGGCTATCCCATAATGTCTAATACACATGGGAAAACATTCTCTTGCATTTAACAACAATATGTAGCCAAAACATAATTTACAAGTAAGCAACCTATCATTCACACTTAGGCAGCTTTGCACCGCATCATGTACATAGCCAAAACATTGCTCAAATGTTCACATACTTGTCTCATTTTACATACACTACATGTACATGCATACATGCACTCCATAATGGTCTTAACTCAGCTAAATACACAACCTAAGTTACAAGAGTGCCTGAGACACAATGGACTCCAGAACAGGATGCTGGACAACTACTACATAACACAATAAGCACCACCATTAAAAATACAAAATGTACTCCTAAAATCACCAAACTTTCCAGATCATAACTAGACATATGGATGTTTAAGTACCTAAAAATTCAAAGTAAAACTCAAACTACAAAGGTTAGTTTGAAGGTGATCTCTCAGTTGGACCTGAAATGGCAACCAAATGCAGCAGCAATTCACAACAATTAAACACATGAAATGCAAAAATAATATAAACTATATTAGTCCATAAAACACATAATAAACATAACCAAATCACTATGGTAGCTCTCTTCAAGCTAATTCTTGGTCTTAGGAGAATTTTAATACTAGTTAGTACTAACTTTAGGATCTAGAAACCCTCACTTCACAGCCAGCTTTTTGCATTTCACACTAGGTCACAAAACCTTGAACAAGTGCACTGCCTTCACTAATCTTGTTTCTTGAGGCTCATGGCTCTCTTCCAAGCTCTTCCCTAGCTCCACGGTTGCTTGAAAATTCAGAGAACAACCCATGAGAGCAAAAGAACCTTTACGTTGTTGGATATGCTGAAATTGGAGCTTGATCCTAGGTGCACTCAAGTCTTAGCACCACATAGCTTCCAATTGCCCTTTCAAGCTTTCAATTTCAATCAATTGCAAATTTGAAGGTGTGGTGGCTGTTGAGGAAGTGTGGCTGTGTTTTTGGGCTAGAAGAGACCGAAAATGGGAGAGAGATAAGTGAGTTGGCCACTTAAATGGGCTTAAATGAGCTTAAGGGCACAAAACACACTAAACAAACTTAACCTTGTTTTATGTCATTTTCCTTCTTACTAATTTTGGTTTCTTTGTCTTAAACTCATTAGTCCACATGCACCCAAAATTTTTAACCCATTTACAAGCCATAACTAGCCTCCCCTAGGTGGGATAACCCCATAACTTTACCCTTTGACTTAAGTTAAAAGCTTGAACACCTTAAGGTTTACACTAAGACATTTAGGTCCTTAATGCCTTTAGTGTTTCCTTTGCCCAAACTTGTCTTCCATGAGCAATTTGGTCCTCCAATAGCACTTTCATACCATTCATATCCTTCTTATAACTCTCTAAATCTTTTTTCTGAAAGTTTAGAAATTGAATACCCGAATATCCAAAATCTTACAAAAAAATCCACAGGTTGCTTGACAAACAAGCAATTCTTAAGGCTTTTCTTGGGGGCCAAGTTACCAACTGATGCCCGACGGCATCCTTATTGTATGACATGCCGGCCTGAGGGAGAGACTTCTTGTGTGAAGGTGCCTGAATGAGAGACTTCCGGTAGCATGGTGTCTACAAGACTTTAACGAACAGGGGTTAGAGACTCCCCGGAATGTGTTTCCGGGGGAAGAGCCTCCAACGCCCAAGTCAGTATTTGAGAGTAAGAGTTGTAAGGAGCAAAGAGTGGGGAATAGCCAGAGTTTTGTCTCTTTTCTTACCAAGGTCCTTCCTAAGTATTTATAGGAGGGTGGAGGGAAGAGGCCGTTTGACACAGCCTGTTCAGATCGGGACACGTGTTCGGTCAGATTTAATCTGTACCCTCGGAATAGGTATCTCCAGCTGGCCGTAGACCGTTCCGGCCAGAGGGCAGGGGTGTGTGCGGGGTCTCTCTGTCAGAGGCTCCTTAACCGTTTTTGTCATATCTTCGCAAGACACCTTCAAAGAATGAGACCCCTTTGGGGTATAAGGCTCCTTCGAAATAGGAGGCCCCCTTCGGCTCAATATAGCCACCAAGGGCTATTAGGAGAGGCCCTTCGGCAGAGTGGGGCACATTTGGAAAGCGTTTTTCCTTGCCGAGGATGGTGATATACTTTCCCAAACTTGGTGAGTTCGCTATTCCGAAGGTGGTAGTATATAATTTTCCGAGGTCGATTCTGTTACTTATCGAGGGTGGTTGTCGTTCACCAGGTTGGTGATAGGCTTTCCCTGAGGATGGTTTTTGGCTAAGTGATCTGGAGATTTCGGGGATCATGGCCCCTCGGTTATAAAGTGGTGTTCTTCTCGTGGATGGTAAGGGCCCCCACTTTCCCGAGGTTGGTCACTCATGTTTCCCGAGGGTGGTGCTTCTCAGATCACTTTGGGAATTCTAGAAGCATTGATAGCCCTTTGGCTATCACCAACCTGGAACATTTTTAAGGAGGTGTTGATCATGCCTTTTACCCCCCACACTTCAATCATTATGGTGAGAATTATACAATATAATGGTTTTTTAGCCATTATGCCGCACTTGTAATTCTCCGGTTGTTGTGAGGTGGTAACACCAACACTTGCCATTAATAGAATTTTCATATAACAATAGGTATCAGAACACCATTAGCATGGCACCATTTGAAGCATTTTATTGAAGAAGGTGCATGACACCCCACTGTTGGGTGGAAGCTTCAGACAGGCTAGAGTTGGGTCCTAAAATCATTGAGAAAACTACTATTGAGATCAATAAAATTTAAGAAAGATTGAAAGCAGCCAATGAAAGAACTACAGCCTATGTGAATAAAAGAAGGAGATACTTGGAGCTTGAGCTTGGTGACAACGTTTGGCTAAAAGTTGCACCAACTAAAGGCACTATCAGATTTGGTAGAAGATCCAAGTTAGCTCCAAGGTATAGAGGTTCTTATGAGATCTTGGACAGAGTTAGCAAGGTAGCATATAGGTTAGCTCTACCGCCAAGCATGTCAAGTGTTCATAATGTATTCCACATCAATCTACCTAAGAAGTGTCTATTAGACATAAAGCATGCTATTGCAAATGAAGACATACAGTTGGAACCTAACTTGGCACATGAAGAGAAACCTATAACTATCGTAGCCAAGGGAACTAGAAAGTTAAGGAACAATCTCATTCCCATGGTTAAAGTTCAGTGGTCACACCTCTCTGAAAGTGAAGTAACCCGAGAAACTGAGAAAGACCTTACAAAAAGGTATTCTACAAAATACCCGAAGCTAAAGACAATTTTGGAGGACCAAAATTTTTAAGGGGGGAGGATTCTTACTACCTCACAAAAATGAGAGAATTACAAAGTCTAGCATAATGGTCAAGACCCATTATATTTTGTAATTCTCACCATAGTGATTGAAGTATGAGGGGTAAAAGGTATGATCAACACCTCCTTAAAAGTGTTATAAGATGGTAACTTGGCCTCCAAGAAAAGCCTTAATGATTGCTTGTTTGTCAAGTAACCTATTTTGGAAGTTCAGGTACTTAATTGTAAAACTCTGAAGAAAGAGCTTTGACTAGTTATGGGCAGGACATAAATGGTAATAAAGTGCTATTGGAGAACCAAATTGCTTATAGCAGACAAGTTTGGAAAAAGGAAACACTAAAGGTATTAAGGACCTAAATGTCCTAGTGTAAACCTTAAGATGTTCAAGCTTTTGACTTAAGTCAATGGGTGAAATTGTAGAGTTATCCCATCATGGGGGAGGTCGGCTATGGCTTGAAAAATGGTAAAAAATGTGTGCAAAATGTGTACCAATGAGTTTAAGACAAAGAAACCATGGTTAGTGAGAAGGAAAATGACATAAAGCATGATTAAGGCTAATAAAGGTATTTAGTGCCGTAAAGCCAATTCAAGAAGCCAAACTCAAATTTGCCCCTTTATATTCAACCCAACCAGCCATCACCCACCTCCACACTTCCTCCTCCTCCATAGCCACCATACCTCCAAGCTTGAAGCTAGAAGCAATTGAAAGCAAGAAAGCGCAATTGGAAGTTACTTGGTCCTAAGACTTTAGTTTACCTAGGATCAAGCTCCATTTTCGGCATACACTCAAGGTAAAGAGTTCTCTTTCTCTCATGGAATGTTTACTATGTTTCTTAGTATCCATAGAGCTAGGGCTAAGTTTGGATGAGAGCCAAGTGCTTGATGAACCAAGTGTAGTGAGGGGAGTACACTTAGTGAAGGTTTTGTGACTTTGTGTGAAGTGCACAGTGATGGTAGAGAATTTAAGGGTTTCTAGAGCCCAGAGTTAGTACTAACTAGTGTTAAAAATCTCCTAAGGCCAAGCTTATGATTGAGGAGATTGAGGAGGGCAGCTATAGTGATTTACTTATGTTTATTGCATGTTTCATGGACTAACCAATGCATATTGTTGCTACCATTTCATGTGTTTGATGTTTGTGTTTGGCTGCTGCATTTGAAGGCTCTTTGTTGGATATATGTATTGCATTTCTTGTGTTTTAGTGTTTTTGAATGACAGTGATATCAAGGGTTACATTACCTTAAGACTATAAGTGTTCTCCTTACTAAGTTTCACAATGAAACTTACTCCCCTCAAATCTGCCCATTTAAGGTCTAGCAAAAAGATCACATTCAAACTAGTGTTTTTGGTTTTATGTTTTATCTAAAATTTCAGGAATTTGAACTTTTGTGTATTTATTTGTGACCTAGAAAGTTTTATTATTTTAGGAGCACATTTGGTATTTTTAGTGATGGTGCTTATTGTGTTACGCAGCAGCTGTCCAGCATCCTGTTTCTAGAGTACATTCTGTGTAAAGCGCTCCTGTAACTTGGGTGCATGTTTTAGCTGAGTTAAGACCATGATGTAGTGCATGGATTCATGTACATGTAAGACATGTAAAGTTGAAACAAGTATGTGAACATTTGGGGACTGTTTTGCTTTGTATGTGATTGTGGTGCCCAAGCTGTCTAAGTGTTAATGATAGGCTGCTTGTTTGTAAATGTTGTTTCGGTGAAATAATATTGCTAGATGCAAGAGCATGTAATTTCTATGTGTATTGTACAAGTATGGGATAGCCTTGGAGGGCTTACCCCCTGTGAATGAAGTGTTTGCACACCTATGAAATTTCATATGGGCAAAAAGGTCATAAAGTGACCAAAATTATGACTCTACACTCAAAGTTTTATATCTCCCTATGTAGATTGAATCTTGGTATGAAATTTTGACCATGCATAGAGAACATCTAGAGGTATAACTGGGATTTCAAATTTTTTCATTTAGAGCCCTGTAACAAAAGTTATGATGTTGCAAAGTTGGCTGAGTTACTATTCATTTGGTTAGAATTTTGTAACCAAATTAAAAAATCCATAACTTGGCCCATAGGTGGGCTATTGATGTAAAACCAAATTATCTAGTTTTTTGTAGGAATTTTTAGGTGCAGTAGCTAGTTACCTAAACCTAACAAGATTGCCTAATGTGTGCCAGCCAAGATTAAGAGTTGTGGTAGTGTTTTCCTTCCTTGCTGCCATGGTGCCATGGTGTGCATAAAATGTGAATATGTGCATAATGGTTGGACCAATATGCATGCATTTACATAGTGCCCAAGAGGGGTCACTTGGGTATGCATACTAAAGGTATTGTTCTGATGGCCCTAGAACACACCAACCCTGGGAGTTTTAAATGCACAATTTTGGCACCATAACTGACACAGCCGTCCTTGGCCTCTGCCCAGGAGACCTGTGAGAGCTAGTCTCACGGTGGATTGCAATTGGCTAGTTGTATATGCGTGCGAATTAAAACTCTATGATGTTAGTTGATTAACTTAGAATATGCAAGATGCATGCTCTTAATGCTTTGACTTAGATTAACAAAAACCATAAAACATTGATTTGACCAAGAGATTTCCATAGAAAATAAGTTCAAACAGCCAAAGCATACAAAATCAACATTTATGTGAGTTTGCTACACATAACATGTTACCACTCTAAGTATTTAAATACAGTGATTAATTTTAGTGAGATCAAGCCCCAGACAGTCCATGTCGTGGAGGCCAAGCAGAACATGTTCACTATGTTTAACTAAGTGGCCTTCTTGGACATTATGCAAATATGTGTATATTGGTGCAACCATCACACACATATTGACATACAATTTAATCTAGAAGTAATGATGATAATGACATTCTTTATTCCTGGCCAATATAAAATTTGAGTAAAATCCTCAAGTGCATGTACCATCATATGCACACATGATGCTATCGGTGTGCATCCTTTTTTTTTTTTTCAAACTCCCACACTGTGTCCAACTCAAATTCTACCCATGTTCTCCAATGACCTAAAGGTTTTAAACCATTTAATACCCTTAAAAATTGATAGGGAAACACGTTTGAGACATTAAATCCATCTAAGTTTACAATTATGGATCTTACACTTAACCGGGTACAAAAGACCATATGAACAGTACTCAGCAAAATCAGCCAATTTTGACAGCCCATAACTCCGGCTACAGGGCACCAAATCCAGTGATTCAAAAGCCAAGTTATTCCTCTTGAATCTTTCTAAGTGTGGTGAAAATTTCATAGCCAAATCCTTTATGTACAGAAAGTTATGGCTGCTGGAGTACAGGATACCAAATTTTAGCCACTATTGACCATTATGCCCATACAAAATTTCATAATATTCATACACTTCATTTCCAGGTGCAAAACCCACTTGTTAGTGTCCATATATGTCTTACACACATGGGAAAGCCATTCCCATGAATTTAGAGTCCTTCTAACCATCATTCATAAAAATGCCATCAAAAACAGCCCATAAACACCATATGGACAGCATTGTATACACACTTCAAACCACGCTCCATTGATCCATATATCCTTCTCACACTACACATACAACATACCCAGATTATTTACATGCATTGATGCACCACATACATGACAATAACTTAGTTAATACGTACACTAAGCACTCCAGAAACTTGAAGGGACCAGCTGCTGCGTAAGGCAGAAAGTACCATTACTAAAAATAGCTAATGTGCTCAAACAATCATGAAACTTTCCAGTTTACAACTGAACATATGGGAGTTAATATACCTGAAATTTCACAGAGAAATTCACACGATAGCTATTATTTTGATTGCTCTCTTTCAGGTGCTCCTGAAATGGACAGAAAGGGGGTAAGTCTCTTTGAAGAAACTTAGTAAGGGCTTATCATTAGAAACTTGAATTCCCATAAACATACCTGAAATCCAAAGACATAAAGACACAAAAACAAAGCACATATACAAAAATATAGCCATCCAAATACACAAACAAACAGATCACAATCAAATGCAATGCTGGCAGCAATACATCATTAGGGTTAGTCCATAAACAATCAAATAAACAATATGTAATCACTATGGCAGCCCTCCTCAAGCTAATGCTTGGTATTATGAGGTTAATTGGTCTTAGTTAGTACTAACTTGGGCTCTAGAAACCCCTGTAAAAGCTTCCATCTTAGTGCATGAAAAACAGTAAGGCTGGAACCTTGTTCATGCACTCCCTCTTAACCCATACTTGGTTCCTTGAGCTTTTTGCTCTCTTCCAAGCATGGTCTTAGCTTCATGGATGCTTGATTATCATCTTAAGACAGTAAAAAACCATGAAACATGAAGATAAAACCCTTACCTAAGCTGTGAAAGCTGAAATCTTCCAGAGATACACAACAAACCCAAAATTTAGGGTTTTTCTAGTTCCTGGTGCATCCGATTGCCTTCCTTTTTTATTTCTTGAGAGCTTAAGCTGTGGTGTCAATGGAAGCCTATGGAGGAGCTAAGGAAGAAGGCTGGGGCTGGTTATGGCCGAAATGGCCAAGGGAAGGCAAGAAATCAAGATATTTTGCTTGATTTAATTAGTTTAACCTTAACCTTTAGTTAGGTCACTATAAGTATGCCTTAAACAAGGACCTTTTGGCTAATCTTTAGCCCACATTTTTGACCTTAGAACCTGGAAATAAAGGCTGGGATAATCCTAGAAATGGCCATCTTTGACTCTTGTCAAAAGTTATCCCATCCTTAAGTTATTTTTGAGAACAATTGTACACCTAGTTGTCCTAGGTTCTTGAATCATAGCTTTTGTTTCCTTTATGTAATTGAGCCTCCAAAAAATTGCTTCCATACAATTCAAATCCTTCCAAATCTCTCTTTTAGAGTTGTACAATTGAGTACCCAAGTCTTGAAATCTTGCAATAAGACCCATAGATCATTTGTAAAACAAGCAATCCTTTAGGGCTTCCTTTAGTACCAAGTAACCATTGTAATCTTTTAGGGAGGTGTACATTTTTCACTTTACCCCTCACATTTCATTCACTATGGTGAAAATTATGCTATATAATGGTTTATAACCATTATGCGTTTATACTGTAATTTTCCCATTTGTTGAGGTGGTAACGTAACAACTATGTGGGAGCATTCATACATAAAGTAGACTAATGCCCTCACCCAAGAGTAACCCTAGAGTCTAGGACTCCCTAAAACATAGACAATGAAGGTAGTTAAGAGTACTATATATACAAGCCTCAACTGAGATCTTCTTAAACTAACTCCCACCTTGGATGCAAGTCCCAATGGCGAGTCACAAAATTCCTTGTCCAAGTGCTACTAGGCTTTACAACCAAAGGAAGACTCTAGTTAGTACTATTACTTGACCAACAAGTTACCTATATAGGCTAAAATCATAAAGATTCTCAAGTACAATACCTGCACAAAATCTAACTATGGCAACAACCCTTAACGGTTACCTGGTCCAACAAGTTAAGAATCTGCACAACATAACTAAGGAGTGAGAGCTTAAACATTTTTAGTAAGGGTCTTCAATGTACCTGCAAGAAAATTACTAAGGACTTAACATATGATAACATATGTAACCTGCTGTGAGCTCTTACAGCTTAAGGGTCTGATATATATGTGCACATATAACTAGGTCCCTTGAGACCTCTCCTCACCTAGTCCTCGAACCATAAGGCATAGCCTTGTCCTCTAGCAAGCTTAGCTTGCCAGCCTAACTAGTGATAAAATCACCAGTTGAACCTCTCATATTTATGTTGTACAAGGATATTATGGTGGGACTATTGTAGACTAGGCCATAAAGACCTTGTAGACTAGGTGCACTAAGGTTTCACCTTGCAACCTCATGGCTAGCGGCACGGCTAGGTCGCCAAGGGTTCTAAACCTTCCACCCAAGCTACTGGTATTTAGTTGTGATCCTTAGTAAACTAGTTTTCTTGCTTATGGTACAAGTCACCATAAAACTTTATAAAACTCAAGAAAACTCCTAGGTCTTGAAGGACTTTTGGAAGTCTCAGAGTACCCGTAGAATACTTAGACCCTAAAGTACCCTAAGAACCCTCTTAGGTCTCCCCTCGACCTTCCTAGCAAAACTTGGAAAATTCAGCAAACATGCCCGTGGCGACACGTCGACAACTGTGGCGATGTGTCGCCACAGTTGGTAATGTTCTGCCAACTTTTCTAGTATTGGCGACGCATCATGGACAATGGTACCAAACTGGCGACGCGTGGCCAATCTGCGAATCTGCAGAATTTTCAGAGATTTTGTTGCTATGAACTTTGCACACTTACCAAACATATCAACCATGCTTGGTTAGCCTCCAAACTTCACATACATGCAAAACATGTTGCATAGATCACAACCAACTACCACAAGCCAATCTATGATGCATTATAACATCATTCTAATCATCACAAACCTTATAGTCCACCATGATTCAACCTTGTTCACTAACTAATGCTATTGCTAGAATTACTCAAATTCTTCAAGCAACCTCATTCCAATAGCATTAATTGAACTTAAAAACATAACTCCCTTAGCTCAACTTCAAGTAACAAGCAAGAATCAAGCACTCTTCCAATCCACTAAGCTCGCCAAAGCACCACCTAAGTTCCAAGCAAAACATAGGCACCCAACATCAAATTCTTGCTTTCTAACCAAAACCCAAGCTCCTAAATAACCAATAAACATGAATTCCATCAAGAACACATTGTTTACCTCGTACTAAAAATAGGGGATGGGAGAAAACATGCTTCTAAGCTCCAAAACCATGGTTTTATGCTTGAAATGAGCTCCCAAAGGCATATATACTTATGATGGCTTCTCTTTTCACGAAGAAACTTTGATTTCAAGCTCAATTGGATGGAAAAATAAGGGTGGAGAGAATGATCTCGGGTTTATGGCAGCCACCCTTCACTTTACCCTCTTATAACCCTTGCTTAACATAAAAGCCACCAAAGTATTAGACTCGATATACTTAAGCCCCATCTTTTGGTAACCTTAGCTATCCTTAATTAATCGTTGTTTATTTGAAAAAGTTTGGGTTAAGTTGAAAGTTAAGTTATAAAACTTCATTTTAGCCACTCGGGACCTAACCCGGCTATTCAAGATGCAAAATTACCATTTTGCCCCTAAACCTCATTTAGTGCCTTAACTTTCTCGGAACTTAGTGAACTTTGCTAAAATCTTCTATTCTTTCTATGTAAACTTAAATTAAGGTTCCAACTTACTTTAGAGCACTTTACCTTCCTCAAGCATGCTTCCCACTAGTAGGGCCATAACAATAATTGGACTGCTGTGGAGTAGGTAACAGATGCCACTACATAGAGCATTGAGTCACTACTAAAAACACATGCATTTTTCCAATGGAGCATTAGAAAAATAGGAGATGATTGTCCAACTGTCAAGTGTTAGAAATTTTGAAGAAAATTTTTTTCCAAATGGCCTAGCTATTGGAAATTTCCAATGTGTTAAGCCATTGGAAAGTTTCCAATAGCCTAATCGTCAGACATTTTAGAATTTCAACAGCATCAAAGTCATTGGAAAAGGGTGCTTTTTAATTAATAAAATTTCAAATTTTATAAGTTAAAGTAACATTTTTAAAACATTTTTTAACAAATAATAATAATAATAATAATAATAATAATAATAATAATAATAATAATAATAATAATAATAATAATAATATATGTTGTATGATATGTATAGTATATCATTCACTTATATATGATGCATATACCATATATTTATATATATTCATATGATAATATAAATATATATTATCATATATATGACATATTAATTTAAATATATGCCATATATATTAAAGTATCATATATATGATGTATATATCTTATATTTGTGTATCATATATAAAAATTTATATATTACATACATCATATAAAAGGCTATATCATATAACACAAGCCATATAACACTGCTTATAAAAACCGTATCCTAGCCCATATAAAAACCGCCATCTCTCATCTAACATCAGTCCCCCTAACTTCTCCCTCTCATCTCTTATCTCTCATCTCTTATTCAGAAAAATCTCAAATCCCTCTTATCTCCTCTTTCTCCTCACTTACCTTACCCTTAGTCCTTACCCACCCCGCTGCCTCCTCATTGATGACATCGATCTCCTCTTCAGGCTCACCTTCTCCTCAACGCCTCTTTGCCTCGTTGCCTCACCCGATGCCTCCTTCCATCCTCATTGTTTGCGATTCGCCTCCTCATTATCTCCTCACCTCTTAAATGATTTTGAGTTTGATTTTATTTTTTATTTTGTGTTTGATTTTTGTAGATTCGGATATGAGTTTGGTGCGTCATTTTGTGGATTTAGTTGTGAGCTTGTAGATCGAGTTGTGAGTCTTTTTTTTTTAATCATGTTGATTTTGTATTTAATCTTTTTTTATTAAAGATCTAATTTTGATTTTCTGAATTTTGTATCTGATTTTGAATTTGTAGTGATTTTTTAGTTTTTGTGATTTTTTGAATTTTCAATAAATTTTAGTAAAATATAAGTATAGTAGTTTAATTTTTTTTTACTAATATAATCTTAGTAAATATAATTCTAGTAATATGATTTTAGTAAATATAATTTTTAGTGAATATAAAATATAAAATATAAAATATTTTTTTAGTAAATATAAAATATGATTTTAGTAATACATCAAATATATTACCAGAAGTTATATATATTTTTTATTATTTTTTAAACAATTTTTTCCAATAGCTTGACCCCTAGAAATTACCATTGGCTTGAGTCATTGATATTTTTTGAACAGTGTTAACCATTGGAATTTTCTATTAACTTGAATTGTTGGCGTATTTTCGAAGGGCTAAAGCTGTTGAAAAACCATTCAATTGTTAGAAATACATCTACAAGGTTGGCCTATTGGAAATTTCCAAAGATTTATTTTCCGATGAAATACAAACGGCCAACTCTTGGGTCGTTAAATTTTTTTTTTCCCAACGCTTGATTTGCCAATGCATTTGTTTCCAATGGCCTCGCATTAGAAAATCAAAATTTCCGATACAAGCTATTAGAAATGACTGTTAGAAATTTTGATTTTTTTACTAGTAAGTTGAAGACCCTATACATGATGATAGCATCCTCTGCTTGGATGTAGTGGTAAGTCCTAGTATAAAACTCATCTAAGAATTTAATAACAATATTGATATTGCTTACCTCTAACTCCTCTAAAATTCTTTCCATCCTTTACCGATTCTCTAACAGATCTACCATTCCTCTAGCCGTGAAAGTTGGCCTGGTCATGTCTCGCTAATAGCTTACTGTCCCTTCGTCTAGTATTTGGTGAAGAACCGTTCGAATTTCTTGATGCAGTTGTTCTCACAGCACCTCAAATAAAGTGTGATTAAAAGCATTAAACTACTCGTTTACTATTATAGTGGGAGCCTTCTCTTGTATCGAGTCATGAGATAGGGAGCCAAACTTTTTTCCTGGCCTTGGACTATTAGTGGGGCCTCTCAAAATTGATAGGATGGAACCTCTCCACCCACCTCGTGGAATCGTCTCTCGCTTTTTCCTAGTTAGTTTCAATTTTTAGACATGATTTTCTACTCTCAACCATGGTTCATTTCCCCACAGGTGGTGCCAAGTTAGTACCCAAAGAGGTTAAGTAGGCTATAAGAGACCTTAAGGATGGCTAAACCTACAATACAATATACGATTAAGAGGCCTTTGATTTTTGTATTCACAAAAAACCCTTTACTACTTAAACCAATACTAGCTCAAGAATAATAGGAAGCTTAAAGATGGTAATCAGAATAAGTACGAGAGTTTCCTCTTGGAGATTTTTATAGGCTGATGTCTTGACCTTGTTGAGGGATGTGGTTTCCACCAAACATTGTAAAATCCAATAACTTGGGATTCCTTCCCCCCTTAGCTATGTCTTTTATACTAAATTATTAATGGTAACCTCTAGCTGGTAGGCCTCTAGACATGTTCCACCAAACTAGACCCTTGAGGAATAATCGAATGTGCCGCCAAAGCTCCATGCTTAAGCCCAATGCGGTATCAAACCTAACATTTATAAATTCATCTAATTTTGAGATGTATTTGTCTAGTTCTAAGATGCATTTATGTAGCTTTCGTATACATTTGTCTAGATTTGATATACATTTATTTCATTTTCATTGTGTATTTACCTTGAATATGCACTTGTTTATCAATAAGATGCCTTTTCTAGGATTAAGATTATCTTGTCTAGATTTTAGATATAATTATTTCACTTTAATTGTTTATTTATTTCAGAGATTCATTTGTCTAGCTCTAATATGAATTTGTTTACTTTTGATAAACATTTTTCCATAATTGAGATACCTTTGTTTTGCTTGATTGTACATCGAATTTCAATATTCATTTTTATATTTCTAAAATGCATGTTTCAAGTACTAATAAACATTTGTCTATGATTGTAATCATTTTGTTTATATTTTAGATATGTTTACCTCACTTTGATTACTTGTTTATTTCTAAAATTTATTTATCTAATTGCTGCGTGTGTGTCATATGTCTTAAAACCATACTCTACTTGCAAGTGCACAAATTGTTTTGTAGTATGGGAGATTGGTTGTTGATCCCATGGGGATTGTAGAGAGCTATGTACAATTACCGAACTTTGCACAATTGATCTTAGCCAAACCAACAATAAGAACAAGAAAATAATCTAAGAACTACCCAAATTTACCTAAATCCTAAATTATCTAATTAGCCAATTGAAATCTAGCAATAGCCTACCTCACAAACTAACACTTTTTAAGAGTTTTCTTAAGTAACTAAGCACACCTCCTATGGTTTTCTAACATGAATTGGGTTAATGGTGAAACAATCCGAAGTTCTAGAACACCTTACTTGCTGGTGTTTAATGTTCCTTGTTTCCTTGCTTTCCCAAGCTAAGAAGTTCCCTTTCTTCCTTAGCATAGCAAGGATTCTCATCTCTAGTACTATCTTAAGAAGAGGCAATATAGGTTCTATCTACCAACACCCTAACACCTGAAACAAGTCTCCTAACAATGCGCCAATGTGCTACCTTCCTTACCTAGGTCCAATTTCCCTCTCATTTTCCCAAGCATAAAGAGAAATCCAAGGCCTTAATTGTTTTTGGCCACCAACCAATCATGTAACATTCAAGAAGAAGGCAAGGAATAAACAAGCATTGAAGAAAGAAACTGGATACCCATTCATGAAATCAAGCATCAACTCCAATATCAAGTCACTACAACCATAGAAAGTGCCAATTAGACTACACCATAGCTAATGGTGAAAGAAGCGTCATTCTTGGATTCAACATAATATCTAATAAATCAAAGAAGAAAGAAAGGAAGAAAATAACCAAAAACCCCTTGTAGACTCAATATCTTGATCTGTAAGGCACTCATAGCTCTTTGTCCAAAAACTAGAACAACCTTAGTTTCTCCAACAGGAGGCTACAAAAGATGAAAACTGTGTTCCTCCACTAAAATGCTTCAAAATGCAAGGCTTGGCCATATCCTCTCCCATTCTCTTCTTTTCTTTAAATAGCATTGAAAGTCAGCAAAAGTTATAGGTCCTTGAGCTCCAAGATTACTTCTTTCAAAATGTGGTTCCCCATCTTGTCCAGATATGAAGTATGATCGCATATTCCTTGGTGCAGTTGCACTTTTGCCTTTTAACAGAAAAAGTGTGGTCCCACTTTTATAGTACGATCGGACCAGATGGTGTCAGGTGTTTTTGGTCTCACTTGAAGTGCGATTGCACTTTTATTGTGTGGCCGTACTTTGTGCTCCTTTTTGCACTCCGTTCCTCTAACTTTTCTATTTCAACCAAATTAGCCCCCAAAGTCTACTCCTTGCTCCAAGCTACCCTTTGATGATGCAATATGACCTACAAAACTAAAAAATGGCACTAAGCACAAGAAAAATATAGTGAAATAGGCATAAATGTAAAGGGAAATATATAAGAACTCATGTGACTATCACACCCTCACACTTAGATACTTATTAGTCCCAAGCAGATACAACTTTTTTCTACAATGAGAAACAACCAAAACACTCAAAGTAACAACCCATGCCCCACCATCAAAGAGAATACAGCCTTGACAAACTTGATTTGGAAGAAAATTGATGGAAGAAAGAAAAATGAAGTCCTTGTTAACAAAGGTAGATGGTACTCCCAAAGTGTTTGCACTCTCTTTTAAATGTGGAGTTACTAAAATTTCTTTGCCTTGTGCTCTTTTCTTATGAATTTTGTAAGGGATTCATGTTTCCTCCACTAAACTTCACAGGTCAGATAGTCTTCCCACATGATTTCAATGGCGCTAGGTTTGGTGAATGTGGAAGTTGGATGAACCCTTTTTAAGGTGGATCTAAAGAAACTAGCAATGTTTGTACACATCATATTGGGCATTAGAGGTTAATTCACACACCCAAGCCCTTCCATTCACTCATTAGTTCTCCATAATCACAATCAACATAACCAATCTCCTAATCAAAAGAATGAGCATAAAGATTATAAAGATTAGTATTGGACTTTATTTACCAAAGATGCTTTACTTTTCATTTTTGCTTTTTTTTTAAAGATTATTTACTTAGCAAGAACATTTTCACTTTCAGCTTGTTTTTACCTTTTTCATCAATAAATAGCAAACTAGTACTGTCCAAAACCAACCTTAAGTTAACGCCATGTTCAACCAAACATTCTACTTCACAAACACAAAAATCATCCACTTTGAAGTACTTGTCAACCCAAAACACACACACAAGAACACCCCCTTGCTTATTCTTTGTCCCACCCCTCACACACACACTTTCACTCCAAGCATTAAATGCCAAAAACAAAATAAGCGTTACCAATTTCAAGGGCAATGAGAGATCAAAGTGAAGTGGGAAAGGGTTTAGTACATGGGTTCTGACAAAAGAAATTGTGCTTAAAAAGGCTCAATGAGGCTCACTAAAGGATAATTCATCGAGTTGGCCATTTGGTAAGTGGGCTTAGCCCTAGATTGCCATCTTCTTCCCTACGTTCACTCACAAAAGGCAAGGATGTATTGATCTTTAAGGCCTCCATAACCTAACAAAGCCTTGGTCCAAACACAAGGCAAGCAACCTCAAGACAGAATTTTTCATAACCTGTCATTACTAGAGGCGCAAAGTGATCATCAGTTGAAAACAATATTCTTTACCTAAGCTAAGAAGAAAAAAAGTTTAACTTATTTAAAAAATTTAACAACAAATTCAAGTTCATAAAGCATGCAATCAATGCTGGAATTTTATGAGTTGCTTCCCTAACGTGCAAGCAAACACCCTAAATGTAAACTGCATGCACCTATATACATTGTATTAGTAGCATCCAAACCTAAAAAGATCAACTAAATGGGCATGAATATGAATATGCACAAAGATATGCAAATCACAAACAATTAACACATCAAGGAATAAGAATGAGATTAAAAAGAAAGTGCACATGAACTAAACAATATGTAAACATAGGATTCAATTATGAAACTCAAACTTACTCCCCCCACACTTAGAAATTCAGATGGTCTCAATGTCTAAAAGAGAGAGAAAGAGGATCATACTTGGGAGGCTAGTGGATTGCCTTCCTAATCCTCCTTGCATGATGGAGAGCTACCGTAAATGCCATTAGCAAAAGGATTGTACTCAAAGCTAGCTAAAGCATTACCTGTGAGGCAGAGTGCTGAATCCCAAATGACATAACAAAAAACTTACTTGTTCTTTGTGTTGTGGTAAAGCAAGTTTTAACAAAAAAGTTAGTTCACCAAAATGAAAAAAAAAGGTTGGAAACATGCTTTAGACTAGCTCCAAACCATATAATTCGGATTTCCTTCTAGAAAGATTAATGAGAAAGGAATTTAATAAACCCTTTCACATCTGCAATATCCTGCCTATCAAAGGCTTACTTTGTGTAACATAGGATGACTGTGACCTAAGAAAGATCTAAGGCATTCGAAACTAGCATTCTTTGAAAGCATGCACAAAGTATTTACATTTGAATCTTATTTCTTCTTTAATTTAGAGCAAATTCGTTTCAACTTAAACAAATTTTATCTAAAATAACTTATTTTAATTTTTACATCCTTTTCACCTAAAACCAATTTTATTTAAAATCCAATATTATCTAGATATAATAATCTATTTGAAATAAATTTTTTATGATGTTAATAAATTTCTATGAAATTTTCCTTTTTATTGCATGAAAGTAAAATTTTATGAAAAATTAATAGTATCATAAAAATTTTACAATCAATAGATTATTTCACCTAAATAATATTGTCTTTTAAATGAAATAAATTTCATGTTAAAAAATGTAAACATAAAAATATGTTATTTTGGATTAAATTAACTTAAATTAAAATAAATTGGCTATTTGGATCTTGCTAACAATCCTAGCCAAAATTATGTGTAAGAAAACCACATTATGTTCTTTACTTCAAGAAATAGATTTGGCTACGATGAATCTGAGTAGAAATAAACAAGTGGACCTTGTTTTTGGCTATCCCGATTTCAATGTGGTTACTAACTTAGATTGTATGCTTTTATCTAGTTAATTAAATTAGAGTAGACATTAGGAAAAATTTAAGAAGCAAAAGTAATGTGATGATAACATGGGTAAAGTAAAAGAGGAAGGACATGGATGGAAAGAGAAAAGATAAAGTAGGCATTGGAAGTGGGAATGGGAATGGAGCACTTGTCACCATCCGATGGCTTGGACCGTTACGTACCTAATGCTACCTTATAGCTATGAAATGCAAAATGTTTATTCTCTTGTTTAGCATTCCTCTTAAATGTAGAACAATAACCCGAACTTAGCCTACTAGATCACTTCAAGGCCTGAACTATAAACCAGCACAACTTAGGATTCATACTTCTAAATTTGAGATGGTTCGGTCTAGAATATGAGTTGGATGGTCAAGTGAAGTCATGCATTCAGATGTTGTTTGCCTTCGTTTGAGTGCCTTCACGAGTGATGACATGGCCGAGTCTATCAGTTTGTTCAAATAGTGACAAATGGCTTTCGAACACATGACTTCACCTGATTGACTAACTCATCTTGTAAACTGAAAAACCCAAATTCAAAAATATGAGTCCTGAGTTATGCTAGTTCAGAGTTCAGACCCTTCAGTGATCCAATAGGCAAAGTTTAAGGTACTATTCCACATTTAACCCTCCTAAAAATGATACTAGGACTCACCTTTTTATAGTTAGTTATAATTTTTATTTTTAACATTTTAATATATAAATTAAAAAATACTATATACAAATGATAAATGAAAAATTTTAGTTCTGAAATATAAGTTTTTGAATTTTTTCTAGCAAATAACAATATAAAAAAATTCAAGTTAAGTTTTGATTAAAAAAATGCAAATGTTTCATAATTTTGACATGAAGGGAGCAGTAATTAACACACAAAAAATCATCTAAGAGACTAGTTTTTCTATAAAAGCATTTATATATTTTTTTTTATAATTTCTTCATCCTCAAGGATCTTCAACTTCTCAAATGCCTTCTCCAGACCTTCATTTGCAACATCCCTATTCACATGCTCTTGACAAAGGGCACTACCAATCTGTTTCCAAATCTAACCCTGACTAATGTAAAGGTGGTCCATCTCAGCCTAAAATTCATTGAGAAACCTTTTATAGGGGGACTACTCTACCTCCACTGAGACGTGAGCCCAAGCAAGCAGGCCCCAAATAGAGAGTTCGAAAAATGGTTCTTCTCCCAAATAAGAAAGGAAAAAGGATTCCTACTGTTTTAAGTTTTGGAACAGTGACCAATGATAGTCATTCTCCATGGTTCAAATGGCCATACAAAACGCATACAACAATGATGCCTAAATAGGCACAAAAATCCATTAACCTATGGGAAAACCACAAACAATGAAAAGGTAGGTGCCAAACTTATCCAAGCAAGCACCAACCCATTTGTGAAAAGCATGCCTTAGAGTAAGGAAGTTGGTCGTAGAGGTACTTAGAGGGCCTGACCAAAAGGGCACTACTAGAAAACCTCTTCACCATGTCCACTAAAATAGCATCCATAAACAAGTTCACACGAGAATGGCCCTCAATCCTAAGCTTACAGGGCTTATATCCACGATTGAGTATCCCTCTAACTCCACTTAATGCTAACTAGAAGAATACATTATGATAGTCGAAGGGCTATCACCCTCTGAAGGACTTCATATGTGCGCACCACCCTTGGCCAGCGCACCGCCTACGGTTGAAATAGACATGACAAAACCCCAGCAAAGAGAGGGCCTTAGCACCCTTGGATAGGCTGGATACGTGCTACCCTCAGGAAACCCATGGGACCAACTTCGGTCAGAAGGGGTCACCACCCTTCCCGAGGGTGACCCTGCGCCGACCTCACGTGCCCAAAACCACCTTCGGATACTCTTTGGGCCACCCTCGGAGCGCGCTCGCGAAGTGCCATCATCAGGTACCCAAGCTTGACCTCAGGAGAGCCCATCCGAAGGTGCCTTGTACAAACAAGGGACCTCCTTCCAAAAGGAGCTCACCTCCCCGAATGAGCTCTGTACTCCGAAGGAGTTTGGTTCCCTGAAAAGGCCACGTGGACGTATGAAAAAATGGCTGAGGAGCCTCTAACACAAAAACCTTGCACATGTCCCTGACACGGGCACCCTTGTCATAGCACCCCCACATGCACCCTTGGCCAGAACGGCCTAAGGCCAGCTGGAAGAGCGTTCTACAGTGATACAAACTAAAGCGGGCCAAACACGTGTCATCATCTCAGCAGGCTATGTCAAACGGCCTTCTCCCTGCGCCCTCCTATAAATACTTGCACAGTGCTTTCATAAGAACGACGAAGAGGTAACAGAGAATTCTTGCTATACTCTGCTTACTATTCCTTTTCTCTACAAAGTACTGACTTGGGTGTCGGAGGCGCCTCCCCCGGAAAATACTCCGGGGAGCTCCTAACCCTTGCTTTTCTAAGTCCTTGCAGCCCTCCTCCCACCGGAGACCCCTCATCCAGGCATTTCCTCACCAGAAGTTCTTGCTCCAGGCTCACCATGTTGCACAACGAAGATGCGGAAAGGCATCATTTGGTGCTGTTTGTGGGAAATCCTTCCCAGGTCGCCGTCGTAGAGACTCGGCATTCCAAAGACAATGGGCTCCCAAAGTCCCCCTCTGTGCCAGAGGCTTAGCCGGCGATCGAGTAGCCCACTGTAGAGACTTCTATGCCAGAGGATGAGCACCCTCTAACAGTGACGTTAGGCTTCTTAGGAGACTTCTAGCGCTCCATCGTCACTGAAATGACTCAGCAACTCGACCAGAGGTGGCCCCAGCCTCCTTCTATCTGAAGGTCCTCCCATTCGACAATGCGCCGAGAGAGAAGCCTGATGTCCACACACCAGAGTTCAAGGAGTAAGGGCTCTCATGCCGCATCTTCGACGAAGGACGTGCCTCTTAGGGCATGACCCACTAGAGAAAGGGTCCAAAAAGAAACTAGGACCTCATATCGGCGGAGTCCGCCACCGTATCGAAGGTCCCCATCTCCTCGATGCCAAAGTTACTCTCTGAGAAGGAGAAGAAGTTCACCATTTCCGGCAACCACCAAGCAGCAAGAGGAAGCTAACACAGTTACCCTAATGGAGAAGATCCTTGGAAGACTAGATAAGGTTGAGAGGCAGATCTCCTGAAATCCAGTTTGGTCAAGATTGTCTGACGCCTATACCAGAGAAGAGTCACCTTTTGTACAGGAAGTGGTGGAGGCGCCCATGCCTAGTGACTTCAAGGTGCCACGCTTGGAAACCTACGATGGGCGTAGCGACCCCCAGGCACACCTGACAAAGTAGAAGCAAAGCATGGTACTCCACGGCGCAGATGACTCTACCTTCTGCAAGTGTTTCGAGGTGACCCTCTCCAATGTAGCAACGACATAGTATAACTCCCTGGCCCACGGAACCTTGCTGAGTTTCGAAGAGCTATCTGCTACCTTTACCCAACAGTTCATTGGCAGCAGGCCAACGGCCAAGATGCTGGTGTAGATGTTTGACATAGCATAGTGGAGTGGGGGAACCATTTGTGACTACGTTGAAACATTCAACTGAGAAGCACTAAGCGTGCCTGACTTTCGGCCTGAGATTCGCCTCCTCACAATGATAAAAGGACTTTGGAGAGACTCCCAGCTCTTTTTTTAGTTCTCCAAGAACCGCCCAGACACCCTTGGGGAGTTCTACTGAAGGGCGAAACAGCACATGATGACCGAAGAACTCAGAATGGAGGGACCAAAGGTGGAACACCCTCAGCCCGAAGGACCAAGCCACCAGCCTTGTTACCAGAATGAGGTTGGAGGAAGGCCTTGAAAACAAAGGGGTAAAAGGCCAATGAAGTTCATTCCCTTGAACACCACGAGGGCCAGCATTCTCATGGCCTTAGAAAGGCAAGGGACTACAATTCCAAGGCCAAAGGCCATGACTTCGGAAAACAAGAAGAACATGAAGAAGTTCTGCCAATTCCACCGAGATCATGGCCATGACACCATAGACTGCTTCCAACTGAGGAAGTACATCGAGTCTCTGATAAAGCAAGGCCAACTTCATCGGTTCTTGCATATGCCTTCTCCGAAAGGGAGAAAGGAAGAAAAAAGAAGGGGGGACGAGGAGGATGATGATTCCAACAGACGTCATGATCGAAGTCCTCGAAAGAATTCGCCACCATCAGCAGGGGTCATCCAAACCATCACTACGGGGATACCCTCCACTGAGAGGAAAAGAAAGATAAGAGAAATCTCCATGATGGAGTATGGGAACTCGCCAAACAGGCTTGTTCACAAAGACGGGTCGACTGTGAAGTTCCCCCACGATGACCCACTCCTTGTCTTGGCAAGGTTAGGGAGTTGGGACATCAAAAGAGTACTTTTGGATGACGACTCCAATACCGATGTCATCTTCTCGCACCTACTGCCTAACTTAGGCATTTCAAAAGGCGACCTTAACACAGTCAATTCCCCCACCTTCAGGGTTTGGCCATCCGAGCTCCCCATCCTTGGATACATCGATCTTCCCCTAATGCTGAAGGGGACCTCGCCTCAGAATCAGGAGGAGCTGTTCGCCTCCGTTATGATGAGGTTCATCGTCATTGATGTTCCCTCATCATACAACACCATCCTTGGAAGGCAAACTCAAGGCAATCTCCACATCCGCCCAGATGTAAAGTACTTAACAGTCACCTTCACAACTAAAGAATGAGATGCAAATATCTTCATTGACCAATCCGAGGTCAGATGGGTCTTCACAAAGGCTAGACAACGCCCGGTGAAGGTCCAAGTACAGACTTCGGCTACTGAAGGAGCCATCATGACAGGCAAAGAGACAGCAAAAGAGGGAGTAGACGAGTTGGAAAAAGTAGAAACAGAAGATGTAGAGTTGGTCCCCGGCCGGAACACCTGAGTGGGGAAAAAATTGGCCAAGGGTGACAAAGATAGGCTTGTATCTTTCTTGTTAATGAACAAAGATCTATTCGCCTACTCTTCGAAAGACATGCCTGGGGTCGACCTCGACATAATCCACCATAGTTTCAAAGTACGCCCCGATGCAAGGCTGGTTCGGCAGAAAAAATGAAACCTATCAGCTCATAAGAACTCCTTCATTATAACCGAAGTTAAGTGCCTGATTGAGGCAGGGGTAATAAGAGAAGTTAAATACCCCGAATGGCTCAGCAACGTGGTTATCGCCACAAAAGAAATGAGTGAAAAGCTCCGAATGTGCATTGATTTTCAGAACCTGAATGATGCCTATCCAAAGGACTCCTACCCATTTCCAACTATAGCCAAATTGGTAGATTCAACCACCGAATACGTTCTTCTCAGTTTCCTCGATGCCTTTAGTAGGTATAATCAAATTTGGATAAACCCCGAAGATGAAGAAAAAACTGCCTTCATCATCGAAGTTGGTACCTGTTGCTACGTCAGAATGCCCTTTGGGCTTAAGAACGTAGGGGCTACCTATTAGAGGTTGATGAATAAAGTGTTCGACTCCCAGATCGGGAGGAACATAGAAGCGTATGTCGATGATATGATAGTTAAGAGCAGAATGCCCGGTGATCATATCTCGGACTTAGACAAAACCTTCCAACGACTTCGGGAGTACGGCATTTGCCTTAATCCCGAAAAGTGCGTGTTTAGAGTGAGCGCAGGTAAGTTCCTTGGGTTTTGTTAGTGTTGTGCCCAAAAGCCAATCATGAGATGATTGTATTTTTGCACATTGAGTCATGATATTTTATTAAGGCATTAATCCAACAATTATGTTTGTTGTTTTGTTTTTTGCGTAACTTAACAAACATAATCGTAACCCTAGAATAATGATATTCTTAAACGTCCCTGGTCTAGTATTATTGTGGAGCAGGTTGCAATAATACATAACGACTAGCATATGTGGAGACTAATATGAGATATGTAGTCTACATATGGGTACAAGTTGGAGAACTTGTGTACTGGACTGACCTACCATGAGAACACTACATGGATCGTTATAAAAGTGTCATAAGTAATTCTCATAGTGATCATGGTATACGTAGTCCTTTGACCTAAGATCATCAAGGTTCCCTACATGTGAGTCACATACTTTGATACTTTCCTTTGTTGCTCGTAATTGAGTGAACTTGAAGGAGGTCATTGGGTATGTCACATATCATGCGGAGGGATTTGTGTGATCAAGATTGGATTTGTCCCTCCTATGTAACAGGAGTGATATCTTCGGGCCCCTTGATAGAGTAAGACTTAGAAAAAATGCATGGCCATGCTCGGATGAGTTGATATACGATATCAATGTCATCAGTTTAAGTTGGTCTAGTCGGTAATCAAGAAACCAAAGATTGGGCTATACGAGAGTGACACATTCCATGTCTCGTGCTTAGTCTTGATATCTTGGACAAAGGGACAATGGCATATATCGGTGATGATCATAAAGGTTTAGTCGAATCACCGACAATCTTGTCACTTGGGTAGCAATGATGTGTTGCTAGACACCGCTCATTGCTTATGATCATAAATGTGATTTATGATCATTGCCAACATCACAAGAGCCTATTGGGTCGCACACATTGAGCTATTTGGATCATTAGAGTGCATGGGCTAATTATTTGGGTTATGGTTTCACTTTAATTTCGTGTTAATAATGGGCCCAAGAGTTGAGCCATTATTAAGCCCGAAATTCAATCCTAATTGGATTAGGGCTTTGAAACCCATTAGGCCTGGAAGTTGAGTCTCACTATAAATACAACTTTTAAGTGAGAAATTCGTAGGTCTCCTTGCCCTAGCCTCCAAGAAGGACAGCCACACTCTTCTCTTGTAATTCCTTTGAGGACGCAAGCTAGCACTACGAGCGCAAGAGAAACGCATCTGCCGGGACGTGGTGGAAGCGTGGTGATCCTGAGAGGCTCGTGTGGATACCATAGAGAGCCTGAACACGTCAACTGTTCAGGTTTTGTGATTCAACTCTACAGTTGAGTGAGAGATCTCGACCGAAAATTAGGTATGAAAATTTTTGAACACCCGGTTTACCCCGTTTCACTTGGATCCTGGAGGGTTTTGGTTAAATTCCGCTGCGCTGTTTGGCTCTCGAAACCCATCACGAACTTCACCGGGAATGTTTTTGCCTTTACTTCTTCGGCTCTCCTTGAGCTCCTGAGCCGAATTACCTTCGACCGAAGTCTCAGTTGCAGCATCTAGACTCAAAGGTGTCCCGAGGATGGCAGGATCTGAAGGTGGATCGGCATGGGTAGGAGACTGGGCAAGCGACTGATCCTGCACCTCCATGACGTCTTTGGGGGGAAGGGGAAAGACGTCCGATTTGGCTTTCTTTGCCTTTGACAGCCGCCCAGCAGTCTTCTTCCCTTTCGCAGGCACCTTCCTCCGCGTCTACTCCCCCTTCTCGGCCTGACCGAGAAAAAGGGACTTATAGAACTCCATAGATTGATCACCCATCTCTACAAAAGGAAAAAACATCAGTGTAAGTCCAAAAGGAATATAGGTAGCAAAGCCTTGGAGACAACTTACTTTTGGCAAAAGCCTCGTATGAAATCTTGCCCCAAAGAAGCATCACCAACCACGCCTTCTTTCCTTGGAGAACAGGCATGGGCAGGTTCAAGTCGAACTTGTACTCGTGGATTACCCCCAGTTCCCGAAAGACCTCTTCGGACATCAGGTCGCACTTAATGGGAAAGGGGTCTAAGGAACGTGGAGGGACCTCGGGGTCCCAAGCCGCAACGGCCCGAATACATCTGTTGAACTTGTCAAAATCCACGTCCAACCCAGAGGTCAGCAGCTTCCAAGGGTCAACCACGTCAGTCTTCAATAGCCCCGAAGCCCATCTGGTCGGAATGTAGCTCCATCTTTCGGGAACTAACAGGAAAAAGAACTTTTTTTGCCACCCCCGCCAGCTGTCCTTCGTCTCGAAGGTAAATGTGAACTTCTTGCTCCCGGATCCTTAAGGAAGCAAGAAGTAGAAACCACCCTTCGGGACCGGGTGGAGCTTATAGTATTGCATGAATAAAAGAAAATGGGGTCTTATCTTAAAGATGCCACACATGCAAAGAAAGGCATTGAAATAAGAATAGGAATTTGGAGGAAGCTGGTTCACGGCAATCCCATGGAACCTGCAGAACTCACATACCACGCGCCGGGGGGGATACTAAAGACCGGCCTTCAACTGACCTCGGTAAATGGTGATCTCATCAGAATTGGCATGTAACCGTACGTGCGGAGATAGGTAATCTCAGGACAACATAAGTAGAGAGATAGAACTTCGCTACCCACTTCTTCATTTTCTCTGAAAAAGTGCAACATGGATGAGACTCAAGGGGGAGAAAATTGTCGGGAATAGGATGGACGGACATCAGTGGAGCAGGGTTTGACATTTCTCAAAGAGAAGAGAGGTAGCTTCAGGAAAACTAAAGAAAAAGCACCGAAGGACTTTGGGAAAAGAAAAAAGAGCAAAACTTCAAAACAAACGACTTCAGAAAGAAGGAAGAACTTCGGAAAGAAGAACCCACCAAAAGTTTTTCCAAAGTCTGGATTCCTGGACGCCGTCATGAAGCATTGCCAGAAATTGCTCTGCCGCTAGAACCGCTGCCGGAAGGAGAAGAAAGACAGGAGAGAGTTCTGGAGCAAACAAGAGCGAAGGAAAAGAGTGTGAAGGTCTGGGGCAAGAAGGGTTTATATAGGTCGAAGGAGGCAGGCGAAACATCGTCATTATTGCACCTCGAAGGCAAAGAGATGCATTTGATGTAACCGACATAACCGTTCGCCACTCATCAGCTGCCATGTGTAAACGAACACGGGAAACGAGGGCACGACCTTGACAACTGGCAGACCTACATAGCCTTATCCGAAGTGACGCACCCATCTGCATGGGAAGAGGAAATGATTCACTAACACAAAAGGTCAGTGGGAGTACGCGCCTCAAATGATGACCTCGGCGGAAGAGCCCGGGGCACCACTCAAACACTAGAGGAATTACCTCGGTAGGGTACCTTAGTTCGCCGGAGTTCCTTCCTACGAAGATGCAGACTTTGGATGGAAGCCTATCATGGAAACAAGACCAAGCATCGCTTGCCACAAAAAGGCTCCCGAAACTCCCCAAACCAAAGAAACATCTTCGATTTTCCAATGGGGGGCATGTGATAGCCGAAGGGCTATCACCCCCTGAAGGACTTTGTATGTGCGCACCACCCTTGGCTAGCGCACCACCTCCGGTCGAAGCATACATGACAAAACCCTAGCAAATAGAGGGCCTCAGCACCCTCGAACAGGCCGGATAGGCACTACCCTCAGGAAACCCATGGGACCAGCTTCGGTCGGAAGGGGTCACCACCCTTCTCGAGGGTGACCTCGCACCGACCTCACGTGCCCAAAACCACCTTCGGATACTCTTTGGGCCACCCTCGCGTTGGGTTTCGGGAGCCAAACAGCGCAGCGGAATTTAACCGAAACCCTCCAGGATCCAAGTGAAACGGGGTAAACCGGGTGTTCGAAAATTTTCATACCTAATTTTCGATTGAGATCTCTCACTCAACTGTAGAGTCGAATCACAAAACCTGAACAGTTGACGTGTTCAAGCTCTCTATGGTATCCACACGAGCCTCTCGGGATCACCACGCTTCCACCACGTCCCGGCAGATGCGTTTCTCTTGCGCTCGCAGTGCTAGCTTGCGTCCTCCAAGGAATTGCAAGAGAAGAGTGCGGCTGTCCCTTTTGGAGGCTAGGGCAAAGAGACCTGCGAATTTCTCACTTAAAAGTTATATTTATAGTGAGACTCAACTTCCAGGCCTAATGGGTTTCAAAGCCCTAATCCAATTAGGATTTAATTTCGGGCTTAACAATGGCTCAACTCTTGGGCCCATTATTAATACGAAATTAAAGTGAAACCATAACCCAAATAATTAGCCCATGCACTCTAATGATCCAAATTGCTCTATGTGTGCGACCCAATAGGCTCTTATCACGTTGGCAATGATCATAAATCACATTTATGATCATAAGCAATGAGCGGTGTCTAGCAACACATCATTGCTACCCAAGTGACAAGATTGTCGATGATTCGACTATACCTTTATGATCATCACCGATATATGCCATTGTCCTTTTGTCCAAGATATCAAGACTAAGCACGAGACATGGAATGTGTCACTCTCGTATAGCCCAATCTTTGGTTTCTTGATTACCGAGTAGACTAACTTAAACTGATGACATTGATATCGCATATCAACTCATCCGAGCATGGCCATGCATTTTCTAAGTCTCACTCTATCAAGGGGCCCGAAGATATCGCTCCCGTTACATAGGAGGGACAAATCCCATCTTGATCATACAAATCCCTCTGCATGATATGTGACATACCCAATGACCTCCTTCAAGTTCACTCAGTTACGAGCAACAAAGGAAAGTATCAAAGTATGTGACTCACATGTAGGGAACCTTGATGATCTTAGGTCGAAGGACTACATATACCCTGATCACTATGGGAATCACTTATGACACTCATATAACGATCCATGTAGTGTTCTCATGGTGGGTCGGTCCAGTACACAAGTTCTCCAACTTGTACCCATATGTAGACTACATATCTCATATTAGTCTCCACATATGCTAGTCGTTATGTATTATTGCAACCCGCTCCACAATAATACTAGACCAGGGACTTTTAAGAATATCATTATTCTAGGGTTACAATTATGTTTGTTAAGTTACGCAGGAACAAAACAACAAACATAATTGCTGGATTAATGCCTTAATAAAATATCATGACTCAATTGTGCAAAAATACAATCATCTCATGATTGGCTTTTGGGCACAACACTAACACCTCGGAGCACTCTCACGAAGTGCCATCATCAGGTACCCAAGCTTGACCTCAGGAGAGCCCAACCGAAGGTGCCTCGTACAAACAAGGGACCTCCCTCCAAAAGAGCTCACCTCCTCAAATGAGCTCTGTACTCCAAAGGAGTTCGGTCCCCCATAAAGGCCACGTGGACGTACAACAAAATGGCTGAGGAGCCTCTGACACAAAAACCTCGCACACATCCCTGACACGGGCACCCCTGTCACAGCACCCCCACCGGCACCCTTAGTCAGAACGGCCTAAGGCCAGCTAGAGGAGCCTTCTGCAGAGGTACGGACTAAATCGGGTGAACACGTGTCACCATCTCAGCAGGCTATGTCGAACAGCTTCTCCCTGTGCCCTCCTATAAATACTTGCACAGTGCTTTCATAAGAACGACGAAGAGGTAATAGAGAATTCTTGCTATACTCTGCTTACTATTCCTTTTCTCTACAAAGTACTGACTTGGGCATCGAAGGCTCTTCCCCGGGAAAATACTCCGATGAGCTCCTAACCCTTGCTTTTCTGAGTCTTTGCAGCCCTCCTTCCACCGGAGACCCCTCATCCAGGCGTTCCCTCACCGGAAGTTCCTGCTCCAGGCTCACCATGTTGCACAACGAAGATGCGGAAAGGCATCACATTATAAGTCCAACTAGTGGTTGGCTCAAGAAGATGACCCATACAGAGATATAAGCCATTCTAGGCCTAGCAAAGAATAAGCTAGAAATAAAAATAGTTGAAGTAAACAAGTGTTTCCTACCATCACCCCCAAGGTAGGTAAGCAAATGCTCATTGGGTTGGAAAATTGAACTCCACCAAAGAACATAAAGCAAAGGTGTAAGGAGTTGATGGCTCCTAAGTAAGGCACTCTCCTACCTTAAAGTCCTCCATACAGACCCCCTAACTCCTAGGCCCTGATAGGAGGTTAAGTCATTGGCCATGTTTTGGCCCAAAGACATTTTCTGTCAAGCTCACAGTGTTTCTCAGTTGAACTAAGATCATATTCTAGCCCAAAAAATATGGAGTGACCAAGCAAGAATGACCTCCTGGTGATCTATTCACTTTAAGCTTTCCAACCTCCTTTGTGGTAATAATAGACCTGGCATTCTTGTGGTCCTTACCCTTGCTAGGCTCTTGTTTACCATCGTCTTTCCTAGTTTTCTTCTTGTCATCGTTTGCAGTTTGCTGCTTATATACATTGGCCCAACTTATGTTGTAGCTTAAGCATTGGTACAAAATATCAAAAAATAGGCTTAAAAAAAAGGCAATAAAGGTAGCTCATGAAAGATGAAGCAATATAAGACCCTTTCATAAACCCAATCATAGCCTTTTTCTTCTAACAGTCTTTGATAGGAAGCAATGGAAGCAGAAAAGGGGCAAAGGAAAGGAAACTTGTTGAGATTGAGCTAAGTAGTGTCACAAATGTTCCACTTGGAGAACATTTTAACTGCTTAGGGTGCCACGAGATCTTAAAAAGGGCTTTACAGGGGAAGTGTCTAGACATCCGAAGTACCATCAGGTTCTCAAGCCCTACTTGGCACAAGGGGTGATCTCAAAAAAGTGCTCATGTTAGCCCTTCAAGGAGTATAGGTATTGCAACAATAAGTGGAACATACGTAAAACATGGATGTAGTAAAAGACATCTGAAGGAATCAAACTGATCATATAATGGTTGAAGAACATGGATGGGAGGGGTTGAACCTTCTAATGCTAAAAATGGATCAGAAACACATTAATGTGTCTATACCTTTTTAGGGTTAGCTAACTTATGTAGATAGAATTGGCTAAAGTCTTAAGGAACTCAAGGGGAAAGAGACATAGCCTAATATCAAAATGGTGTGTGTGTATTACCAATTCCCATTCCTGAGGAGAATGACCCATCTCCACAGGCCTAGGAGCCCTCATCATCACCAAGAAGGTAAATAGTGCTTACCTCAAAGTGTCTCTAGATAATAGTTAAAAATCTAAGATGTGTACTTATCAATATCCAACCAGAGCTCCTTGAGTCTCTCTATTGTGACTTAAGTTACCACCTTAATTTAAGTCATGGCAGTGTTAACAGTAGACACCCTAGAGACCTTACTGGGGCTTTGAATAGCCATGTTTAGAAAAGTTAAAATGAGAAGAAAGAAAACTATTAGGAATGGCGGACAAAGATGCTCCAACAAAAAGAGCAAAACTGTCAGGGGCAGCCGAGATGCCTAAGTGATAAAACTTGGATAGAATCCCTTCTAGTGTAAGAAGCACTACCTTGATCACCAAAACTAGTAAACTTAATCGAAGATACCACGGTGAAACTGGTTACCCAAAAAGTGGCCCACTAAGGGTGGTGAAGCTTGTTGTGATAGATAAACATAGATGACAAAGTCTAGGACAGAAAAAATCTAAAACCTAAAAATTCTACAAAAATCCTATAGAAAAATAAGAGCAAATAGATGGGAAAGATAGTTAACTTAAGAAGTATATGGTGGTTGGAGTAGAACAACGATCATCGAGGTTAATGTGTACTATTGCAAAATTAGGTGCAAAAGGCTAAATAGCTATAACTTGCTAGAGAAGTAGCAAAATGTGGGGGCATATATGAAAACTATGCCTTCAAACAGGCCTAAAATGAAAAAGGTAGCTGGAGCATCATAGAAAGCCAAAAAACCTACTTGGCATAGCGCGTTGGAGGAAAAGTTTAATGAATGGTGACAAAACTTTTGTACCCTTATTTGAGAAGCTAGAAACTTGATTTGTTCCAACTTAGCCAAAAGGGGACATGTGATGGAACATCTAAGATAATGCTACAAGGGACCTTAGAAAGTATCATCGGGAATAATTGAGGAGTTACTCAATGGGCATATTGTATTCTCAGTTGCCAGGTAGGCTTCACCATTTCACTTGGACAGCTAACCCAATATCAAATCACTTATACCACCATCAATGCTTGGGACTTAACTACTCAGATACTTCTCGTGCAAAATCATAAACAATATGAGCCTTCATATTGGTAGCAGAGTGAAAGGCTGCCAACTTTTCTCGCCTCACTAATGTGTGAGTGTTCATTCAATGAGGGCCTACATGTAGCCAACCGAACTGATACTCATGATCTCCCTATGGAGTACTATATAACATGGATCCTTAAATACCTTTACGATAAGCTAACTTGAGCGTCAAATACTTTAGCTTCGAAAACACCCTAAGGCTTCCTACATCATTTTCTCTTCTATTTGATTTGTGGATTCATTATAGTATAGCTCCTATTGCAAACAATCTAAGCTAGTAGTGCTCGACTTATGAACATTTTAAGTTTTTTTACCACTAGTATTGATACTTAGATACCAACATCTACTTATAACATCTACCTTCGTAACACTCCTATTTCTCTAGTTACCAAGAAACAAAGAATAGTTGCCTATTCATCCATAAAGGTAGAATATCATGCAATTGCATTGACAACCCTAGAGATAGAATGGCTACAATCTATTTTCACTATCATGGAATAGAGTCCCAATGCCTTCTTGGATAAACTTCTAGGTTTCTAAGGACTGTGACCCCACTTGGTTACAATTGGCTAGCTATCACTCACCAGCTAATTAAAGCAGCCTATATGTAACTAGTTATTTAGCCTACCCTATAAGAAGATATCCATGCATTTGTCCTAGCGATGTAACTCAAATAGATAAACAAAGTGCAGAAAACATTACTCGAGTATTTCATTTAAAACATACTTAAAGCAGGCAAAGACAATAAAACACTAGTTACTTGAACATCAAGGAATAGTTTGTGCACACATATAAGCTCTAGCATGCACCCAAAAATAATACTAGTGCATACACCACAATGCATCCTAATAGAGGAAATATCTTACACAAGGTACCATATATATAAGGAAAATCCATAACTAAGATCCATCACTTAAGCCCCCATCTTTGAGCCAAAAGCTCCATGTGGAAGCCCTTCACTTATCCTTGTGCAGTACTTAGCCTTTAAAATGTGAAGGCACAAACACTTAGTTAGTACAACTTAACAGCCAAGCAATCTTATAATCTTAAAGGATTAAAGTGAATAAGTACATGCAAAAGAGAAAAAACTTAGCCTACAACTAACCACGTAGTTGTTAAGCCTAGCATCCAAACCTACACAACAAACTTAAGGGAATGACTACTTGATTGTACTCCGTAAAGGTCTCTTGGAGCACCTCCAAAAACAATAATAAGTAAGCATATAAATATGAAACACAAACACACAAACAACCAACCAACAATCAACACAAATAGCAAACATAACAAATATGTAGTGCAAGAATGTAAGATATGCATAATCCTTATGACTTCTTACACCTGAGGTGCCTTATACTTGCTGTGAGCTGTAACAATAGAGGTACTTGAGATACTGACTCATGTATCCAAAATCCTTTATCTCCCTTAAGTCCCACTTATGGGACCTAGACTAGGTCATCACCTACTCTCAAAACTTTCCCGTCTTTCCCTTACCTTCTGGTGTAGGGGTAACTATCTTATGCGGTCCAATTTACCATACTCTTGTATACTCTTGTAGTTTAGATTACAGCACATTAGTGGGTTATTACCAAACTAAAAACTTTGCTTAGGATCCTTTTAGGTTTTCTCTTCAATATCCAAAGGTCCAAGGCCTCCCACTTTGGCCAAGGAAGAGTCTCAAACCTGAATTAATCCTATCAGCGCACCCATTGCACCTTAAGCACTTTAACCCCCTTAGCCACTTTACTGTGCCCTACCTTAACCACACGAATTTGTTAGCATTTAAATAATGTATAAGTATGAAGTTAGGAATATATTTTTGACCCAACCAAAGCCATAGAATGTCATAGGATAGTCTTGAGATAAAAAATGAAGCAATGAGAGCTGTTTAAAGTGGCCTTATCATGGGGCCACAAGCTTGTGGTGTAAGGGCAGTGAGACAGGCTAAAGTAATCTATTTCAAGCCATTTTTCTGGTGCTACAGTAATATTACTTGTGTTGTGGTGCCAAGGCACACCCAAACACACACCTCTTTATGCACACTTGCACAATCTTGGCCATTTTGGTTCCATCCCAATTCCAATCCAAATGGATCTTTTTCCAAATTTATTCCCACATAATGTACTTAAATTCCATGCATTCTTTCATCTAAAACAACTTGAACCCATACCCCAATTCAAGCATAAAGCAAGAACAAGCTAGAAGCACCAATAAACGCACTTGAGCTCCACAAGCTCTTAAAAATTCCAAGCCTTAAACTAACATGTTTTTGCACCAAGAACATGAAATCAAGACCATGCCTACATACTTAAAAATCTTAGAACCACCTTATAACAAATAAAAAGGCTTACTTTAGGGTTTGTACCAAAACAAGCAACAACACAAACCCACGAATGCACTAAATTCACCAAAAATGAGCTAGGGGTTTGTAATGGATGCCTTGGAACCTTGAAATTTGTAATAAATTTGTGTGATTTCTAAGGATTAAAGGTGGGAAGCTATGAAGAATAGAGGGATATGAAAATTGCAAGTGTGGGAGATGATGAATAGGACTTTCTCCACTGATATATCTCAACTACCCCCACACACCACTTTGAGTCATTGAATTGGTTTTATTTCACTTTGGACACTTATTTCCCTCTACAAATTATCCCTTCTTGATTCAATAAAGAGTTTCCCTTACCCCCCAAGCCTTTTCATAAGTCACTTAAGCCTCTTAAAGTACAATAGCCCATTTAAACACTTACTACATTTTTAGCCGTTTAACTTTCACTTTTGGTTCCAATAGCTAGAATACCTTTTGGTCTTAACTTATTCAATCAAAAACACTTATATGACCCTAATTTTACTAAAATTATGGGCATGCCATTGGCCTGGGTCATAATTTCTATTTTACCCTTTTGACCTCTTTAGTGCCAAATCACACTTAAGAACTCAATGCAATTTTCCTTAGCTTGTTTTTCTTGCTCAAATGAAAACTAAATTGGGTACTTTAATAAAAAAATTGAAACTAAATTTAATTACCTAGTCTAAAGCAAGTCATCCACTGGGAGAGCTATTACACTCACCAAACTTGGTTACTTGGATAATGCAAAACCTATTCTTTATTGCAATAACCTTAGTGCTACTTTTGTCTGTGTCAATCTTGTCTTTCACTCACTTATAAGATACTTTCCTATAGGTTATCAATTTACTTGTGAACAAGTCAACAATCATTCTCTTTAAGTATACCATATTCCCACTATGTCATAGCTTATGGTTGTTCTTACCAAACCTCTTCTCAAGATTGGCGTCTCGCATGAATACTCTAGCTTGCACATATTTATCTTTCTATTTTTCTTTTTTCTTCACACATATTTATCATTGATGACCAAAGTGCTAATGCACTCTATGGCCTCATAAATAAGCTAAGTACCAAAAGCCAAATGTATCCCTAAACTTGGAGACCTTGGTAACACATTGGTTGTAATCCCACACCAGAGTCCTTAACTGATGGTTCCAATGAGCTACCTCAGTACCTCACCTCTTAGAGATATGATAACCTAAGTCTACCAAGGTCCCTCAAGGGAGCTCGGTATGTCCCTCCCTACCTTACATTAAGCGGCTTGGTAATAGCATTAGGTGTAGGAGTCACTCTGCTTTTTTCTCTTACGGAGCCTTTTCCCTTCCTCTTCGTTCTTCTTCATTTTCTCCAAGAACATTTGCTTTGAAAAATTTGGCTAAATTGTCACCCATACATGGAAAACATAGCAATATCAATGCAAGTACTTCAAGAAATGAAGAAAAAGAAATAAGAAGAAAACTCACTCTCCTGAAATTTGGAGTAGAATAACTATTTTCCAAAGTAGCTAGGCTGGAAGAGGTTTCTCTTAACTTAGTATAGGTTTAGCCATCTTAAGATCAATAATATGCTCAATGACCACTTTGAGCTCCCAAAGAACCCATTTAGTCATCAAGTCCCAATTGATAAGAAAATGCTAAAGTTTTCGATCCCCATCTGGCTCACCCTACTCAACCACTATTTTAATTTGGGCATTAAACTCATCAAATTTTTTTTTTAAATTGGCCTTTGAAAAGCTGACTTGGTTTATCAAAATCCATCTCAAAAGGGCCCGAAGTCCATACGCTCAAAATCGCCCATGAGTCTGGGACTGTTAAAAAGAAGTACTTTTTCTGCCAATTTCTCCTACTACCTTTTATTGTACAACTAAAGGAGTTCTTCCCATTGGACATACCTCGAAGGAGTAGATAATAGAATGACCCTTTGATATGCCCATATTTATACATGTTTTCTATATATTTTTCCTTGATAATTGCTTGTCATTTGTTGTGTTTTTGGTACAATTTAGAGCTTAATTTTCATATTTTCTTTTTAGGTCATATTGTAGCTCTAGTTGGGTTACGAAGGTTTTATGTAAGTTTTAAAGCTAAACTACAAGTTTTGACAAACTTTGGAGCAAACATAGCTTCAAACACACCCATGCCAGTGTCCAACATGCCTGTGTTCATTAGCTAGATGCATATTTTCACTTAAACGCCCTTGATTATAACCATGTCATTAAACGTTTGAAATTTTTATATTCTAAAGGATGAACACAACCGTGTCACAAGCTGTTTTCACCTGCTGTTATGGTTTTATCAAGTTAATTAGGCAGAATAGAAAAAAAGAGAGAACGAGAGGCAAAAATACACAAAGGAAAAGTTGAGTTTTCCTAGAAGAAGGATGCCGAAGGTAGTTCCAATGATCAATACTGATTAATGCATATCAGATCAATGATTCCTTGGAGGATAAGTAGTTCAGATTGTTGGGTTTCGGGAGCCAAACAAGTGTAGCAGAATTTAACCGAAACCCTCTAGGATCCAAGTGAAACGGGGTAAACCGGGTGTTCGAAAATTTTCATACCTAATTTTCGGTTTAGATCTCCCACCCAACTGTAGAGTCAAATCACAAAACCTGAACAGTTGACGTGTTCAAGCTCTCTATGGTATCCACACGAGCCTCTCGGGATCACCATGCTTCCACCACGTCCCGGCAGATGCGTTTTTCTTGCTTTCGCAGTGCTAGCTTGCGTCCTCCAAGGAATTGCAAGAGAAGAGTGCGGCTGTCCTTTTGGGCAAGAAGCAATGAATTTCTCACTAAAAGTTGTATTTATAGTGAGACTCAACTTCTAGGCCTAATGGGTTTCAAAGCCCTAATCTAATTAGGCTTCAATTTTGGGCTTAATAATGGCTCAACTTTTGGGCCCATTATTAATACAAAATTATTGTGAAACCATAACCCAAATAATTAGCCCATGCACTCTAATGATCCAAATAACTCTATGTGTGTGACCCAATAGGCTCTTACCATGTTGGCAATGATCATAAATCACATTTATGATCATAAGCAATGAGCGGTGTCTAGCAACACATCATTGCTACCCAAGTGACAAGATTGTCGGTGATTCGACTAAACCTTTATGATCATCATCGATATATGCCATTGTCCCTTTGTCCAAGATATCAAGACTAAGCACGAGACATGGAATGTGTCACTCTCGTATAGCCCAATCTTTGGTTTCTTGATTACCAAGTAGACCAACTTAAACTGATGACATTGATATCGTATATCAACTCATCCGAGCATGGCCATGCATTTTCTAAGTCTCACTCTATCAAGGGGCCCGAAGATATCACTCCCGTTACATAGGAGGGACAAATCCCATCTTGATCATACAAATCCCTCTGCATGATATGTGGCATACCCAATGACCTCCTTCAAGTTCACTCAGTTACAAGCAACAAAGGAAAGTATCAAAGTATGTGACTCACATGTAGGGAACCTTGATGATCTTAGGTCGAAGGACTACATATACCATGATCACTATGAGAATCACTTATGACACTCATATAACGATCCATGTAGTGTTCTCATGGTGGGTCGGTCCAGTACACAAGTTCTCCAACTTGTACCCATATGTGGACTACATATCTCATATTAGTCTCCACATATGCTAGTCATTATGTACTATTGCAACCCGCTTCACAGTAATACTAGACTAGGCACATTTGAGAATATCATTATTCTAGGGTTACAATTATGTTTATTATGTTACGCAGAAACAAAGCAACAAACATAATTGCTAGATTAATACCTTAATAAAATATCATGACTCAATGTGCAAAAATATAATCATCTCATGATTGGCTTTATGGGCACAACACTAACATGGATATGGAGGCTCCTTTTCTTTGTTTTTCTTTTTTTTTTTTGTGTTTATTTTTCTGCATAATGAACTAAACTCTCTGTTCATTTTTAGAGTAGATGAACCCTAGGATAATATTGTGAGTATGAACACTTTTGGTTTGATACAATTATGTTTTCTTGTGATCTATTTAATGTGCTTTGTTGCATTAATTAATAGTAGCTAGCCTATTAATTTAATTTATGATGATGAGCATATGTAGGTAGTGTCTAATATGTTTGTTATAGATTACCGATGGGTAGTGGTGATATTGTCATAGCCAAAAATAATAGGTGCGGCATAATACCTCTGAACTAGGGTGAAACCTAGCAGTTAAGTCACAGGACTTGTAATATATTCTTAGGAAGCGTTATAGGACTAGCCACCCTATCAGTGGCTTAAGAATAAGGTTTAGTGAATGGGAATAATAGGGAACTAATCTAGTTTAGGTAGTAGTCCACAATCCAAGAAAATCATATGCCTGTTAAGCCAAGGTAAGAATAACACGGTAGATTTCTGGAGGGATTTGAATCTAAGTATGGCATATCTTTAATGTTCATTGTCTAATTATTTTCCACTCCTAATTGTTAGTTGTTTATTTATTTTTAATTCATTAGATAGTTTAGTTAATACTTAGTTAATTAGTGAAATGCCAATTTAATTGTCAGTTAGATAATAGATAGAAATTTTGAGTGTGGCAGACAACTCCTTTCCTTAGGAAAAAATGATCTTCATACTTGCCACTACTATACTTTAATGGTAGGTGTACTTGTTTGTCACTTCATATATTCATAAGCGTAAAAAGATTTGACACATCCACGTTATTCATCAGTGTAGTGGAAAAAGCTAGGAACTAAATAACACAACAAGTTTTCTAGCACCATTGTCGAGGAATATTTGCTGAGATTGTTACCTAAAATATTGATCTTTATTAATATAACCATTTATTTTTTTACAGTATTCTGTTTATTGAAAAAGGGTTCCATGGAGGTGAGTTGTAGAATTTCCAACCTTAGACAATGGAGTTGCAACTCCTAAAAATATCAGGTCCAAGTAGTCCTACACTTGTAGCACCAAAGTCAAGGGCCCAGTAGAAGAGTCAAAAAAACACCTGTTATGATTCTGCCACAACTTCCTCCAAGTAATAACCATAAGCTAAGCCGTTTGAACATTTTGTGCAACTGTAAATACTAATAATTCCTTTAGATGAATGTAAAATAGATAACTAAAACCAAGAAACCATAGACTTGTTGATCTAGAGGACATTAGAAAAACAAGTGAAGCAAAGGCTCATTCTCTCCACCACAAACCACACATTCACTAGGGGTATCCATGCAACAATAGCACAAATTATCTCGTGATGTTAAAACAATTGTCAAAGCTCTTCATAATAAATTCAAGAGCTTAGGGTAGTGACAAATTCCATATCAAAGACCAAAATTTCTAATCTGTAGGAGCAACATCTGAATAGGGTCCATTAAGGACCAAAGCTAAATGGTAGGCAGATTTTACAGCAAACTCTCTAGTGTTTGACATGCCCCAAAGCTAAATGGTGGGCAGATTTCACAAAAAAACTCTCCAGAATTAATATAGCCATTAATATAACATTTTGGTTTCTTGTAGTATTTTTCTTTGAAATCTTAGTTTACTTTTAGTTTACTTATTTCTTATTCTTTTCTTGTAGAAGAAATGGTGTATGACTCATAGCCATCCTGGTGAAGTAATGGGCATTGATCCAAATATTGAAAGAACTTTGCGAAAACTTCATTTTGCAAAGAGCACTAAGTCACAGCCGCTACAACCTAAAGTAGAGCAACAAGGAGAAAATCAAGAGTAGTTAATCATAGAAGACTGTAATCAAGCAAGGACTATGTCTGAATACACTAAACCTTCTCATGAAAGGATGAATTCAAGTATTGTTAGACCTCCTTTCAATGCTAACAATTTCAAAATCAAGCCAAATATTATTAAAATGGTGTAGAGTTTAGAGTTTTCTTCAATCAGACAAATTGACAAATGAAGATCCTAATGCTCACATTCCTAATTTCTTGGAGATATGCAATACATTTAGAATAAATGGAGCATGTGGAGATATCATTTGGTTGAGCTTGATTCCATTTTCATTAAGAGATAGAGTAAAGCAATGGTTTATTTCATTTATAAAAGGTTATATTACTACTTAGAATGGTCTTGCTAACAAGTTTCTGTTGAAGTATTGCCTCCAACTAAGACCTCAAGATTCTATAATAGTATTTTTACTTTTTTTCAGATGGATTTTGAGGCATTATATGAAGCTTCGGAAAGATTCAAGGTTTCATTGAGAAGGTGTCCGCAAGATCGATTACCTACTTGGATGTAAGTTCAAATGTTCAAAAATGGCCTAAATTATTCTTCCAAGCAGATGATTGATGTAATAGCTAGTGGTACTCTAAATAATAAGATACCTGAACTAGCACAATAATTAATTAAGGAGCTGGCTATCAAGAAATATCAATGGAAACTATCATCCAGAATTAAACTAAGTAGAGTAGTAGCAATTTAGAATTCTATTGCTTATTCAAAATTAGCTAATCAAGTTGAAACCCTGAAGAAGGAGTTCAAAAAAAAAATTTTCTATCCAGAAACAAGTTGTGGTGTTAAAGAGTGAATTTTGTGGAAAAGGGCATTCAAGCAATGATTACTAGATGTAAAACTGGTTGAGTAAAATCGAGCAAGTCAATTTTATTGGGAATCCATTGAGGTCATAGAACAATCCATCTAGTAGTACTTATAATTTAGGATGGAGGAACCACCCAAATTTGTCTTGGGGTAGTCAAAGGCAACAACAACTGCCCGGCTTTTAGCATAGATTACTATAAGAAAAAAGGTCGACTGTGGAAATGTCAAAGTGCATGAAACATTTTGATGCTTGGATTGATGTAGCTGAGTCAGAACTAAGGAATATGAGGGCAAGTATTCAGGATTTCGTGACTCAGCTTGTTCAACTTGCTAAGATCTTTTCATAATAGCCGCAAAGTGCTTTAACGGCTAATATCGAGCCAAATCTGAGAGGAATTTATAACCCAACCTTCTGTTAGAAAGGAGATGGTGATGTAGATGTTAAGGCCTTAAAAAGGATGGAAGAACCTCCTTGGGTCATCAAGGAAGTTGTTAGGCCGATGACATTAAACAAGCACTTCTTAGGAGACAACCAAATCATCAAATTTTTCTTTTCATTTCTTTTCCATTTGGTTCTATTTTCTATTTTCTGCTATCCTGTTTTTGGTATAATGGTTTTTTTTTCTAGTAATTCCATGCTCCATGTTTTTTATACAGGAAATTAGGTCATTTTGGCAAAAAACAGCCGTTCAAAGGAGGAAGGAAAAGATGAATTTAATTATGGGTAAGTTTGCTAAGATTTTCTAAATTTCAAACCCTAAACATGCCTTCTAACTTACCCATATTCAGGGCCATATATGTCAACACAGTTTTAAACACAACCATGTTTACATTGAGTAATTGATTTTTCAAGGAAATTTTTAATTATGTTACAGTAGCTAAAAAAGATTTGGTTGATGAATATGTTCATAAGTGTGTCAAAAAAACATAGTTTCTATCATGCCTATTTCCTTACCCGTACTAAAATTTTGAGACTATAAAGATCAAACACGTTTGGAGACATGACCATCTTTGAAAACGTGTTCACTAAACATGGTTTTATCCATGTCATTGACCAAGGAAGTGTTATTATTCTGATTTAAAAGCTTTTAAACTCTAGACCTTAAACATGGCCCTTTGCATGGCCGTGTTTAAAAGCGTGTTTGACTAACACAGCCATTTACACACCCATGTTTTAACCTATGTCACTTTTCTATTGTTAAAATTTTTTTAGCTCCGGGTGCCGGACGTGGTTCTTCTTATGTTGGTGTTTTGGAGTGTGTTCACCAGACAGGCATTTTCATGCTCGTGTTCAACCTTATGTTTCAACTATGCGTTTCTAACTTTTTAAGGTTTGGACCCCAAATCAGAACTTGAACATGGTTGGTATCATAGCCGTATTATAAGGCATGTTCAAGAAGATTTAATGAACATGGGCATAGACACACCCGTGTTCAAGACCATGTTTCACCTATTTTTAAATATAACTATGACCCTTATTCTCCACTTCACATAAAACATTCCCAAACTTCTTCCCTAAGCTCCTAAACTAAAACCCTAGCTTCCCTACATACTAGGCAAGGTTTTCCACCATTGAAGAACCTCTTTTTCATTCTAGAACATTGATTTTCTTCCCCACATATTCACTTTCCTCTCTCATAAGGTAATTCTCTCTCTAAGTTTATTTGATTTTTAGGGATGATTTTGGTGATTTCTGACAATGGGTAGGAGTTATTTGAGTTACATAATTGATTTTTCATCAAGGTTGAAGTTAGTTCTAAGTTATAGCATGATTTGTAAAAGTTGGTTAGTATGGTTATTTTATTGGAAGTTGGAAAGTTATGTTACAATGGTTCATGTAATAGATGAATTTCTTATTATGCATTCTTGATTTCATGAATTCTAAGACTTGTATTGATGGTTGATGATTATTTATTTGTTGAGAAATACTTGCTATTGTTGACTGGATTAAAATTTGAGTGATTTAGGGCTTGGTAGTCTTTTGGTGTAGAAGTGGATTAGGTTACTAGAGCAACAAAAATAGCGTGAATTTGAATTGAATTTATTTGTTTCCCTTGGATTGTTATCCATTTAGCTTTCATTATTAAGCCTAAGCACCTTAATGCCTAGGTCGAATTGAATATTGCTATATGGGGGATTTGAAATTAAAATTCTTTTGAAGCAATAGTTCTCATGGTAATGGATAGTTGTGTTGGATTTGAGAATTATTGTTACATTAGGAGAATACTTTTTGCCTTTTTCAGGATGACAAAGCACCAAGAAAAGCTCTTGGTCCACACCAAGATATTGGCAAAGAGGCTGAAGAAGTCTAAACCATTGCTAGATTTCAAGGAAGATTATCAGTAGGAGAGGTTTAAGCGAGTGGTGGAAAAGCCTGTTATGGCTAGTAGAGTCATAGACTAGGATACTCTAGCCCAGTTAGGATTAGCTAACTATGTTCAAGCTCTGCTAGACTTTGATGGGTGGTTATCCATGTTTGACAGTGAGATGATGATTCAGTTTCTAGGCACCCTAGAGTTCAATACCAAGAACATCAGTCAGACCAGGAATGATGGAGTTAAGTTTCATTTCGGTGAGCAAAGCTACTCGATGAGTATCGATGAGTTCTGGTGGCAATGTGGTTTCTACACTTATGAGGATTAAGATTGATTAGCACCGAGATTCACTGTACAACTTTGGTATCACCACCCCTACACCTTATAAGTTCTAGTGGTAGGCTGATGATGATGAGGCTGCTTACAAGACTAAGGTGTTGAAGACCTCCAAGTTATAATCATTGTCCATCTATTATGTGCACTATTTACCTGCCCATTCTATCACCGGGGAGAGGAAGAGCACCAATGTTGTGACCAGGAGAGATCTGTTCTACCTATACTACATTGTTAGTCGTGTGTGCCAAATTTGGGTTACGCTTTCACTTGGTGGATATGTGATATCACCCACAAGCAAAGCACCCCGCCCATTTGTGATGGATCATTCATTAGGAGGTTGGTGAAAAACCTCAATCCTCTTCTTCCGACAAGACAACTTACTGAGATACTATGGCCTGGAAGGCCAACTTGGACTCATTCAAGTAATTAAGGATGTTGAAGAAGATCACTCTCCCTAATAGCCCAGTGACATTTATTCTAAGGGATTAAGAGGAGATGGAAGCTGAGGATTGGTTCACTATTGTGACTTAGGATGCTTCCACTTATGCTAGTGCTACAGATCCTATGATTGTGGAACTTAGTACTAAGATCAGGATTACGACTACTGATATTCCTACTAAGCCAACAGAGATAATGACCGCTCTAGATATTGTAGCTAAGCCCCCAATTTCAGGATTAGCCCCACCCAAGGATGATTAACGATCTCAGAACATTTATCATTTTCCATTTATCATTTATCTTTATTTCATATCATTTTATGGATGTTGTTATTATGTTTATTTCTTTTTTTTTTGTTAGACATTATTAGTGGAGCATTGGTTGCTCCCATTTTTAGTTTTATTTTATACTTCTATTTTAGTTATTATATTTTCTAGTTTCCATCAATATTTTGTTAATGATCATCTTTTCTGTTTTCATGGAAGTTTTCCTATTGAATCTGAAGCTCAACCAAACTTTTTAAGAATCTCTTAGAATGTTGACTTGCACATTAAGCAACTGAATTTTTTAAGGTGATATCAATTTATAATAACCTTCTCTATTAACTTTTTTTTTTCATGTTTGTACATTGAAGCCAATATACATTTTAAGGGTAGGGAGGTGGATAGCTTAGGCCTTACATTTTCATTTTACTTCTAGTGAATTTGAATTTTCTAAGAATTTTGCAATTTTCTCAACTTTTTGAGTTCTCTTTTTTAGCTAAATCAATTTTCAAACTCACAATTAAGCATGTTCTTATTAATAAAGAGTGATTGTTAATTTAATATCCTGAGTTCTTGACTTAAAGACCAAGAAAGTGATTCTTAAACCCTTTCACTTTTGTTCTTAATTATTTTAGAAATGTTTTTACAATCTGCTACCAAGCTAGTGGAAAATGGTCTTTGGAAGCTTTTTTTTTCGCTTTGAGTTTTTGCGTTTAATGCATTATTCAAACACATGCTAAGTTATGAGTTTATATGTATGGATTAGTGGTAAGAATTAGCTTATGGATATATGGTTGATTGTTGACTAAGAAAAAAGAATTGATATGAATAAGTTGCTACTATGCTGGTGTTTAGTATTAAAGTAGGTTGGGGTCTTCTTCTAAGGCAAGAGTTGATCATAGCTCAAAAAGATGGTAGAGGCATGAGTATGATCAAAGATGACTTTGGATTGTATTGTGGAATAGCTTGGGTATAGACAGTGCTCCTATAATGTACACTTGCTGCAAAAATTTTCAACAAATGAAAAGGAATAAAAAAATAAAAAGAGAAAAAAAGGTAAGAAGTGAAAAGTTCAAGTAATCAAAAAAGTTCATGTAATCACCCCTTCTCCACAGATTAGTGGTATTAATGGTTGTGCATAGTAAGCTCTAACTTAGTGTGGTTTGTGCTTTTTACTTTTTATGAAAATTTGATATTTTCTTGAGCTTCGAGAGATATGGGTTGCTAGCTTGAGAATGAATTGCTTCCATTGAATTGTTTTGTTTTGAAATGTATTAGAATGAAAGTGTTGCATGCTTGGTAGGCTTGTCAATTTCTCAAGACCCTTGAAGTTCCAATCCTCCCTAATACTTCTTTTGCTCAAGAATATGATTCTATTCTTCTTTTCTAGATTTTCTTTTGAGGTTTGCTTGAGGGCAATCAAAATTTTAAGTTTGGAGGAAAAATATGATGTGCTCATATTTATACATGTTTTCTATATACTTTTCCTTGATAATTTTTTATCTTTTGATATGTTTTTGGTAAAATTTAGTTCTCAATTGATTCATATTTTATTTTCAGGTCATATTTCAGCTTTATTTGGGATAAGAAGGATTTTGTACAAGTTTTGGAGTTGAACTACAAGTTTTGGAAAAATTTAGAGCAAACATGCCTTCAGACATGCCCATGTCAGTGTCAAACAAACCCATGTTCACCAACTACATTCTCATGTTTACCTGCATACCCTTGATCATAACCATTTCATTAAATGTTCATGATTTTCACATTCCAAGGGAGGAAAAAATCCTTGAACATGTCCATGTCACAAACCGTGTTTGCTTGTTATTAAGGTTTTATCAAGTTAATTTGGTAGAACAGAAATGAGGAAAAAAGAATAAGTGAAAATACATAGAAAAAGAGTTAAGGTTTCAAAAAAGAGGGATGCTGGAGGCAATTCTGTTGATCAAAATTGATTAAAGTGCATTTGATCAAGCATTCCTTGGAGGAAAAATAATTCAAAGATGGAGATTTTGTTTTCTAGTTTTTGTTTGTTTCTATTTTGTTTATTTTTTGGTATGATGAACTAAATTCTCTGCTCATACTTAGAGTAGATGAACCCTATGATGATATTATAATTGTGACTTGTTTTGGTTTAATAAAGTTATGTTTTCTTGCAATCTATCCAATATGCTTTGTTGTGTTGATTATTAGTAGCTATCCTGTTAATTCAATGTGGGATGACGAACATATGCAGGTAGTATTTGGTATGTTTGTTGTGGATCACCATCGGGTGGAAGGAATACTGTCATAGCCGAGAATAATAAGAGTGGCACAATACTACCAGACTAGGGTTAAACCTAGTAGTTTGTAGGACTAGTATTGCATTCTTAAGAAGTATGGTATCACTAGTCACCCTATTGGTGACTTAAGAATAAGGGTTAGCGAACGAGAATAGTAGGAAGCTAATCTAATTTTCGTAGTACTCCATGGTCCAAGTAAATCATATACTTGTTAAAGCAAAGTAAGAATAATGTAGTAGATTTCTTGGGAGAGTTGAATCTTAGTACGATGTATCTTCATTGTCGATTGTCTGATTGTTCTTTGCTTATAGTAGCTAGTTGTTCATTTTTTTTTACTATGTTAGTTAGGTTAGTTAACTCATTGTTAATTAGTAAGACATCCATTTAAAGTTTTGTTTGATAAAATAGATAAATATTGAGTATGGTAGAAGGCTCCGTTCTTTAGGAAAAAAATGATCTTGGTACTTGTCACTATTATACTTTAATGATACATGAACTAACCTATGAGTTCACATACTCAAAAGCATAAAGAGATTTGACATATCTGCATTATTGATTAGTGTAATCAAAAAAGTTGTGAACTAAGTAACACGCCACCATTTTAGGGAGAGGTGGATGTTGTAGCATTGCATGAAGATAAGGTAGTGTGGTTTCGATCTTGAATATGTCACACATGCACAAAAATGTGGCAAAATAGGCATGCATGTTCAGCAAAACTTGCTGACCACTATGTCATGGAATTTGCAGAAATCTTGGACCATATTTGGGGAAGGAAACTATCATGCCCTCAATTTGCATAGGCCTCTAGCTAGGAGTAAAGGAGAGAAAATGAATTAGGAATCAAGGAATAAAAAGGTAAAGACTATAGAAAAGGGAGTTTGGAGATTTGATGTAGAGATAATGAACTTTTGACCTAACTGGGTGTTAGAAAAGTATGTGTAAGGAGGTCATTTCTCAAGCTTAAGACTAATTTTAATTTAGGGACTTAGTTGACTCAATTGGGAAAGCTTATTGAGTGAGGAAATTGAGCAATTGAAAAAGATGGTAGGCTTATTTGAACCCTTTTGTTGCCACATGTCCTTAGTCGGAGTTATGCATGCCTTCACTTCCAACAAACATTTGGATTGCGTTTCCAGTAGCTTTTAGTGACTTGCTAGCAAGATTCAAGTGAAGGAAAGAGAGTGAAAACTAAGCCTAACAATCAAAGTAGAGGGTTGCTTGACCTCAAGGAACCAAGAATAAAGGTCAAAGGAGCTTTGAAAGGTTTTCGCTAGAGCTTTCTTGTGGTAAGGGTAAACTACATATGATTTTAGTTAGAATCAAAAGCTAGACTTATGGATCAAGTGGAATTCTAGGCCTTAGGTGATGGTTACAAGCCAAGAGAGCATAAGAGCTGTTCAGTGGCTTGAGATACCTTCAGATATCTAAGAATTTCTAGCTTTATATGTTTGGGCAAGCATTAGGATTCTACTATGGGTTAGGCCAAACCATTCCAAGATCTAGAGCTCTTTGTTTAGGCTAGTTTTCACTAAGTTTTGTTAACTAAATTAAATGTAGGCAATGGGAAATGTTTGCTAGGCCCTGGAGGTTGTTAAATATAGCTGGTGTTGTTGAGCGTGTTTTGTGTGCTTTGCTGCTCTGGCTGTTTGTGTGTGCTGACCATATTATGTTTAAATGTAAATTGCCTTGTGTTTCTATGTGTTCATGTTTTATGTGCAAAGACTTTGGAGGAGTGCTTATGTGACCACCTCAACAAATGGGAAAATTACAGTATAAAAGCATAATGGTTATAAACCATTATATAGCATAATTTTCACCATAGTGAATGAAATGTGAGGGGTAAAGTGAATAATCTACACCTCCCTAAAAGATTAAAATGGTTACTTGGTACTAAAGGAAACCCTAAAGGATTGCTTGTTTTACAAGTGATCTATGGGTCTTATTGCAAGATTTCAAGACTTGGGTACTCAATTGTAGAACTCTAAAAGAGAGATTTGGAAGGATTTGAATCTTATGGAAGTAATTTTTGGAGGCTAAATTGCATAAAGGAAAGAAAATCCATTATTCAAGAACCTAGCACAACTAGGTGTACAATTGTTCACAAAAATAACTTAAGGATGGGATGATTTTTGACAAGAGTCCAAGGTGGCCATTTCTAGCATTATCCCAACCTTTTATTTCCAGGTTCTAAGGTCAAAAAGGTGCACTAAATATTAGCAAAAAATTCTTTACTTAACATATATTTATAGTGACCTAAGTGAGGGTTAAGGTTAAACTAATCAAGTCAAGTAAAATATCTTGATTTCTTGCCATTTCCTGCCCATTTTTGTCCCCCACCAGGCACTACCTGTTCCTTATCTCCTCCAGGAGCTTCCATAGCCACCATAGCTCAATCTCCCAAGAAATCACAAAGGAAGGAAATCGGATGCAACAAGAAAGAGAAAAACCCTAGTTTTTGGGTTTATTGTGTATCTCTTGAAGATTTCAGCCTTCACAGCTTAGGTAAGGGTTTTATCTTCATGTTATATGGTTATTTACTGTCTTAAGATGATGATCAAGCATCCATGAAGCTATGACCATGCTTGGAAAAGAGCAAAAAGCTCAATGAACCACGTATGGGTTAAGGGGGAGTGCATGAACAAGGTTCCAGCCTTACTGTTTTTCATGCACTAAGATGGCAATGTTTACAGGGGTTTCTAGAGCCCAAGTTAGTACTAAATAAGACCAATTAACCTCCTAAGAACAAGCATTAGCTTGAGGAGGGCTGCCATAGTGATTACATATTTTTTATTTGATTGTTTATGGACTAACCTTAATGATGTATTGCTGCCAGCATTGCATTTTATTGTGTTCTATTTGTTTGTACATTTGGATGGCTATATTTTTGTATATGTGATTTTTTTTTGTGTCTTTATGTATTTCTATTTCAGGTATGTTGCTAGGAATTCAATTTTCTAATGATAAGCCCTTACTAAGTTTCTTCAAAGAGACTTACCCCCTTTCTGTCCATTTCAGGATCACCTGAAAGAGAGCATTTAAAATAATAGCTGTCTTGTGAATTTCTCTGTGAAATTTCAGGTATATTAAATCCATATTTTTAGTTGTAAAATGGAAAGTTTCATGATTTTTGGAGCACATTAGCTATTTTTAGTAATGGTACTTTCTGCCTTACGCAGCAGCTGGTCCCTACAAGTTTCTGGAGTGCTTAGTGCTTTTGATGTTCTCCAAGAACCTTAGTGTACGTATTAACTAAGTTATTATCATGTATGTGGTGCATCAATGCATGTAAATGATTTGGGTATGTTTTATGTGTAGTGTGAGAAGGATATATGGATCAATGGAGTGTGGTTTGAAGTGTGTATACAATGCTGTCCATATGGTGTTTATGGGCTGTTTTGATGGCATTTTTATGAATGATGGTTAGAAGGACTCTAAATTCATGGGAATGGTTTTTCCATGTGTGTAAGGAATATATGGACACTACCAAGTGGGTTTTTCACCTGGAAATGAAGTGTATGAATATTATGAAATTTTGTATGGGCATAATGGTCAATAGTGGCTAAAATTTGGTACCCTATACTCCAGCTGTCATAACTTTTTGTACATAAATAATTTGGCTATGAAATTTTGACCACACTTATAAAAATTCAAGAGGAATAACTTGGCTTTTGAATCATTGGATTTGGTTCCCTATAGCCAGAGTTATGGGCTTTCAAAATTGGCTGATTTTGCTGAGCATTGTTCATATAGCCATTTTTACCCGGTTAAGTGTAAGATCCATAATTGTAAACTTAGATGGATTTAATGTATCAAGCCTATTTCCCTATGAGGGTTTAAGGGTATTAAAGGGTTTAAAACCTTTAGGGCATAGGAGAACAGAGGTAGAATTTGAGTTGGACACAGTGTGAAAGTTTGGAAAAAAAATGCACACCAATAGCATCATGTGTGCATATGATTGTACATGCACTTGGGGATTTTACTCAAATTTCATATTGACCAGGAATAAAGAATTTCATTGTCATCATTACTTCTAGATGAAATTGTATGTGAATATGTGTGTGATGGTCGGACCAATATACACATCTTTGCATAATGACCAAGAGGACCACTTGGGTAAACATAGTGCACATGTTTTGCTTGGCCTACAGGACATGGACTGCCTAGGGCTTGAGCTCATTAAATTGATCACTGTATTTAAATACTCAGAGTGGTAATAGCTTATGTTATGAAACTATGTATTAAGTAAGCATTTATGTTTTGTTAATCCTTACTAAGATATAAAACTCATGCTCTAATTGTTTTTATTTGAGGGAAAGGCTTGGTTGACTGACCTCAAGCATTTGTGTTTATATGTTTTGTAACTTTCAAGAACCTTCTGGATCTAACTATTGGTTAACTAAACTAATGCTCAATATGTATTAGTATTTGTTTAGTTTAAGTGTCCTGGACACATGTCCTATGCCACCCTACAGTGCTGTTTGTTTGAGTTTGGATACAAAATGCTTGATTTGCTTGGAAAGGCATTGGCTATGGGTGCTTTACAACATGATAGAATCAGACTCCAACTTTCACTTGGGTTTTAGAAATAGGGATCCTCCCTACCTAAGTTCATTAACTCAGTTTTGCTCTCCCATGATCCAGACCATGTCAATAAGTGTTCATGATTTTTATATTCTAGAGGAGGAACAGGGTTGTGTCATAAACAGTGTTTGCTTGCTGTTAGGCTTTTATCATATTATTTTAGTGGAAGTAAAAGAAAAAAAAAGATGAGATAAATACACAAAAAGATAGTTTAGTTTTCATAGTAGAAGGCGGTCAGAGGTAGTTCAGATGATCGACACCAATTAGTTCGAATCAAAGCAAGGATTTCTTGGAGGAGAAGAATTCATAGATAGAGTCTTCAATTCTTAGTTTCTCATTGTTTTTGTTGTGTTTTCTTTTTAGGCATGTTAGGCTAATTTCTCTGCTTATGCTATGAGCAAATTAACCCTAGGATGATGTTACTAGTATGATTTTCTTTTGTTTAATGTAGTTATAGTTTTCTTCTTATCTATTCATTATGTTTTGTTGCATTTATTAATTATAACTAGCCTATTAATTCAATGATGAATGATAAAAATATATAGGTAGCATCCGGTATGTTTGTTGTGGATCAATGTTCAGTAGAAGGGACATTGTCAAGTTAGGAGTAATAGATCGGCATAATACCTATATACTAGGTTGAAACCAAGTAGCTTAGTTGCAAAGCTAGTAATGCATTATTAGGAAGCACGGCAAGACTAGACACCTTATAGGTGACTTAAGAATAATGGTTAGTAACTAGGAATAATTTAGAGCTAATCTATGTTAGATAGTACTCCACTATCCAAATTAATCATATGCCTATTCAAGACAATGGTATAAGTATCCTTGGAAAGTCTCCTTGGCAATAACTAAGGGGGCACTCCCCGGCCGTCTTATACCCTCAAGTACCTTGTACACTTTGCTATTTTACTAGATAGCCAACCTAAGGCCGAATCACTCACACCAGCATCATTCCTTAGGAGTCAACTTCTCGGATTCTTCATGTGTAGAAAAATGAACCATTAAGCTTCTATACTGGTAGTTGGATGAAAGGTTACCAATCCCCCCCCTCACCCCGCAATCGATGTGTCAGTGTGCATGCCGTATTAGGATACTTGTAATAGACCTAACTGACACTCATGATCAATCAAAGGGGTGCCATATAACAAGGATCATCAATTCCAAAATGTACACTCACTTTATGTCTTAGAGCTTTCTTACTTCTTCCCAGGAAGATGACTTTAGCATGGGAAACTTTTCCTTGAGAATCACTCCAAGGCTCCTCCCTTCATTCGCTCTTTTCTTTGATTTGTAGGTTTACTATAAGCTACCATTTCGAACAATCCATGCTAGTAGTGCTTGCCTTTTGAACATCCCAAGTTGGTTTACCACCAATAATGATACTTAAATATTAGTATATGCTTATATCATCTTCCCTAGCAATACTCCCATTCCTTGGGCACCAAGAAACAATGGATAGTTGCTCGTTCATCAATAGAGGCTGAATATCATGCAGTTGAGTTGACAATGCATGTTAGAATGGCTACAATCTCTTATGGATCAACTTGGTTACTCAGCTCACATAAAACTAGTTCACATAGTTCTCAGTTTTGATAACCTCAGTCCTACTTATGCTTTTGCTAATCTTCTCTTTCGCTCACTTAAAAATAAAACTCTATAGACTATCTTTTTTTTGTGAATGGGTCAACAATCATTCTATTAAAGTCTACCGCATTCCCAAGTGGCACAACTTGTAGATGTTTTTGTTGGTTTCGGGAGCCAAACAGCGCAGCGGAATTTAACCGAAACCCTCCAAGATCCAAGTGAAATGGGGTAAACCGGGTGTTCGAAAATTTCATACCTAATTTTCGGTTGAGATCTCTCACTCAACTGTAGAGTCGAATCACAAAACCTGAACAGTTGACGTGTTCAGGCTCTCTATGGTATCCACACGAGCCTCTCGGGATCACCACGCTTCCACCACGTCCCGGCAGATGCGTTTCTCTTGCGCTCGCAGTGCTAGCTTGCGTCCTCCAAGGAATTGCAAGAGAAAAGTGCGGCTGTCCTTTTGGGAGGCTAGGGCAAGGAGACCTGCGAATTTCTCACTTAAAATTTGTATTTATAGTGAGACTCAACTTCCAAGCCTAATGGGTTTCAAAACCCTAATCCAATTAGGATTTAATTTCGGGCTTAATAATGGCTCAAATCCTTGGCCCATTATTAATACGAAATTAAAGTGAAACCATAACCCAAATAATTAGCCCATGCACTCTAATGATCCAAATAGCTCTATGTGTGCGACCCAATAGGCTCTTGCCATGGTGGCAATGATCATAAATCACATTTATGATCATAAGCAATGAACGGTGTCTAGCAACACATCATTGCTACCCAAGTGACAAGATTGTCAGTAAATCGACTAAACCTTTATGATCATCACCGATATATGCCATTGTCCCTTTGTCCAAGATATCAAGACTAAGCACGAGACATGGAATGTGTCACTCTCGTATAACCCAATCTTTGGTTTCTTGATTACTGAATAGACCAACTTAAACTTATGACTTTGATATCGTATATCAACTCATCGGAGCATGGCCATGCATTTTCTAAGTCTCATTGTATCAAGGGGCCCGAAGATATCACTCCCGTTACATAGGAGGGACAAATCCCATCTTGATCATACAAATCCCTCTGCATGATATGTGACATACCCAATGACCTCCTTCAAGTTCACTCAGTTACGAGCAACAAAGGAAAGTATCAAAGTATGTGACTCACATGTAGGGAACCTTGATGATCTTAGGTTGAAGGACTACATATACCATGATCACTATGAGAATCACTTATGACACTCATATAACGATCCATGAAGTGTTCTCATGGTGGGTCGGTCCAGTACACAAGTTCTCCAACTTGTACCCATATGTAGACTACATATCTCATATTAGTCTCCACATATGCTAGTTATTATGTATTATTGCAACCCGCTCCACAATAATACTAGAGAAGGGACATTTAAGAATATCATTATTCTAGGGTTACAATTATGTTTATTACGTTACGCAGAAACAAAACAACAAACAAAATTGCTGGATTAATGCCTAAATAAAATATCATGACTCAATGTGCAAAAATACAGTCATCTCATGATTGGCTTTTTGGGCACAACACTAACAGTTTTGATAGCCGAGGTGCCGGCCCTCTGGAAGGTGGCATGTGATCGCCGAAGTTGTCATCAATGGCCGAGCTGCCAAACTTGATGGAGTACCGACTTCGCCAGAGGGAAACCGCCAGCCGAGGTCGGAAGGATAAACGATCCCCATGACCTAGTGTAGGGAGTTCGCTCTCTTAGGCAGTGGAAGGACCAACCTCGGTAGAGCGGTTGAGCCCTCTTCGGAAACAGAAGTACCCCTCGGAGGAACCACCCTCGGGAAATATGTGCCCTGAGATGTTAGAGTAACCTCGGAAGGTACGAACAAAGCATTTAAGGAGCCTCTGACACCTCTCCATAAAGTCATCCCCCAAGTACATTCTGACACGCTACCTCTGAGACACGCCATCAGAGGGACTCCTCGAGACGGCACCCTCAGAATGACTAGGCTGTCAGCTCAGCGACTTTGGCTGGGATAAATGTCCCTTCGCTCCTAGAAAAGCAGGGATCGGATCCCGCCGGACACGTGTCATAATCTGGGAGGACCACAAGAGGGGAACGGTTTCTGCACGCCCCCTATATAAAATACACAGAAAGCATCCTAAAAAGGGGGTAAGATAAAAAGTTCTCTTTGAATACACAAAAGGGCAAATAATCCAGTTATCTGAAAATACTGACTTGGGCGTCGGAGGCTCCTCCCCGGAAATACACACTGAGGACCTCCTAAGCTATGTTTTCTGAAGTATTTCAGGCATCCTCAGCTGGGGAATCTCCTCTCAAAGTACCTTCCTCCATCAGAAGTTCTCCCTACTCATACCATGACACATGATGAAGCCGCTGCAGGCCATCAAGTTTTTACTAGACAAATGTTGTTCGTCTACAAACAATCGTTGTTCCTTTCATAATAACTAATTTTGCATCCAATGGAATTCCTTTCGGTTAGAAATGCTATTTGGTTAACAACAATTGTTGTTCAGTAAAATGCAGTTCTTTTCAACAATCTATATTGTTTTAAAGGCGCTGGCATCGTAGTTAATCAGATTGGTGGAGTACTATATAATTATACCAGCTAAGTACCAGATAGCTACTCACACCAATAAATAAACTCTTCCAAATTGAAGTAAACTCAACTAATTCGGCTTCGCTTGTTTATTGTTTCGCCTAGATTATGATGAAATGTTATTCGTGTGCGCGCAAAGAAAGCTTGATATCCCCAGTTGAGGGGAGTCATGGGAAAAGCATTTTCATTATTTCATTACTCGCAAATTGTAACCTAGGAATTAGTTAAGTACTTTAGGTGGTCGCAGCTTTTTTTTATGCAAGTACATACGCACAGTAACTCTGACAAAAGTTTGCCGACCAATGTTGAAAAAAGGGTGAGTGTATATTTTTAATGTGAGACGATATGTGGAATATTAATACCCTAGGTACTATAAAGTTTATTAAATAGTGTTACCCTAAACAGATATTTTTTAAATTAAAAGATATTCGTGTGAATCCTAATTAAGAGCAAGAACAACGAATATATACATATATATATATAATTGTTTATAACTTGTCTGAAACTTGCTAGACAATAACATTTACGAATTTACTGGGAGAAAGTTGCAAGTTCAAACTGTAAAGGTTCTTGTTATTTAGATTTTGCCCCTTCTAAGACTAGAAAAAATTCGTAACTAATGTAAAATTTTTCAGATGTAATTCGATTAATCCGTCACTCAAACTATATTGGCTTAGTAATTAATATCATTTAGTCGGTACTTCCATGCATGCTACCTAAATATATGTGACGTATGCTTAGTAAATTTTAAAATGTGTTTAGCGTCAATCACTCTTGCCGGTGTCAAAGACTATCATGGTAGGCTGACCGGATAGGTTACGTTAGATGAGATAGGCCAGAAATACAAAGACAAAGCAATGGGGCAAAGTTGTCTCCACAGTATTTTCGGGGAGGGATCCGACACTCAAGTTGGGTGAAAGGTATGAAGGGGAGAACACTAGAGCGCAAGGAAGGATGACCTACCTTTGATATGTGGACTCCTTTGCTTATATAGTGTCCAGGACACTGGAGCGCCCTGGCAGTATTCCAAATCTGCCAACCACGTGTCTGCCTAGATCTAGCGGTTGTAATCAGTCGTGTTAGAGTCCCGAGGAGCTCCTCAGGTCTAATAGGCTGATGCCTTTTTTGTCTAGCTAAGAGGGCCACATTGGGTAGAGAGAAGGGCTTCAGAGATGGGTCTCAACCAAGGTCGATCTTTTTTATGGGTTTCGGGAGCCAAACAGCGCAGCGGAATTTAACCGAAACCCTCCAGGATCCAAGTGAAATGGGGTAAACCGGGTGTTTGAAAATTTTCATACCTAATTTTCAGTTGAGATCCCTCACTCAACTGTAGAGTCGAATCACAAAACTTGAACAGTTGACGTGATCAAGCTCTCTATGGTATCCACACGAGCCTCTCGGGATCACCACGCTTCCACCGCGTCCCGGCAGATGCGTTTCTCTTGCGCTCGCAGTGCTAGCTTGCGTCCTCCAAGGAATTGCAAGAGAAGAGTGCGGCTGTCCTTTTTGGAGGCTAGGCCAAGGAGAGCTCTAAATTTCTCACTAAAAGTTGTATTTATAGTGAGACTCAACTTCCAGGCCTAATGGGTTTCAAAGCCCTAATCCAATTAGGATTTAATTTCGGGCTTAATAATGGCTCAACTATTGGGCCTATTATTAATACGAAATTATTATGAGCCCAAAACCCAAATTATTAGCCCATGCACTCTAATGATCCAAATAGCTCTATGTGTGCGACCCAATAGGCTCTTACCACGTTGGCAATGATCATAAATCACATTTATGATCATAAGCAATTAGCGGTGTCTAGCAACACATCATTCCTAGCCAAGTGACAAGATTGTCGATGATTCGACTAAACCTTTATGATCATCATCGATATATGCCATTGTCCCTTTGTCCAAGATATCAAGACTAAGCACGAGACATGGAATGTGTCACTCTCGTATAGCCCAATCTTTGGTTTCTTGATTTCCGAGTAGACCAACTTAAACTGATAACATTGATATCGTATATCAACTCATCCAAGCATGGCCATGCATTTTTCTAAGTCTTACTCTATTAAGGGGCCCGAAGATATCACTCCTGTTACATAGGAGGGACAAATCCCATTTTGATCATACAAATCCCTCCGCATGATATGTGACATACCCAATGACCACCTTCAAGTTCACTCAGTTACAAGCAACAAAGGAAAGTATCAAAGTATGTGACTCACATGTAGGGAACCTTGATGATCTTAGGTCGAAGGACTACATATGCCATGATCACTATGAGAATCACTTATGACACTCATATAACGATCCATGTAGTGTTCTCAAGGTGGGTCGGTCCAATACATAAGTTCTCCAACTTGTACCCATATGCAGACTACATATCTCATATTAGTCTCCACATATTCTAGCCATTATGTATTATTGCAACCCGCTCCATAATAATACTAGACTAGGGACGTTTGAGAATATCAATGTTCTAGGGTTACAATTATGTTTATTACGTTACGCAGAAACAAAACAACAAACATAATTGCTGGATTAATGCCTTAATAAAATATTATGGCTCAATGTGCAAAAAATACAATCATCTCATGATTGGCTTTTTGGGCACAACACTAACACTTTTTGCTTGAACCGTTATGTGATAGTGAAAACCGAAGTGCTGTTGCCCTTCAAACCCGTAGGCTCAGGAAAGCACCACCCTCGGAAAGTCGGGCATCGATTGCAAGGAACGCGAGCACCGACTTCGGAAAGTAGGGTGTTTGGCCCTTTTTACATCTGACCTCGGCAATCCTTCATCATCCCCGGAGGGGGTAGTATCGACCTCGGGAACACGGCGCATCGCCATCCTCGGTAAGATGACCACACCAGCTTTGGAAGGAAGAGACCCATCACCTTCGGCAGGGAAGAACGTCCCCGAACGGGACCACCCTCGCCGAAGATATTCCCAGGTTACTGGAATGATCTCGAAAGGAAGTCCTCCTATTCCGAAGAGCTCTCTTCTACCGAAGGGATCTCAGGAGTACGGTAGAAACAATTAAGGAGCCTCTGACACACCGTACTCGTATGTTCCCCGACACGCCGCCCTGAGACATGCTCTGCCACGCCACCCTTGTACGACCTAGGCTCCTGGCCAGACGGCCTATGGTCGGCTAGATGCTCCCCCTCTCCCCGAAGGTACGGATCGCATCTGACCGAACACGTGTCACGATCTGGGCAGGCTGTGTCAAACGAACTTCCACTGTTCACCTCCCTATAAATATTCGGGAAGCGCCCCAGGTAAAGGGATCCGACTCCAAGGGAAAAATCTCTCCACTCTTTACTTACTCTCCATTTCCAAACGCTGACTTAGGCGTCGGAGGCTCCTCCCCAGAAAAATACTCCAGGGACCTCCTAACCTTTATTTTTCTGAGTCTTTGCAGTCCTTCTCCCACCGGAGTTTCCTCACCCAGGCGTTCTCTCACCGGAAGTTCTTGCTCCAGGCTCACCATGTTGCATAGCGATGATGTCGAGGGGCATCATTTGGCGCCGTCTGTGGGAACCCCCTCCCAGGTCGCCGTCATAGAGACTTGGCGCTCAAAAGACAAGCGGCTCCCGAAGTCCACCTCTGCGCCGAAGGCTCAACCGGCTACCCAGCAGCCCACGGCAGGGACTTCTGTGCCGGAGGACAGTCGCCCTCTGACGGTGACGATGGGCTTCTTGTGAGACTTCCAATGCTCCATCGTCGCTTAAGTAACTCAACAGCTCGACTATAGGTGGCCTCACCCTCCACTGGTCCGAAAGGCCTCCTCCTCAGCTGTACCCCGGGAAGGAAGCTCGAGGTCCACCCACTAGAGTTCCAGGAGTGAAGACTCTCTCAACACATCTTCTATGGAGGACGCACCTCCCAGGGCGCGACCCACCGGAGAAAGGGGCCCAAAGGAGACTAGGACCCCCTGCCGGCGGAGTTCATCCCCGAACCGAAGGTCCTAGTCTCCTCGCCACCGAAGTTATTCTCCGACAAGGAGAAGAAGTTCGCCACCACCAACGAACACCAGGTAGCAAAGGGAAGTTAACACAGCTGCCCTTATGGACAAAATCCTTGGAAGACTGGAAAAGGTTGAGAGGCAGATCTCCTAAAAACCAATCTGGTCAAGATTGTCTGACGCTTACACCGGAGAAGAGTCACCCTTTGTGCGGGAAGTGGTGGAGGCGCCTATGCCTAGTGACTTCAGGGTGCCATGCCTGGAAACCTACGACGGGCGTAGTGACCCCCAGGCACACCTAATGAAGTACAAGCGAAGCATCGTGCCCTACGGCGCGGATGACGCTACCCTCTGCAAGTATTTTGAGGTGACCTTCTCCGGTCCAGCAACGGCATGGTATAACTCCTTTGCTCATGGAACCTTGCTAAGTTTCCAGGAGCTGTCTACTGCCTTCACCCAACAGTTCATCAGCAGCAGGCCAACAGCCAAGATGCCGGTACAGATGTTCAACATAGCACAATGAAGTGGGGAAACCATTCGTGACTACGTTGAAAGGTTCAACCGAGAAGCACTAAACGCGCCTGACTTCCGGCCCGAGATCTGCATCCTCGCAATGATAAGAGCACTTCGGAGGGACTCCCAGCTCTTCTATGAGTTCTCTAAGGACCCTCCAGACACTCTAGGGGAGTTCTACCAAAGGGCCGAATAGCACATGACGACCGAAGAGCTAGGAATGGGGGAACCAAAGGTGGAACACCCTCAGCCCGAAGAATCAAGCCACCAGCCTCAGCACCCGATTGAGGTTGGAGGAAGGCCCCAAAAACAAAGGGGTAAAAGGCCAATGACGTTCACTCCCCTGAACGCCACCAGGGCCAGCATTCTCATGGCCTTAGAAAGACAAGGAACTACAGTCCCAAGGCCAAAGGCCATGACTTCGGAAAATGAGAAGAACATAAAGAAGTTTTGCCAATTCCACCAAGATCATGGCCATGACACTGAAGACTACTTCCAGTTAAGGAAGTAAATCGAGTCCCTGATAAAGCAGGGCCAACTTCGCCAGTACGTGTGGATGCCTTTCCGAAGGGAACAAAGGAAAAACGAAGAAAGGGGATGAGGAGGACTATGATTCCGACAGACGTCGGGACCGAAGTCCTCGGAGGAATTCGCCACCACCAGCAAGGGTTATCCAGACAATCACTATAGGGATACCCTCAGCTAAGAGGAAGAGAAAGATAAGGGAAATCTCCGTAATGGAGTATGGGAACTCGACAAACAGGCTTGTTCTCAAAGATGGGTCCACTGTGAGATTCCCCCATGATGACCCACTCCTCGTCACGGCAAGGATAGGGAGTTGGGACGTCAAAAAAGTACTCCTGGACGACAGCTCCAACACCAACGTCATCTTCTCGCACCCACTGCCTAAATTAGGCATCTCAAAAGGCAACCTCAGAACAGTCAACTCCCCCACCTTTGGGGTTGGGCCATCCGAGCTCCCAGTCCTAGGATGCATCGATCTGCCCCTAATGTTGAAAGGGACTTCACCCCAAAGTCAGGAGGAATTGTTTGCCTCCGTTATGATGAGATTCATTATCATTGATCTTCCCTCATCATACAATGCCATCCTCCGAAGGCAAACTCAAGGCAATCTCCACATCTGCCCTGATGTAAAGTACTTACTGGTCACCTTCGCTACTAAAGAAGGAGATGCAGAGATCTTCATTGACCAAGCCGAAGTCAGGAAGGTCTTCACCAAGGCTAGGCAAGGCTCTGCCAAGGTCCAAGTACAGACTTCGGCTACAGAAAAAGCAGTCATAACAAGCGAAGAGACCACAAGGGAGGAAATGGAAAAGTTGGAAAAAGTAGAAACAGAAAATGTAGAGCTAGTCCCCGGCCGGAACACCTGAGTAAGGAAAAAATTGGCTAAGGGTGACAAAGATAGGCTTGTATCTTTCTTGTTAATGAACAAAGATCTATTTGCCTACTCTCCGAAAGACATGCCTAGGGTCGACCTCAGCATAATCCACCATAGCCTCAAAGTATGCCCCGACGCAAGGCCGATTCGGCAGAAAAAATGAAACCTATCGACTCATAAGAACTCCTTTGTTAAAGCCAAGGTTAAACGCCTGATTGAGGCAGGGGTAATAAGAGAGGTTAAATACCCCGAATGGCTCAGTAACGTGGTTATCGCCACAAAAGAAGGGAGTGAAAAGCTCCGAATGTGCATCAATTTTCGGAACCTGAATGATGCCTGTCCAAAAGACTCCTACCCTTTGCCAGCCATAGACCAATTGGTGGAATCAACCACCGAGTACGGTCTTCTCAGTTTCCTCGATGCCTTCAGTGGGTATCATCAGATTCGGATGAACCCCAAAAATGAAGAAAAAACTGCCTTCATCACCAAAGTTGGTACCTACTGCTATGTCAAAATGCCTTTGGGGCTTAAAAATACAGGAGCTACCTATCAAAGGTTGATGAATAGAGTGTTCGACTCTCAGATCGGGAGGAACATGGAGGCATATGTTGATGATATGATAGTTAAGAGCAGAATGCCTAGTAATCATATCGACGACTTAGGCGAAACCTTCCAACGACTTCAGGAGTTCGGCATTCGCCTTAATCCCGAGAAGTGCGTGTTTGGAGTAAGTGCAGGTAAGTTCCTCAGGTTTATGGTGTCAGAAAGGGGAATAGACGCCAACCCCGAAAAGGTCAAAGCCCTGCTAGGCTTCCGAACACCCACAACCATTAAAGATATACAAAGGCTTACCAGAAGAATCACTTCCCTTAGTAGGTTCATTTCCAGGTACGGTGACCGATGTCGACCATTCTTCAAGGTGCTTACCAAAGCACCCAGAAGCGAGGCAACTCCAGAATCCAGGAGCACCCTTGGAACCCAGAATGTCAGAAAGCTTGGGATGAGCTTAAAAGCTACCTAACCCGTCTGCCAACACTTCGGCAACCGCGGGAAGGAGAACCTCTCATCCTCTACCTCGCCGTCACTGAAAAAGCTGTGAGTTCAGTCCTAGTGAAAGAAGAGGGTGGGAGGCAGTGGCCAGTATATTATGTAAGCAAGTCCCTGCATGGCGCCGAGGTCAGATACCCATTGCTCCAAAAAGCCATCTATGCCTTAGTGCTCATGGGTAGAAGGCTACGGCCCTACTTTCAAGGACATCCCATCATTGTCTGAAGCAACCTACCTCTACACGACATAATGAAAAAGGTAGAGCATTCGGGAAGGCTGTCAAAATGGTGTATCGAGCTCGGAGAGTATGACATCACTTACGAGCCAAGAAGAGCAATAAAGGCCCAAGCATTGGCAGATTTCATCGTCGAAATTCCAGGAATCGAGGATGCTGAAGTTACCTCAGAAGATCTGATAAGGATTGAACCAGAGTGGAAACTCTTCATCGATGGAGCCTCAGGCACCGAACACCAAGGCGCTGGAGTGGTTCTTCGGGGGCCCGAAGGCATGGAAGCCACCAAAGCCATCAAATTCGGTTTTGATGTCACCAATAACATCGCCGAATATAAAGCCCTCATAGCAGGACTAAAACTGGCCAGAAGAGTCGGTGTAAAAAACCTTAAGGCCCACAGCGACTCGCAGCTAGTAGTCCGGCAAATGAAAGGAGATTACGCTACAAAGGATCCAACCTTGGCAAAATACCATGACCTCATCGAGAAACTCATTAAAGAGTTTGACTCAGTACAAATAGAAAATGTGCCTCGAAGAGATAACGCTCAAGCCGATACCTTGGCCAAATCCAAGGAACCCACCGAGGTGCTAAAACAACCTAGCACGGAGTTAATGTGCATAGCAACCTCGGAAGAAGGATGGCAAGATTCCATCAAAAAATACCTGATGACCTCAGCACTCCCCGAATACCCTGCCGAGGCCATAAAGGTGTGAAAACGCCCTGGGAGATACTTCCTCATCGGGGATTAACTATATAGACAAGGGTATGCAAGTCCCTTGCAGAGGTGCATAAGTGAAAAGAATGTCAGAACAGTCCTCGAAGAAGTTCATGAGGGGGCCTGTGGTTCCCACATAGGAACAGACGCCCTTGCCGGAGTGATACTTCACCAAGGTTAATTTTGGCCTACCCTAAGAAAGGATGCAAGACAATTTGTCCGAAAATGTGACAAATGCCAAAGACACGCCAACGTCCAAAGGTTACCTTCAGAGTTAATAACCTCGGCTAATTATCCTTGTCCCTTCGCGATCTGGGGCATTGACCTCATCGGGTCGATCCCAACTGCACCTGGAGGGGTGAAGTTCTGCATGGTCGCAGTGGATTACTTCACTAATGATGTCAGAGCATCTGATGTGGTCCGGTTAGGCGGAGCCAGCATCTGATGTGGTCTCGAGCCAGATCTCCACTATGTGCATGGTGTGGGCAGCAGGGGGTCCGGGAGGTGCGAAAGGAAGGCGTCCAGGGCAGATCGCCAGAGGATGGTTGGCAGCTTCTTGGTCCCGTGGTAGGTAAGGACGGGAGGTACCTCCGGTGTGGGTGAGAGCCTGGAGGAGTGGTTCCTCAGGGAGACCTGGCTGAAACACTCAGAAAACAAGGGTTAGGAGGCCCCCAGAGTGATTTTCCAGGGGGAACCTCCGACGCCTAAATCAGTGCTTAAAGAGAGAAGACAGCATAGTGCACAAGAGGTGCTTGCCTGGCGGAGATCCTTTTGAGGGTTAGAGGGAAGAGCCTTCAGGCGGAGAGAGGAGAGCGTCCTCCATTTTCCAGCCTTTCTGTCCCTTTTTTCTCCTCCAGAAGGAGCCCAGCCCCCCTTTCTGTGACCATTTTCTTTGTATAAAAGAAAGGGGGTGACCCCTTTGGATTATGACACGTGTTCGACACGTGTATGGTCAGATGGTGTACTTCCAGGCGTGAAGGACCCTAGCCAAGGCTCCTCGGGCCGCGAGCTGTAGCCCTTCATGACTGGACATCAGACTGCGACGGCGTGCCAGAGCGTTACCGTATCAGAGCGTGCCTGAAGGTGGCGTATCAGAGAGTGCCTGAATGTGGCGTATCTCGTAAGTGACCGGAGTGTCAGAGACTCCTTAATTGCTCTTGCCGTACAACCGAGGTCCCTCTATCGATGTCTTACTTCGGGATGAGGGGCCTTCTCCCGGAGTCAGGCTGGTACTTTGGCAATTCCATCTTCGGGGTGCTTTCTCCCGTGAAGGGTGGTCAGTCTTTCTCCCCTGAAGCTGGCTTGGTCACTGTCCCTAAGGAGGCGATACACTAGTTCCCGAAGCTAGTTTTGGTGAGCTACCAAGGTCGTATGCCACAGGTGTATGACTTCCTTTATTCCGGAGTCCTTTCCGAGGTCCCAGACCTTAAGTGTCTGGCTTCCTCTTTCCCATGGTCGGTAGGTGGTCAAGGTGATAGCACTTTGGCTATCAACTAAATGGGTCGAGGCAGAGCCCCTGCCAACAATTTCGGTGAAGGACATACAAAAATTCATCTGGAAGAACATCATATGCCGATTTGGCATACCGAGGGTAATAATGGCTGATAATGGTACCCAGTTTACTGATAAGGGGTTTCGAGAATTTATGGCTTACCTCGACATAAAGCTACATTTCGCCCCGGTAGCTCATCCTCAGAGCAACAAACAGGTAGAGGTATCTAACAGAACCATAAAAGATGGCCTGAAAAAAAGATTGAGGGAAGCAAAGGGAAAATGGCCAGGGGAACTCCCTAGTGTACTATGGTGCTATCAGACAACACCGCGAAGGGCCACGGGTGAGACACCTTTTTCGCTTGTCTTCGGCACAGAGGCCATTATCCCTATCGAGGTAGTCTAGTCATCGGTTAGGGTACAAGTGTTCAACGAAGGAAGGAATGACCTCGGATTAAGAACTAAGCTCGACCTAATTGACGAACACAGAGAAGTGGCCGAGCTTAGGAGAAAGGCCTTCCAACAAAAAGTGGCTATGACCGCGAACTTATGCGTTAGGAAAAAAGGAATCAAAAAGGGCGACCTCGTTCTCCGAAAGCCTGAGTTTGAACCCCAAAGACTGTCTCACGGAGTACTTCGAGCAAACTGGGAGGGACCTTATCTGGTCCCTAACGAAGTTCGGAAAGGAGTCTATAAGCTCGGCAATCCTGAAGGTGGAGAACTGAAAAATACTTGGCACTCGGATGCCCTGAAAAAGTTCTACACTTAGAATCTTGTCTGGAAATTGTACAGTTAGAAAATTTTCTAAATACAGAAAATTTTCTAGAAAGGTAACTCCATCTAAGAAGTCATGCCGAACAAGGTACAAACAAGTACTTGTGAAAATAGCTTATTTCCTCCGAAGTTGGTTGAGTCATCTTCAACAAAGGGTCCATCAACCGAACACGGTTGATGAAATAAATCAAACACTGACTAAAGGTATTCGTCAAAGTTAGCATTTTCCCGAAGATAGTCAATAAAAAGAACAAAAAGTATCTTACCGAGGGTCCCAGACCGAAAGTGGTCAAGACAACCCTTGGAGACGAAAATTATTGCTTAGGGAGTTAGCCAAATTTTAAAGGGAGGAAAAATATTATTGAGAAGGCCTTATTACATGAAGGAAATTACAAGAAGAAGATTACAAAGAAAAAATAAGAAGACAAAGTGAAGCCCTAAGACATCTAAGGGACCCCGGCATCTTGAGAAGCACCGTCCCCAACATCCTTTGGCGCCGGAGGGGGGGCAAAGGGCAGGTTGAGGAACTCAATCTTCGACCAAGTCCAGTGAGGTCCCTCGAGGATGTTCAGGGCAGCCAGGAAGGAGAGGTCGAGGTTTGGATATTAGGCCAAAACTTGATGTCGAGCCAGGCAGAAGCCATCCTGGAAGCCAACCTTGGTTGCCTGGTCAGCCTTGTCCAGCTCGACCGACAGGTCTTCCACCTCGCCTTGCAGATCGGCCACCTCCTTCTCCAACTTCTTCTTCTTCTTCTTCTTCTTTGTTTCCTTCTTCAGGGCCTCGACCTCAGCCTGAAGGATGGCGTTGTCGGCGAGGGCCTTTGTCAGGATAGCGGAATCTTCTTCCTTCTCCTTTTGATAGGCCTCATTGGAAGAATTGAGCTCGACGACCTTCGTGTCGAGGTCAGACATCTTCTGGGAGAAATCCTTCAAGAGCTCCTCTTGGCCTTTTAGAAATTCCTCCCAAAGTTTGGCGACTTCCTCGTTGGTAATTCTACTCAACTCAGCGTTCTTGCTGACAGAGTTAGCACAGAACACCTTGGCCTTCTCCAAACGTTCTTCGGTCCAAGTTCGGACTGAAGATTGTTTTGCTGCCCAAGCTCTAAAGTACCCGCTATACGCCAAGAGCTGCAAAAAATAAGGAGAATAGAACACTTGGAAAAGTTGCACAAGGAAAGCTAAACTCTTAGAAAAATTGGGAGAAAGAATAAAGGGTCTAAAGGAGTACCTGGGCAGCATGATCAGCAATCCTTGTGGTAAGGATCTCCTCACTTGTGCACTCTTCGGCCGCAGACTTCAAGGAAGCCTGGGTGAGTATGCCCCTCGCCATTTGGGAGCCATTTGCTGGGAGTCTTCGAAGAACAAATTCATGTCCTCCATAACAGACCAGAAAGGTTCCCTCGGGACCTTATCCTTCGGGATATGAGAGTCCCGAAGGGCCCATTTTCGGGCATGCTCCACCATCCACGCCAAGGGCACCAATTCCTCTACAAAGTCAAGGCACAGTTCCATTAAGACACGGTTCCTTAGTTATATATCAACAAGACTGAGAACACTAAAAATTGTCTAAGGGACAAACATGGTGGCACCTTGGCGTCGTCATCGTCGGAATCCCGAACCTCCTCCACTTCGGCAGGAACGTGTTTGCCCATGCTCCTTCTGCGCTCTTCAAGTTCCTCAACAGAAGGGCCCCTTGCCGAAGAGCCTAGAAGGTCCGCAGAAGTGGTGGGACTCCGGAGGATAGAGCTGACGGCAAGCTCCGGTTGCAGGTCGGCCTGGACCTCGGGCTCCTCAACATCTTCTAGAGGTGGGGGAAGGGGGTCCTTTTTTGCCTTCTTTGCCGAAGTCGGACCAGCCCCATTTGTCTTTCGTCATTTTGGGGCCCCCTTCTTCGTCTGTTCCCCCTTTTTGGCTTGACCGAGGAAGAAGGATTTGTAGAAAGCGGCTGACTAATCACCCATCTCTGAAAAAAGCAGGAAAATATCAATGTAAGTCCAAAAGGATACTTATGCTAAAAATGGGAAAGAAACTTACTCTCAAAAAGGGCTTTGTAAGAAAGCTCCCCCTGAAGAAGCATCACCAGCCAGGACTTCTTCCCATCGGCGGCAGGAGCTGGCATGCCAAGGTCCGTCTTATGCTCCTTGAGCACCCCTAGATCCCGAAGGACCTCCTCAGTCATGAGGTCGTACTTAATGAGGAAGGGATACAAGGAGCGTGGTGGGACCTCGACATCCCAGTCGGCGACAGCCCGAATACGGCTGTCGAAGTCCTTAAACCTCGCTGCCAACTCAGGAGTTAGCAACTTTTTGGGGTCAACGACGTCTGTCACCAGCGTCCCCTGAGCCCACCTAGTCGGCATGCGCGACCATGCCTCCACCACCTTTAGGAAGAAGAACTTCCTTTGCCACCCTCGCTAACTCTCTTTAGTGCTGAAGGTGAACATATATTTTTTTCTCCCAGACCCCCGAGGTAGCATGAAATAGAAGCCACCCTTCAAGACCGGATAGAGCTTGTAGTACTGCATGAAAAAGATGAAGTGGGGTTCCACCTTGAAAACCCCACACATGCAGAGAAAGGCATTGAAGTAACAGTAGGAGTTGGGAGGAAGCTTATTCACGGCTATGCCATGTAATTGGCAAAAGTCATAAATCATCTTCGGAGGGGGAAACCGAATTTCAGCCTTTAGTTGGGCACAGAAGACAGTAACCTCATCCCTACTGTTCATAAAGCTGAAGTGACTAGGATGAGGTAGTCTGGTGGTGGCATAAGAGGGAAGAAAGAACTTGGTCATCCACTTCGGTAACTTTTCGAAAGTGGAGCAACAGGGGTGAGACATGAGAGGTTGCCAGCTCTCGAGGATGGGTTGGACGGACATAAGAGGAACAGGGGAAGACATGTTCAGCAAGAGAAAGGGACTTCATAAAGAGAGTCAAAGGACTTCGGGAAAAAAGAAAGAAGCTTCGGGGACTAGAAAAAATAGAAACCGAAACGACCAAAGGACCTTGGGAAAAGAAACCCACCAAAACGCTTGCTAAAGTTGGGATTAAAAGACGTCGTCGTAGATGGTTGCCGAAAATCGCGCCGCCGCTTGCACCGCTGCGAAAAGAAGGAAGAGAAGGAAAAGCTCAAAGACAGATGAGTGCAAGAAAAGGATAAAGGAGAGCAAATAAGGGGAAGGAAGGGTTTATATAGGCCGAACAGGGCTAGCAGAATCGTCGTCATAACTACCCTGTGAAGGTGAATTGTCACCATAATTGCCCCTCGAAGGTGAAAAGATGTGGCTGGTGTAACCGACGTGACTGCCACAAACCGTCGCGTGCCATGTGTCATCCAATGCGAGAAACTAGGATGCGCTTTTTGACACCGTGAAAACCTAGGCACGCCTATCCAAACTGACACGCCTGGTTAGGAGACACGGCGGTCCATTGACCTACAACAGAAAAAGTACAAATAAAAAGGGTGCACACCCCGAGATCGCCAGGAGATTAACCAGAGGGCAAGTGATGACGCCTCGGCTAGCAAGGCGCGCCTTCGGGTGCCGAAGTATCTCCTTGAATAGCGTCCTGCTCGGAGTCTAGCAAGGTGTCCCCGGAGAGTCTAGAGTCGAAGTCTCCACTTCGAATTTTCAAGGGGGGGCATGTGATAGCTGAAGTGCTATCACCCTTCAAACTCGTAGGCTCGGGCAAAGCACCACCCTCGAAAAGTCGGGCATCGATCGCAAGGAACGTGAGCACCGACTTCACAAAGAAGGGTGTCTGGTCCCTTTTACATCTGACCTCGGCGATCCTTCATCACCCCCGGAGGGGGCAATACCGACCTCGGGAACACGGTGCATCGCCATCCTCGGTAAGATGACCACACCAGCTTCGAAAGGGAGAGTTCCATCACCTTCAGCAGGGAAGAACGTCCCCGAATGGGACCACCCTTGGAGAAGATATTCCCAGGTTACTAGAATGATCTTAAAAGGAAGTCCTCCTGTTCCGAAGAGCTCTCTTCTACCGAAGGGATCTCAGGAGTACGGTAGAAACATTTAAGGAGCCTCTGACACACCGTATGTCACACCTCGCTCAGGCCCTGGCCTATAAGTTTCTAAATTAACTCACAAGCCCAACTCCAAAATTTAGTTTCTAGCATTCGGCCAAGCAAACCATGGCAACATTAAGTCTTATTTTCTTAAGTTGAGAGGCCTGGGAGGTGGCCCAAGTGGCTTTAAAACAAGTCCAACAATACTTGCAGCAAAGGCAAGGCCCAATACCACTAACTTGCACAACAAGTAAGGTTTTAATTGAATACTTGCATACCAAGCAAGGCAACACTTAATGAAGTTTTTAAGTGCATAATTGGTGTGCAATCAAGTGTGCTATCTATATGACAACCAAGAAGCCACATTATTGGTTTAGATTTTGAAACCATAAGTTAATATGTACATGATGCTCTCGGTCAACAACATACATATAATGATGCTCAACATTTCCATAAGACTAGGCCCATAACTATTCACATAAAAGTGCCATACATTGGCCCAAAATATTCAGCAAGTATGTACAAGCATAAAGCCATCCATAAGCCCATACATAACTTGGCATACAATCCCAACAAAAGCATCACAAGTCTAGGCATCAAGGACTACACATATGTACACAAAAAGGGTAGTCTACCTAGAGTCCAACACGGCTACATGCCATGAAACCGAAAGCTAAACATGCCAAGTTATTACATACCAAGACCATTAATGGTCAAACAGAACTTTGAGAATTCCATACAAAAGCACACACTGCAACACCAACCCAATTGCCTGATTCATTGTCATGAAAGTAAATACTATGATCAGAGCCAAAGTCCAAGTGTCCATAGCTTTTCCTAGACAAGTCTCCAACTATAGCCTGCATACTTATCACATAAGTCTCGGCCAACCAAGAATATAAGACTTGTAATGTACTAGAACTAATAAGCCAAGCACACATTGGCACATACCTCGCTAAACAAGCAAACAAGCACTAAACACAAGTACAGAGCAAACTAGTGCTACTCAGGCCGAATGTCTTTGCCTGAAAATAAAAGCATGGGCAGTGAGTAAAACTCAGTAGGATTCACTTATACATATTCAACTCTAATAAGAGTCTATTTAGTTAAGCTGAGTATTCACTCAAAGCTTATCCTCCCATTAGCTAGCTTTACCTGCAAAACAAACACAAAGACAAGGAAAACCATGCATATACATATACAAGATAAATAACCATGGCATAAAATCCACAATTCCATAAGTGGGGTTAGCAAGCACATGGAAAGCACCAAAGCACACAAGAACACACACACACTCCACATTTTGCTCTCGGCCCAAATAATCATACATGTACCCATGTGCACATTGCACACAAAACACCATCAAACCATCCACTTCCACTTAGAGCTCCAAAATGCTAAGCAAATAGGCCACATTTACTTGCATTTCTAGTACATGTACATTAGTTAATTAGCTAATCAACAATTCAACCGAGTGAAAACTCAATAGCCCATCCAGCAACTAAGGTCATTTGGCAAATTTCAACCATCACTTAGTCACTCTAAACACTTGAACCATGGTAATTCACCAAGCAATATCAAGTGTTAGTGAACCCTACCTCAATAGCTTTCGGTCTCAAGCCAAACTTCAAATGCCCAAGTGTTCTTCAATCACAACGCCTACCATAACAATACATAGGCATCAACAACACTTACTCATGGACTAACTACCATGATTTCAATAAAGAACACTACAATATACAAGCTTAAGCTCTCGGTCACAATGCCCAATTCCACATATTTGTGTTATCCATCAAACTAACGCATTACATGATCATCTAATCATCAATGAACATCACTCATGGCATCATTACCATGTAACCAAGTGAATAACACTCAAGTACACTAATCCAAGTTTTCGGCCAAAATGCCCATTTTTACACAATAGTGTTCTTTATCAAACTAGTCCATTACATAAACACCTAATCATCAATGATCATTGTTCATGGCACCAATACCATGTAATCAAGTAATGAACACCAAATTACACTACTTCAAGCCCTCAACCATAATGCCCATTGCCAAACACTAATGTTCCTCACCCATCCAATCCAATATACAATCACCTAATCATCATTAATCAACGTTCATGGCACCATTACCGTGCAATTAGATGAAGAACATAGGATTACCTCAAAATGAGCTTCTCGGCCAAATGCTAACTTGCACGCATTGATGTTCCTTGCTCAAAATAGCCTAGCATAAGATCACATAGGCACCAATTAACCTTAATCATGGACTAATTTCCATGTACACAACGAAGAACACCAAACTCTATCAATTAATCCTTTCGGCCATAACTAGGTTTCCACAACAACATATCAATTGCTCAATTCACTTAGCTTAACAACGTTTGAGCACTCAATATCCTTGTTCATGGAAGAAAATACCATGGATTCGAGGAATTTAACAAGAATTACCTTAACCCTAGCTTGAATAGGCTCGGCCTTCCTTGAATCTCCAAGAACAAGGCTTGATTCCAAGCAAGCAAAGGCTGAAACAACCTTCTCCAAGCTTGAATCCTTCAATGCCCTTAGGATTTCTTGAATTCAAGGCCAAATGGTGGATGAACTCTCAAGAACAACTATCGATCAAGTGAAGAGCAAAGAACCCAAAATGGCAAAGTAATGGTCTTGACTAGTTTCGGCCGAAAGACTTGTATTTTAGTTAGCTAAAATGCTAACTTTTTCTTCCATTTCTTTGCATGAAACAATGTAGCCCCCAACTTCATATGAACACAAGGCCGCCACTTAAACTTGTGCCTAAATGGACATTTAAGTCACTTCATGGCCTATAATGCCATGTACACATCAAACACAAGTACCAAAGTGCTTTAATTCCCCATGTGTAATCGGCCATGTAACTAGAATAAAGACTAGTTAATTTAACTAGTTAACTAGTGAATAGTTCTTTAGTGGTAGACAAGACTTGACTAGCAATCATTATTGTCTACTAGTTTTGGTCTAGTCTTGCACTAGTCATCCAATAAACTTGCATGGCCGAAAATGCCAACTTTAAGTTTGTAGTTTTAATTGTACCACTAATCTGAGTGTACAATTTGATCCCCCTTCTCTGTTTTCTGTCAGTTTTCCATAGTCCAGCTTCTAGGTGCAATTAGGGCCTGAAGGTTTCTAGTTTTGCACATAGATCACTATACTAGTTTCCATAGTTCTCCTCACTCTCCTTTATACTTTTCTTTGTTTTCCTTTGTTTTTCTTGGCCTAAGCCAAGCACTTAGGAGGTACCTAACACCGTACTCGTACGTTCCCCGACACGCCACCCTGAGACACACTCTGCCATGCCGCCTTTGTATGACCTAGGCTCCTGGCCAGAAGGCCTGTGGTTGGCTAGATGCTCCCCTTCTCCCCGAAGGTACGGATCGCATCTGACCGAACACGTGTCATGATCTGGGCAGGCTGTGTCAGATGAACTTCCTCTGTTCACCTCCCTATAAATATTCAGGAAGTGCCCCAGGTAAAGGGATCCGACTCCAAGGGAAAATCTCTCCACTCTTTACTTACTCTCCATTTCCAAATGTTGACTTAAGCATCGAAGGCTCCTCCCCGAAAAAATACTCCGGGGACCTCCTAACCTTCATTTTTCTGAGTCTTTGCAGTCCTTCTCCCACCAGATTTTCCTCACCCAGGCATTCTTTCACCGGAAGTTCTTGCTCCAGTCTCACCATGTTGCATAACGATGATGTCGAAGGGCATCAGATAGCTATAGCAAAGTATCTCTTGCGCATTGAACATACCCTTATTCGGGGGGCTTTTAGAGTTTAGTTACCTCGTCTTCTTGGAGGACTCCTAAGGGATTGTGCCCTTTGGCAATCGCATGGTCCCTCCCTAAGACCAATGACCAGCTAGAACATTGGTCACCAAAGTTGTCGAACTTCGCGCTTAGTATCCTTACACCGAAAGTAGTGCTTATCTTCAGTTCTAGTGTGGTATTCTTCTTCTACCCATATTCATGATGTTTGGGCTTCCACAAGGTGTCCATTATGTCTCTTTGGCATCGTAAAGTTATGCAACATTTGGTCTTCCTTGATGTGTCCATTACATCTCTTCAACTTGTTGAAAGGACATTATTCTAGGTATTGTTCCGTCAGTTTTTCATGATGTAGGTTGCCCTCATTCTAAGTTTCTAGGGACATGTATGCACTCAGGATTGGTCTTGCCTTGTCAGATATGTTATTTTGGTTTATGGGGGTATTTTAGCTGTCAACTTTTGTTGCTTTTAATGTGACCCTTGGACTTCCACTTCAGTACTATATATACCCCTCCCCTGCAAGGAGTTCCTGACTTCTTCATTTTTTTCTACTTTTCTCTCATTTACTTTCTAGCTATTTTCTTCACCTTTCCTTTCTGGCAACATCCCTTGGAGGCAATTCCTCACTTCTCCACCTAATTAGCGGTGGTTCATCAACTTCAAATAATTTTCTCTGGCCTTCCTTTGCAAGTTTGGGCGGGTCTCTTTTTCTTTTCTTTTCTTTTGTTTTTTTTTTTGTCTTTTTACTTGTAACTGAAGTAGCCCATCCATGGATGAGGTAGCTGTGGAGTCAAAGGGCAACAGGGAGTCCTTGGAAAATCACCAGAGTTGTGCCACCCTAGAGAAGATGGAGAAGTGGAGGAAGAAGTAAATTTTTGCCCAAACAACAAACTTTGTTTGCAGAAGAAGAATGAAATGAGTTACCAACCTTTGCAAAAAGAGATCACGGTTTTCAAGACCCAGTTAAAGGTTGGGCTACAATATGCCCCACATCCCGTTATCAAAGATTTTTGCGGGTTTTACTAGATTGTAGTAAATCAACTACCGCTGAATCCCTACTTCAACGTGTACTTTAGCATGTCTAAAGTCTTCAAGGTGGAGCCCTACTTCCTTATCTTCATGTAGTATGACAAACTCTATAATCAACTGAATGGATCATTCAACTACATGCTGCCCCGAGGTACTGGCAACAAGAAATATACTTTTTGCTTCGACACCAAGCTTAAGTACTTTACCTTTACCCTCTGGCATGTGGCACATTTGGAGACATAACTAGCTATGTCTCTCTTCATGTTTGGCCACCAGAATTGAGTCTTCAAGTCTTTATACATTTTCTTACTTCCTGGATGGATGTTTAACTTGCTTTTCTGAGGTTCCTCAAGTATTTCATCCCTGAGCTTTGGTCCTTTAGGCACATAGATTCGGTCCTTGAAGTACAGTAATCCTTGCTTGTAGGCAAATGATTGATACAAAGAACCTTTTCCCTCTCCTGAAATTATTTTCAGATCAGGATCTGTCTCTTATACCTTTCTAGCTCCTTCAATCCATCTAGATTGAATTGTCAATGTATAAATTTGGGCTTCCTCCCACTTATGCCACTCATGCCATAAGCATAGCAGACTATTATGCTCATCATGATCAGCTATGGATCCTCCTTTCAAAAGTCCTGTGTACTTCCTGCCCAAGGCATCTACTACTAGATTGCCTTTGCCCTCTGTGTACTCTATACTATAGTCATAGTCCTTGATGTACTCTAACCATCTCCTTTTCCTCATGTTCAACTCTTTCTAAGTGCAGAAGTACTTTAGGCTCTTATGGTCAGTGTAGGTCACAAAGGACTTACCCATCAAGTAATGCCTTCATTGATTCAGAGAAAAAATCATTGTTATCAGTTCTAGGTCATGGGTAGGATAATTTTGCTCATGAGGTCTCAACTGCTCTGACCTATAAGCAATGACATTCCTATCTTGCATAAACGCACAACCTAACCCAGATCTAGAAGCGTTTGTATGGATGATGTAGGGTATGCTTGGATCGGGAAGAATCAATACTAGAGCTTCAATCAACCTCTGCTTGAGCTCCTGGAAACTCTTTTCACACTTCTTAGCCCACTCAAATCTTTGACTCTTTTTGGTCAGATGAGTAAGAACTGAGGCAATCATGGAAAAACCTAATACAAATCTACTGTAATATCCAACTAATCCTAGGAAACTTTTGATTTCCTTTATAGTCTTTGGTGTTTCCCACTCTTACACTGCCTTGACCATTTTAGGCTCTGCCTTAAGGCCTTGTGCATCTATGATGTGTCCTAGGAAAAACACTTTCTTTATCCAAAATTGACACTTGTATAACTTGGCATAAAGCTAATGCTCCAACAGTCTTTAAGAAAATCTTCAGATGATGTTCATGTTCATTTTCATCCTTGGTATACACTAGGATATCATCAATGAAGACAACCACATATTTGTCTAAACACCCTATTCATCAGGTCCATGAAAGCAGCTGGGGCATTAGTTAAACCAAATGGCATGGATCTGTACTCATAATGCCCATATCTGGTCTTGAATGCAGTCTTAGGAATATCCTCTTCCTTTACTCTCAACTGGAAGTATCCAGATCTCAAATCTATCTTGGAGAAGATTTTAGCTCCCTTGAGTTGATCAAAAAGATCCTCCATCCTAGGGAGTGGATACTTGTTCTTGATAGTCACTGCATTGAGCTTCCTGTAGTCAATACATAGTCTCAATGATCCATCCTTCTTCTTCACAAAGAGAACAGGAGCTCCCCATGGTGAAACACTTGGCCTTATGAACCCTTTTTCAAGAAGTTCATATACTTGTTTCTTGAGCTCATTCATCTCTATGATGGGCATTCCCCAATGAGGAATGGATATTGGACTAGTTCTTGGTTGCAACTTGATTTCAAATTCAATCTTTCTTAGTGGCAGAATACCTAGTAAGTTTTTATGAAAAACTTATGGGAAGTCTCTCACTACAGGTATTCTATCGACTTCTTCTTCACAATGCAATTCATTCAATGCATAACAAAAATCAAGCTTAGAAATCACAAGTATCTCATATAATACCTCTAGTTCCATTCCATGCATGTTATACACTAATTCCTTAGAATTCACTAATGCATACACTTCACCATCAGGCAACGTGATTTCTCTTTTAGCACAATCAATTATTATATTATGCATAGCAAGCCAATTCATACCCAGCACTAAATCATACTTAGGAATGTCCAACACTAGCAGATTAGTCATAACCTTAGTCTTTCCTACTATTAGCTGACAATCCTTAGCTAGGTCATTAGTGAAAAGACATTAACTACCTGCTGTTTTCACTAAGGATATCTTAGGCATGATTTCAGTAGGCAATTTCATGGCATCAGTAAATTTCCTAGCCACTATAGACACAGATGCATCAGTATCAAATAGAACACTAACAGGCATACCATTAAGGTAAATGTTACCTCTTAGTGCTTCTCCCTACTGTGATGTCTCTAGATTCTCCACTTGGAAGACTCTGCTAGCTCTCTACACTGGAGGGTGAGGAACTAGAGGAATTGGCCTCTGCTATCCCTCCATTGGTGCTTCCTCTCTAGGTCCTGCCCCAATAGCCCTTACTGGACATTGGACTTTTAGCCTCCTTTGAGCCCGTGGGCAATCTTTCATCCAATGATCCATGGATCCACATCTTAGACATGCTTGGGTGTCAAAATAGCAAGGTTTCTTTCCATGAAACTGATGGGTTTCGGGAGCCAAACAGCGCAGTGGAATTTAACTGAAACCCTCCAGGATCCAAGTGAAACGGGGTAAACCGGGTGTTCAAAAATTTTCATACCTAATTTTCGGTTGAGATCTCTCACTCAACTGTAGAGTCAAATCACAAAACCTGAACAGTTGACGTGTTCAGGCTCTCTATGGTATCCACACGAGCCTCTCAGGATCACCATGCTTCCACCACATCCCGCCAGATGCGTTTCTCTTGCGCTCATAGTGCTAGCTTGCGTCCTCCAAGGAATTGCAAGAGAAGAGTGTGGCTGTCCTTTTTGGAGGCTAGGGCAAGGAGACCTGCAAATTTCTCACTAAAAGTTGTATTCATAGTGAGACTTAACTTCCAGGCCTAATAGGTTTCAAAGCCCTAATCCAATTATGATTTAATTTCAGTATTAATAATGGCTCAACTATTGGGCCCATTATTAATATGAAATTATTGTGAAACCATAACCCAAATTATTAGCCCATGCACTCTAATGATCCAAATAGCTCTATGTGTGCGACCCAATAGGCTCTTACCACGTTGGCAATGATCATAAATCACATTTATGATCATA